>CM054825.1:18975130-19529634 GCA_028984105.1 Lavandula angustifolia
CAATATTTTTACATCAAGTTTCTTATGAACTAATTAAGAAAAAAATATATCTTTGAGATTTTTTTAGCTCAAATTAAGAAATCTTAGAGAAAATATATTTGACAGTTTTTTTTACCTTAATGATATTCCCAAATTTGAGGTCAAAAATTCTTAAAGATGTATTCAACCTAATTCATTTATTAGAAATTTGGGGTTAATAACATTGGTCGAATTGGTCCTCAATAAAAATTTGAAGAATTTTTTTTTTTGCGGAATTGGTACTTCAAAAATTTATTCTGAAATTGCCCTTATTATATTTAAGTTTTTTTTTTGTTTTTTAAATTTCGTTGTCTAACGGAATTTCACAGAAAGGCCAATTTGGCTAAAATCTAATTTTTTTTGGGGCCAATTTGGGAAAAAAAATCTCGAATTGGGGATCAATTTAGCCAAAAATTAAACATTTGGGGACCATATAGGTTATTTTCCTAAAATTTAGGATATTCTTAAGAAATTAATCTCCATATAGTAATAAATTTATTTATTTTTGACTATATAACTAGTTTTTTTACTATTTGCAAAATATATTTTTTGTGTTAGTTTTTCTAAAGTTAAGCAAATAAATCGCTTAGTTAATTAGTTACTTTTAAGGATCAAATCAAATACTATGTTGGTGCTTAAAGCACCTTAGTTTCTAAAACTACCAAAAATAATTATTTTTTTATATTAAGGACCCGTTTGGGAAAACAACTTAAATAAGTTCTTAAGGAAAATAATTTGTTGCATAAGGAATTATGGCAAAAGTTCTTCAATTGAATAAGTTGTTGGCGTTTGGATGCATAAATTAATAATCAATTATACATTTTAAAAAAATAAAAATTATAGTATAAGCTCATTGGGCATATTAGTCATAGTATTAGAATTACTATTCTCCCTGTTAGCAGTAAAAATCACTACGCGTTTGCCCTTTCTTGAACGAATTCTATTCTATTCACTGGTACTGATCAGTCATATGATGAGTCTAGTTCGTACTATACAAATTATGTCTGTTTTGGCGCCCACCTGGACAGTTGGGCCGTATTTTCTGTGTTGTCTTGCAGATTTTAGTGCTGACGTGGTGATGACAAGATGTTGAGGTGGCAGGAATGAATTTGGGGTTAAAAGATTGATTTTTGGACGAAATTATAGAGAAGGAAGGTGGATGATATGGAAAGAATTGAATATGATTTATCTAATTAATATCTTTCCATATTGGATATAAAACCCCTACTTCTACAATGAAAAGGAGCCGCCTTATATATAAGGGAGGGACGAACCTTTACACCATTCCAAGCACGAGAGAGAGAGAGCCGAGTTATAGATTTATTTATTTCGTTCTAGTTCGGATTTGGAGACACGAACACAATTTTACTTCCGTTTCTTAGTTTAGCTTTGGAGATTTTGGTTTGTGCGTATCATTTGGATGATTTGGATTCTTCATGTTGGTATTTTCTGATCCTTTAGTTTTAATTCCGTTTTCATTTGTGTTCTAAATCAGTTCGTCAAGTTGTTATAATTTTCGTGTGTTTTATTTCCGAATTTCAGCATGTTTAGGGTTCTGCCCAATAAACCGGTCCGCTTGGCCAGTCGGGCCGATATGCGTGGCAAACTCATTTAGGGCCGGCGAGATGTGAAACACACACTACCATTATTTCGTGAGACTAGGGCTTTATAATTAATCACTTAGGTTCCGAATTAATCTATATTAATCAATTGGATTAGTTAATTTAGACTTGATCACCCTAGATTAATTTAATCTATAGCTAATTTAGTACTTCCATCGTTTCTCGTGGGATTAGGCTAAATAAGTAGCAAAATTGTTCTTACAACAATAGGATTAATTTGGTAGGAGACTATTAGATGCCCACCATACGAGTAGGCTCCTAAATTGGGTTCCATTAGTTTTTAAAGTTGATTATAAGGTGTTAAATCTATTGATTGCCCACCAACGTAGGTTGCATCTAATTTAGAGAAGTAGTCGTTTCAATGCCCTCCATGGCGATTACCGAATAATTAAGGGGGAATAGGGGATGTGTCAGTTTAATTACGACGTCCTACAACTAATTGACTTAAGGGGATTAATTAATTAATAGTGTCGATGATCGATTGTGTGTGTGTGAATCATTTTGCTGGACCTATTTTCTTGAATTAGTTTACTCCATTTTCAATTCCTGTAGATTTTAATTCCTTGTTTTAGTCATAGATAAAAACCCAAAATTGCGTGGTAGCTAACCAACCCCGTAGATTAATAGGAATTTAAGTTTAAAAATCTTCGTTTCCTGTGTTCGATACCTGTTTGCTATACTGATTTAAGTTCTAGCAATTTTGCAGGATTTATTTGGTGAAAACACCGATCACCAAATTGGCGCCGTTGCCGGGGAACGGTGTTATCTTTTAGCTTATTTTTCCTACTGATCTTTTGTGTTTTTTAAGTGTTGCATGAGCAGGTCTTCCCGCCTTTTTCTACACTTCGATCCAGAAATTGAAAAGACTGCGAAAAGGAATCGGAAGGCAACAAAGCGGCAAAAGCAACTTGAGTCTTTGCCACAAGCGTAAAACCGGTCCTTTGCCCGCCGACGGAGGGCGAGAGCCAAATGTAAGCCGAAACTTGTCCGACTGGCCAAGCAGGCCCTTTTTCTGAAGAGAGTAGTTCTGAAATTGAAGAAGAAATCATGGCCGACGAAGAGGGAGCCAATCTGAAGATGAACTCAGGTTCGAGGAACTTGGGAGAGGACCTGCCCGGACCAATTAACATAACTACCACTGAGTAGATTGATGTTAAGCTGAATTTGGTCGCGGCATGTCCAAAGTTTTATGGGAAGCTGAATGAGAATCCTTTTTTTCTTTCCTGGAAGGATTCAATCAGGTCTGTGATATGCACAGGCAAGGGCATTCGGATGTTTTCAAACTCAAAGCATTCCCTTTTACTCTTCAAGACGGAGCCCGAGCATGGTTCTCTAACCTTCGACCTAGGTCAATCACTACATGGGCTCAGATGCGTCAGACCTTCTTGGATAAGTATTTCCCTCAATCGAAGACCAATGTTCTCAAGAAGGAGATTTTGGGAATCTCTCAAGAACTAGACGAATCATTCGGAGCTTACTGAGAGCGTTTCGGGAAGCTAGTTGATAGTTGTCCAAACCATGGTTTTTCTGATGTGGATTTGTTGCAATGCTTCTATCAAGGGATGACAGACGAGTCAAAAACCATGGTGAACGTGGGCTTGAAGGGTAACTTTGCTAATAGTTACTACAATGATGCCAAGGCTATCATTAAGGTCCTTGCCGAATCGACATCGCAATATAAAGGTCCAAGAATGCAAAGAAGATGTGTAAACCTTTCAAGTGGAGACTTTCTAGATGATCTCGACATGAAAGTGGGACTCAAAATGGAGGAGAAGTTCAGCCAGCTTGAAGATAAGTTAGGCCGGTTGTTCAAGGAGAAGAATCCTTCTTCTTCCTCATCTCCGCAATTGATGGCAAATCACACAAGTGGAGCATGTGGACAAAGGGGACACACTTCCTTGCAATATCATGGTGAGGATGTCAATGCAGCTAGAAATTGGAACGGACAGAACAAGGTTCATCCGAACTTAAGGTGGAGACAAGATGACCATGTTGGTCCGGAGACGATAAGTCAGGTGTAAAGGCGGGGGTGAATACACCTGAGCTCAGTTTCTTTTTCTCAATGAAGGTCAGTTGAGCTGATGATTGCAACTGATGAACAGTGCCAAATAAGCCTTCGATCGCGGGACAGAGTGAGTCAGCTAATGAGCTCTCTCCTACTGACTGTTGTCAGTACTTTGAGAATCGATCGAGAGGCTGTTGTGCGGAAAGTGTGGGGCCCGGAATTCGTCTCTTTTGAAAACACGTTTTAGCAAGTTAAATCTTTTGGCTGTGCGCTTTATAAAATACGTTTTATGCAAACTTATGATTTTCAAGTCAGTTGAATGCTATGCAATAAAACAGTAAAAGAACACAAGCGATTTAACGTGGTTCGGATACGCAAGATCCTACGTCCACGGTCCTGAACAAGGCAGGAGAACTTGTTGATTATTCTGAGCAAGCCTCAGCAGGGATACTGTGCACTGGACAGTTCCCTCTAAGTTATAGTCCTTAGCGACTTTACAATCCAAACCTAAGTCTGAAAGGGAAGGGAATTTTCTCCAACTAAGAAGGAGTTCTTACAATAAGAACAATTCACTAAATGTGAACTCCTTCGAATCTAAGCTATAAATAAGACAATGAGCTTAGTCTAGAGAAGAAAGGGATGTAAGAACTCTAGAGAGAAAAACTGAGAAATCTTCTAAGTATGCAAGTTTTCCTCTGGATGATCTTTGAGTGTTCTAGAGCGTTTATGAACTTGAGCTTGTCCCTTTTGAAATTCCGTTATTCGAAGTTTCAAAAACTTCTCTATTTATAGTTGTGAGTTATGGCATATGTCCGTTGGAGACGACGATGCCACATGTCACAAGCTTCCAAAGAAAACGGCCATAATTCGAACTTGTTGCAGCAGGGCAGTTAATGCACTGTTCATGAGAGCAGCTTTACTGTGTAGAGTAGGTAAGCGTTGTCGGCTTCTCATTGGTCGAGGTTTGTAGTTGGTGAGAATGTCGAGTTGACCGTTCAACAACCTCGTATGTCTTCTCTCGAACTTTTCGAAAAGACTTGAATAGCTGGGTCGCTTCCGTAGGATACGATGGGCGAAAAGTCTCTGTCTTCTTCGGCTGAGTCGGCGACACGGCATCTACCGAGTAGGTCCGGGCGCGGCTGCGAAGGTCTCGTGCTTGTTTTGTTCTTACGCCGATGACTATCACGTGGGAGTAGTCTTCTACTGATGATTTGTCAGCTGATGTGCTGTCTTCGACTGAGTGGAAGATCAGTTGCTGACTGAAGAACACAAGCGATTACACTGATGACGTGGGGTTCTGAAAAGTATCTTCGACAGAAGATCAGTTCAACAACTACCCCGTACATGACTTAGACAAAAATAATAATCAATATATCAAGTCTAACCTATACATCAGCTAATCCTAACGACACACTAATCTACTGATATCAGCTAGGTTTTGGGATCTTCAATTCCATAGTACTACTATGATTTCCCCTAATTTTCTTTTAACCGAACAACAGCTGAGTATCATCTACTGACTCATATCCAACAATTTCCCCCTAATTGATGATGCCAAAACCTCTACCTCTACCTCTTAAACTTCTCAAGTCTATAAAAGATGCTATCCTACTGATAACAATTTCCCCCTTACAACATTCTGAGGAAAAAAATAAAGGAATTTCAATACTTCACTAGGTGGGAGATAGGCAAAATCAGAGAAACTGACTGTGAGTGTGTGTCAGATCACTTAGTGATCAGTCGTGAAAACACGATGCAAAGAGCTGGAAGACAATGAGTAGTTGTCTAACAAGCAATAGGAACTGATATATATAATCAATGATGTACAAGCTCCTACAGCTATTACAACAGAAATAAAAAAGAATGGAGAAATCACTGCTGACGCTTGAAGCGTTGAGTCCTTTTCTTGAAATCGGCAGACTTCTCAGCAGGAGGATCCAGGTAATAATACTTGTAAACTCTGATCCTGATCTCCTGGATTTCTTCGTTGTCAAGAGGATTGTCAGGCAGCAAACCCAGATGGAAAGCAGCTTCCTCTATCTCTCTCTCAATGTCCTTCGTGCATAGCAGTCCACTAGCAGTTCTTGGCGGTGGAATACGTCGGAAAGCTGGGGCACGGAAGGGAATATTCTGTTCTTCCATAATCTGTCTCAGCCGATCTCTGAATGAGACATCAAATCTCGAGATTAGTTCGTCGAATAACTGATCAGCTGGACAGTCGAGAGGATAAATGCGCCATACAAAATAGCCTTTAATAAAATCCTCTTTCAGCCTTTCCCAATGGACGTTCATATCAGCCGGCACCCATTTATCCACATGCGGGATAGGAATATTCTTAACATATGGGCCCCTGATGAACTTGGATCCTCTTGGGATCTGCCTCCTCGGATCAGCTATTGGCTTGAGAGATAAGCTACGCATTTTCGCCAAGTCAGCTATCCTTTTCTTTTCGCGGAGTGCGGCTGCTCTACTGTCTCCTCGCCTGAGACTCAAACCTTGCAGCGTCGCCTCCCAGGTCGTTTGATCTTCCGCTATCTGCTCAGGTGTTAGAGTAGAAGTGGGAATACTCTGAGCAGTAGCTTGGATCTCAGTCGGAAGAGCCTTAGCAAAATCTGCTTGGGCTTTCTTCTTCTGCTCTTCGACCGACCCGACCTTTTTCTTGCCTTTGCCCCTAACAGCTTTGCCCTTGGGCTTCTTTGCTACTTCTGCTACCTCTTCAAGCTGACGCTCATGGTCGAGCTTATCCTGCAGCTGTTGGGCAATTTTGAGGTCATAAGCCTCTTGCTCCGCTTTTGATTTGAACTTATGGATCGGGGAGGAAGGAGGAGTAGATACAGTTGCAATCTCCTTCCCCGGCCTCTGCGGTGGCAATTGTTCAGGCTCAGGCTCTTCTTCTTCTATCTCCTGCTCAATAAATTTTGCTACTTCTTCAATGTGAGCAGCAGAAGAGGAGATGAGGGTTGGCTGAAGTGGAAATTCTAGGAGAAGGACCTCAGAAGAGTTCTTATCCTGAGTAGTAGAGGGTCCTTCCTCCTGAGCCCTTTCCCCCTGAGTCTGTGCGGGTTCTTCGGCTGTGGAGGGTCTCTCCTCCTGAACCCTTTCCCTGATTATTTGTACATCAGCTGTATCCGTTTCAGGTTCATCTTTTATTATACCTTCCCCCTTTTTGGCATCAGCATCCTTATCGAGGTTGGTACGGATAGCTGTGACTTCTTTCTCGAGCTTGTATACTGAGTCCTTGATCTGAGTAACTGTAGAGTCGAAGTCCTTGACCAAGTCGCGTATTTCTCCCGAGTCCTTCTCTTGATCCGCCCTAGATCGATTGAGATGAGCAACCGACTCTGGCGGAGTTTCAAAGCAGGCTAGATCATTGGAGTCCTTCATCTCCTTCTGAATCTCGTTCAAGGCCTCAGCCTGTTGCTTAATAGCAGTCTAGAGGCTGCTTGTAGCCAACTTGTTCCGCTCATCCATTTGAGCTTGGAATGTTGTGAGAGCATGAGTCGTTGCTCGGCAAATGTTTTGTCTTGAGCTTGGAGCAAAGACACCGACTCTATGCGGATAGATCTGCTTTTGTGCTATCAAACCTGTCGATCATCTCCTTAAAATCGAGCGCGAAGGAGCCTCTTGAGGAGTGGAGATGCCGGCCGGCTAGCTTATGCGGAGCTATCGATGCCCGCGCTCGTATACTTCTCCCATTTGATATGGACGTCTTTGGCGGGAAGTCTGTTTTTAGCTCCTTGGTGTCTGATCGCCTTATTCACTGATTTGGAGGACACGGAACCAATGGGTTGAGTCTGGTAAGAGCTTGTTCCGAGCCTTTGATCAGAAAACACGAGGAGCTGCTCCCGATCGTACCCGGAGCGCCCTGAGCCTCACCTGATGTACCAGGGGGTGGTGATTGGCTCTTCTCATGGGGAGTTGGTCCCTCAGCAGAGCCTCCCAACTCTGCATCCTTGGGGTTGCCTTCCATCTCTTGATCTTGTTCTTGGTCATCACCCTCATCAGCAGGAGGAGATGGAGGCGGAGCATTAGCAGCAGGAGCTGTGGTACGCAGGCTAAGAAGATAGAGCATAGCAGCTCGAAGATCCTCGAAGGACGCCAAATCAGCTGGCTCCCCGAATCCGATCTCTGCCTGTAAATCTTGCTCCTCTGTTAGTAGATCGATGGCTGACTGAGTTTTTGCAAAATCTATCAGAATATCCCAGTTTAAGAACCTCAGTAGCATCTGAACTCTTGCCCTGATGGCAATGTC
The DNA here is from genome assembly GCA_028984105.1 of Lavandula angustifolia. NCBI lineage: Eukaryota > Viridiplantae > Streptophyta > Magnoliopsida > Lamiales > Lamiaceae > Lavandula > Lavandula angustifolia. The sequence goes on from CM054825.1 coordinate 18,983,028, forward strand.
AACCAAGTCTTCATGCTCAGCTATCTCTGGAATCTGATCGTGAATCTCAGCTGTAGCACGTAGACGAGTGGTATGAGTTGTTGTCCATTCAGTCTCTTCAGTTGGCTCTCGAATGTCCGACTGAGTGTCATCGGAGCTGATGACTTGAGCTTTCTCCTTGAGGGTGGCTCCTTCCATCCCTGTGTCGGAGTCCAAGGTTTGCTCATCTTGAGGTGGAGGAGGAGCATGTTCTATGACGGTTATCGGGCGAGCCACGGTGACCTCGACTGGTCGTGGCTTGATAAGCCTCCTCCTCTTGGACACATCGACGGGAGATGGCGGGCGGGGAGCAGCTCTCTTCTGCTCAGGTGGCCCTTTGCCAATTGACTTCTCCGTTGCTTCTTTAGTCTTAAACTTTATCAGCTTAGTGTTGTACAACTTTGAGTCATCAAAAGCTAAGTTCCTCTGTACAACACTCTCTATTAGGACAGACATCTTAGTCCCGAATAGAAGCTTACCCATACTGGCCAACCTCCTCTCGCCAGTGGGTAGAGTAGTGAATTTCTGGGCCTGGGCTTTCATCTGAGTCGTGTAATAGTCAGCCCAGTTCACTTCTACTCCGTCGTCAATAGCCATTATCAACTGAATCCTTGGCTTGGACAGTCGATCATACGATCCAGCTGAGCTTGTCAGTATGTGCGAGACCACATACGCTAAACCTCTGTACTGAGGTAGCAAAAGATTCCTCGGGAGAGCTGTCTTGAACGTCAGATCACTGTGTCCACAGAACTTTTGCACATAAGCGTTGATCTCCTTCTCCTTATATCCGATAGGGGAGATTCCAGAAGTAGGAAGCTGAAACGCGAGGACTAGAGCCTCTCGGATGTTGAAGGTGAGTTGAGCTAGCTTCCACTTGTTCGGAGTTGTTTCTCTCATGTATGAGAAGGAAGCTTCTTCTCCTCCGGCAGCCACTGAGTTCCAGTTAAAATACGCTTCTGCCACTTGCCTTGGCAGATGGGCACGCGGATACTTGGTCACAAGGGTCTCCAACCCTGACCTCTCCAGAGCATCGAACATTGGCTCCAGATTCGGAATGTTCACCTGGCGGAAAGCCATTGTAGGTTCGAACTGAATCCGGATGGCCATGATCTCCACTATTGGTTCAGGAGTCTGTACGATCGCCATAGAAATCTGCAAAACACATGTTAGCACTTGAAAATAGAGTAAGTCAGTAGTTGTCAACAGATTTGAATACATTACCGAGTATGAGAGCTTGAGAGATGCACAGGCAAAGCAGTTATAAGAAGTTTGAGATGGAAACTGATTTGCGATAAAAGCTCTTAGGATTTGATAATGGCGGAAAGTGAGGAAAAAGATAGAAGATGAAAGATTTTGTATATATTGGCTTGATTGCAAGTTTCAATCCAACGACTGAGTTTTAATCTTCCAAAAACTATGAACGGCTAAGATTTAATATTATAAAAGGAATGATTACAAAAGCCGCCTAAAACATAGATCGACGTAATAAAGGTAAGTGAGAAGACATGCATTAAATGCGCGACAGACAACATTAATTACTCAGTTTATGCAAATGAAAAGGTTTCCTACTGACCTTTCCTTAAACTATTAATGGCGGGAAATGAACGCACATTAACTACTGAGTGTGAGCGACTGATGCAATGAATGCGAGCATGCTTCAAAAAAAATAAGTACACAAAATTACGCAAACCTCTTCAGCTGAACTTATCAGCTGGTTACCGAACCTCTTCAGCTGAACTTATCAGCTGGTTACCGTTATGTATAAGGAGAATGGTTGTCATGCTGATGACTATGTTCCCCCTTGCTGTGTACAGTGTGACTTTCCCAACTGAGTCACTGTACTTAGTTATCTGACCTATCGTATTGATTCCTTATGCTGATCCCAATTGTTACCAATTGTTTGACAATGATGTTCTCAGTAGTCGGCATCTATTGACGCATCTCAGTAGGATCCAGTAGACCTAGCTCAACTGATAGTTCTCTGAACCTGTTCTCAGCTAGTGGTTTGGTCAGTATATCTGCCCTTTGCTTGTCAGTATGGATCTTCTCCATCCTGATATCCTTCTTCTCGACATGGTCTCTGATGAAGTGGTGTCGGATATCCACGTGCTTGCATCTGGTATGTAGAACTGGATTCTGAGTTATGGCAATTGCACTTGTGGAGTCGGAGTAGATGGACACTTCATCCTGAGTTATACCATAATCTCTAAGTTGTTGTCGAAGCCAAAGGATTCGCAGGCACAGCAACTTCCCAGCAGCCATGTACTCGGCTTCGGTGGTGGACGTTGCTCTCGAATGCTCGCTTCTTTGAAAACCAAGAAATCAGCTTGCTGCCTAGGAACTGACAAGTTCCGGAAGTTGACTTTCGATCTATCCTGCATCCTGCATAATCAGCATCAGAATAACCTGTTAGTATTAAGTTATCATCAGCAGGATACCATAACCCAAAGATCGGGTGTTCCTCTTAAATAGCGCATAATCTTCTTCGCTGAGTCTAAATGACTTCGCTTGGGATCCGCTTGGAATCTTGCGCATACACCTACAACATAAGTTATGTCAGGACGGCTAGCTGTTAAATAAAGTAAAGAGCCTATAATAGCTCTATAATCAGTAGAGTTAACAAAAGCTCCCTCTTTGTCTAGATCGATTTTAAAGTTCGTGTTCATGGGGATTTTGGACCGGCTTGCCGGAGTCGCGGCCGAATCTCTTGAGAAGATCTCGAGTGTATTTGGCTTGATTGATGAAGATTCCTTCGTGTGATTGCTTCACTTGAAATCCAAGGAAATAATTCATCTCTCCCATCATGGACATCTCGAATTTCTCTTTCATCATCTTCTCGAACCGGCGACATATGACTTCGTTTACGCGGCCGAAAATGATGTCGTCCACGTAGATCTGCACCGGTAGAATGTCATCTCCCGGCTTTATGTTGAATAGGGTGCGATCTACCGTCCCCTTCGAAAACCTTTCGAAGTAGAAAGTCGATAGGGTATCATACCAAGCCACGGGTGCTTGTTTTAACCCATACTGAGCTTTCCTAAGTCTCGTACACCCGATGTCCCTGTTGAAAGCCGGGCGGTTGTTCCACGTAGACTTCTTCCTTCGATGCGCCATTCGGAAAAGCTGACTTCACATCCTTCGATATACTTTAAATCCCACGATGTGTTGCATAAGCTAGGAAAAGACGAATGGCTTCCAATCCGGCGACCGGAGCAAATGTTTCATCAAAGTCAATTCCCTCTCGCTTGATTGTATCCTTTAGCAACTAGTCGAGCTTTATTTCTAACAATGACGTTGTTTTCATCTCGCTTATTCTTGAAGACCCACTTAGTTCCAATCACGTGCCGATGTCCAGGTCCGTCGACAAGCTCCCAAACTTCATTTCGACGAACTGGTTCAGCTCTTCTTGCATAGCAATGACCCGATCAAGCATCTTTAAGTGCGTCCTCTATCGACCGAGGTTCTTCGTAGAGACGAAAACAAGAGTAAAGTGAGCTTTCTCCTTGACTTAATCTTGATCTCGTCCTTATAGTTGCTTGATGGATCTCCAATGATAAGATCGAAGAATGAGCATCGAGTCACGAACGCCCGAGTCGGGCTTCTTCTTCGATACTACTTACGCACGGTCGTAGGTGTATTAGGCATTTAAGTAGTATGCGTTACGTGACTGTAGCAATTCAGTAAGAAGGTTAGGATCTACTGAGTTTTCAGGTTCAGGGGCATTTAGCTCAGGAACATTAATCGTTCCCCCTGAGTTTACATTCTCAGTAGAGGTCTCAGTTACCACAGGGGCTTCCTCATCGACCGATATTACCTGTTGTTGATTCGGTTTGGGAGAATCAACTAGGTCAGCTACGTTGCTTGTTGGCTGAGTCTGAATTTCTTCAGCGTCTGACTCATCATCCCAACAATGCTGGATCTTTTCAGCTTTATAATTTAGTCCGAGATCCTGTAGCTTGCTGCTGACATCTTTAGTATTTGACTTTGTATCTTTCCTGTTCTCAGTAACAAATTCATCAAAAACAACATGAGGGCTTTCCTCCACGCAAAGAGTCCGATAGTTAAAGACTCTGAATGCTTTGCTGACTCGAGAGTATCCTAAGAATACTCCTTGATCAGATTTTCTATCAAAGACCTTCAACTGATCTTTCCCATTATTGTGGATAAAGCAAGGACAGCCGAAAACATGAAAATGAGAAATAGAAGGAATTCTCCCTTTCCATAGTTCGTAAGGCGTCTTCATGTGTTGTTGTGTCAGTAGTGAGCGATTCTGAGTGTAACAGGCGGTGTCAGTAGCATCAGCCCAAAACTTTGAGGGTAGTCCAGAATCTGCGAGGAGCGTTCTTGCTGCTTCTTTGAGTGTTCTGTTCTTACGTTCAGCAAGTCCGTTCTGCTGAGGGGTGCGCGCAGCTAATGTCTCGTGCTTAATTCCCTCTTTATCGCAGTATGTCTTAACTACTGAGTTTAGAAACTCTGTTCCTCTGTCTGAGCGTATCTTCTTAATCTTGATGTTCTTTTCCACACTAAGTTTCTTCAGTAGATTAGTTAACTCAGTCTGAACATCAGATTTGTTGGCGATGAAGATGACCCAAGTATATCTCGAGTAGTCGTCTATGACGACGAGGGCATACTTCTTGCCTCTTATAGTCACTGGAGAGACTGGGCCGAATAAGTCCATGTGAAGCAGCTGAAGGATTCCATCAGTGGAAGGTGACGGAATAGGTGGATTTCTACTCTTTGTTTGCTTTCCCTTCAGGCACGCTTCACAATTTCTGTCTTTGATAAACGATTCTTTGGGCAGTCCTCTGACTTTAGAGTTCTTGACAAGCTTGTTCATGGTCTTGAAGTTCAGGTGGCTAAGTCTCTTGTGCCATAGCCAGCCTGACTTGTCACCTGATTTAGTCTGTGCGAGCAAGCAAGCCTCAGGTTCTGCGGTATTCCAGTTTGCAACATAGATGTTTTTCCTCCGCGAACACGATAACACTTGTTTTCCCGTAGATTTGTCAACAATATCACGAAACCGGCATCAAAGATTACTCGTTAAGATTATCACGGAATTGGTCGATTGAAAGGAGATTATGTTGAAGTCCTTCGACATATGTTACTCTTGGAACTATGGTAGTCCCAATGTTCGGCGTTCCGTATCCCCTTGTGTAGCCTTTTGAGTTGTCACCGAATTCATTCGGGACCATCTTCTTATACGTAGTTGGTCGGCGAGCTCTTCCGGTAAGTCATGTGTCTCGAGCAACCGCCTGTCCACTATCCACGGGTCCCGATGCACCTGTAAAACAGAGGCATTTTTAGGTACCCTTTGGTTCAGTTGGGTCCTTACTGGTTAGTGGGTGATTTTGGAACCCAGATCTATCTCGGGACCTTAGGAGTCCTAGACTTCTTCTTCGAACCTTGTCGGCTTTCTTCTCCACGAGACTTGGAGATACCGACTTTCTGCGATGATTTTGGGTTCGAGCGCTTTCTTCTTCGAGTCTTAGCGCTTCTCCTAACCCCGGGCTCATAGTAGTACGAGCCGCACCGAGCCGGGTGCTCATACGATGGCTCCTTGTATTGTTACGCCCATCGACCTTCTTGGTTCCCCCCCGAATTTGATCGCGGTGTCCGGGGCTGGAACCTTTGGTCACCGCTTGTTGCTACTCGGCCGAGGTGCAATCATTTTCTGTTTGTTCTTCGTCCGAGGTGTGGTGTCGGCGGCTTGCACCTTTCCTCGACGAACCTATCGGCCCGAGTTGCTCGAGCTTTTAGAGGTGGAAGCTTCGTGGGTATAGCCAAGGCCTTCTTTCACGCGTTGGCCGTTGTGCTCTAAGTTCTTCAAGCTTCTCCTTCGCTCCCAGGTATTGTTCGGTCATCAAACCTCTCCAGACCTCGTCACTCCTTCTGAGTGAGTCATAGTCATTCTACACGTCTGTGAGCTTCGACCTGAGCTTGGCTATTTCAGTCTCTTTCTCAGAATTGTCCTTGGTCAGAACTGAGATCTGAGTCTCTTGAAGCTGAGACTTAGTCATAAGAGAATCAATCTCTTCCTTGAGTCTCGCAACTAGATCCACTGACTCAGTAGGGACCTGACAATCAGAAGAAAGTCTCTGATTCTCAGCCTTTACCTGTTCAAGTTCCTGGATGATTCTGCTGAACTCTGCTCGTTGAATCTGTTCCTCTAGCGGATCGTCGTAGGCTTGTACCACATCTAGAGGATCATCTGTGACCGAGCACGTGTCTTGTGTGCTGTGTGAAGAAGAGGTAATAATGTGTTTATAATTTACCTCAGCCTCTTCTCCGGCCATCAGACAGTATTCGGCTGACTCATCAGGAACTGTCTCTGCGACCTCAACTGCGATGAATGCGGCTTCGTCTTCAGAAGAATACATGAATGTATCTTCCTCAATTGAGTTGTCGGATATTTCTCCGGCTATATAAGCCTGCCGTCTCTCGGCAAATTTCTTTCTCATGGCCTGCCGTTCTGCTCTTTGAGCAGCTGAGAGTTCGGGACAATCGTACTGATAGTGTCCCTCCTTCTTGCAGTTGTAGCAGGTGGATGTTCTGCTGCTCTTACCAGCTGAGTCTTTAGACGGACTGGCAGCAGACTCCGATTTCCTGCATTCAGTAGAAGGATTAGATTCTTCTTTCTTATGATAGTCTTTCTTACCTGAAGAAGAATCTCGGTTGTATTTCCTCAGCTTTCTGACTCTCTCCTTTTCCCTCTGATATTTGAGAGCCATCAGTGCTAGCTGGTCAGGGCCTGAAGTCTCAGAAGACTTTGCTACTGATGTGGCCATAGCTTTGCTTGAGGAAATAGGCTTGGCTCCGGTATTGCTGACTGTTGCCTTAAAGGCGTGGTCGAACTGTGTGTCAGCTGGAGCGCTTAAGCACTTTTGGGGTAGGCTATGCTCGAATTCCTCCGATTTTAATTCTGAAAATATGACATCAGGAGTTAGAGCATTTAGATCAGAGAGACGTAAATAAGTAGCAAATGGAAGCCACTTCTGTCGGGGCAACGCTCTCAGGATCTTGGTGTTCATCTCCTTGTTGGTGAACGACCTCCCCAGCCCATTGATGACATTGACTTGATTGGTGAATCTGACACTCAGCTCGTCAATGGTTTCAGTAGGCTCCATTGCAAAGGCGTCGAACTTCTGAAGCTCTAGCTCGAGCTTATTTTCTTTGATCTGAGGGGTTCCATGGCTCAGTACAGCCAAGGCATCCCATAGCTCTTTCGCCGTCTTGCAATCATGTACCCTTCCGAAGTGTGAGTCACTGAGCGTAGTCAGTATGGCATTACGTGCAACTCGGTCAAGGTTGTGCAGCTTCTTCTCTTCAAGCGTGAAGGCAGATTTGTCTTTGGGAACCTTAGCACCAGTTTGTGCTCCCACGCCTCCTCCAGCAGCAAATTCTACGCTGTCGATCATGGGAATGATCGGTCCTGACTCTAGGACATCTGACATGCTGTCGTGGAGTGACGTTAGGTGTGCCTCCATACGTACGCGCCATACCGTGTAGTTCTCTATTGAGAACATCGGTACCATCCTAATACCTGACATATCAGACATTGTAAGTGTAAGAGTATAAGGATGCTGAAAAGATGCTTATGCAGTGAAAACGGTTTTCATGATCAGTTCGAGAGGACCAGTATTTCAGAACCGGCGATCAGTTGAACACCGTGCGCTCTGATACCAATTGTTGGTCCGGAGACGATAAGTCAGGTGTAGAGGGGGGGGGGGTGAATACACCTGAGCTCAGTTTCTTTTTCTCAATGAAGGTCGGTGAGGCGATGATTGCAACCGCGATGAACGGTGCAAAATAAGCCTTCGATCGCGGGACAGAGTGAGTCAGCTACGAGCTCTCTCCTACTGACTGTTGTCAACACTTTGAGAATCAGTCGGAGATTGTTGTGCGGAAAGTGTGGGGCCCGGAATTCGTCTCTTTTGAAAACACGTTTTAGCAAGTTAAATCTTTTGGCTGTGCGCTTTATAAAATACGTTTTATGCAAGCTTATGATTTTCAAGTCAGTTGAATGCTATGCAATAAAATAGTAAAAGAACACAAGCGATTTAACGTGGTTCGGATACGCAAGATCCTACGTCCACGGTCCTGAACAAGGCAGGAGAACTTGTTGATTTTCTGAGCAAGCCTCAGCAGGGATACTGTGCACTGGACAGTTCCCTCTAAGTTATAGTCCTTAGCTACTTTACAATCCAAACCTAAGTCTGAATGGGAAGGGAATTTTCTCCAACTAAGAAGGAGTTCTTACAATAAGAACAATTCACTAAATGTGAACTCCTTCGAATCTAAGCTATAAATAAGACAATGAGCTTAGTCTAGAGAAGAAAGGGATGTAAGAACTCTAGAGAGAAAAACTGAGAAATCTTCTAAGTATGCAAGTTTTCCTCTGGATGATCTTTGAGTGTTCTAGAGCGTTTATGAACTTGAGCTTGTCCCTTTTGAAATTCCGTTATTCCAAGCTTCAAAAACTTCTCTATTTATAGTTGTGAGTTATGGCATATGTCCGTTGGAGACGACGATGCCACATGTCACAAGCTTCCAAAGAAAACGGCCATAATTCGAACTTGTTGCAGCAGGGCAGTTAATGCACTGTTCATGAGAGCAGCTTTACTGTGTAGAGTAGGTAAGCGTTGTCGGCTTCTCATTGGTCGAGGTTTGTAGTTGGTGAGAATGTCAGAGTTGACCGTTCAACAACCTCGTATGTCTTCTGCTGAACTTTTCGAAAAGACTTGAATAGCTGGGTCGCTTTCCGTAGGATACGATGGCCGAAAAGTCTCTGTCTTCTTCGGTGAGTCGGCCGACACGGCATCTACCGAGTAGGTCACCGGGCGACCGCGAAGGTACTGTGCTTGTTTCTATTCTTCTGCTGATGACTATCAGCTGGGAGTAGTCTTCTACTAATGATTTGTCAGCTGATGCGCTGTCTTCGACTGAGTGGAAGATCAGCTGCTGACTGAAGAACACAAGCGATTACACTGATGACGTGGGGTTCTAAAAAGTATTTTCGACAGAAGATCAGTTCAACAACTACCCCGTACAAGACTTAGACAAAAATAATAATCAATATATCAAGTCTAACCTATACATCAGCTAATCCTAACGACACACTAATCTACTGATATCAGCTAGGTTTTGGGATCTTCAATTCCATAGTACTACTATGATTTCCCCCAATTTTCTTTTAACCGAACAACAGCTGAGTATCATCTACTGACTCATATCCAACAGACCAAGTGCCACAACCACCAAGAAATCCTCCACAACAATCATACCAACAACCTATATACCATCATCAACAATATCAGCCATCGCCGTAGCAAGGGTATCAACAACCCTACAAGCCTCCACATCAAAGGCAATTCCCGCAGCAATTTCAGCAGTAGAGTGGTCCGTTTGGCCAAGCGGACCAGAGCAGCCCGTTGGAGAAAATGATGGCTGAAATGATTACTTCTCAGAAGATTACCATTGCCTATCAACAACAGATGCAAGAGGAGATTAATCAGACCAAGAGGGATAATCAAAGCACCGTCGAGAATTTATCCAAGCAGATTTCCAAGTTGAATTCTTCAAATCAAGAGATGAAGGCAAGTCAAGGGCAATCACTGTCGCAAGTCCAGCCCAATCCCAATGCTATGGCTAATGTAAGTCAAATTAGCATGTACGGTAAAAAAGAGAATGAGTTCAACAAGGAAATTGATGGAGAACAAGGTGGCCGAATACACAAGCACGTGGAATTTCCACAAAGTCAAGTACAACAACTCATCCACCGTTATGACAGTTTATACCGGACACCTACCCTTGGTACAGAGCAACCCTACAAAGCTTCGCATCAATTGACATTGAAGCCGAAAATGTCAATCATGCCTCCGCCTAACCAAGCCGACCAGGGATCCTCTATGCTTGAAGAATTGATGTGCGAGATGATTGCTTCTCAAAAAGATGCCATGGCATATCAAAAGCAGATGCAGAAGGAAATAACTTCAAATCATGATGAGATCCAATCCGTGAAGAGAGAAGTGCAACAATTGAAGTGGGAGCAACAAAATATCTTGGAAAATCTGACCAAGCAAATGTCTATGATGACCACTTCGCTCGATTAAATGAAGGCAAATCAAAGGCAATTACCTTCTCAGACTCGGCCAAATTCGTCTGCTCATAGTTGCAATCACATCATGTTGAGGAGTGGAAAGGATTTGTCCGAACCAACACCGAATGCGAGTCCTCAAAAGATTCGGTCTGAAGCAGAACAAACCGCCGAACTGGCCAGGCCGAGCGTTCTGATAGATAGAGAGGGCCGAACTGCCCAGGTAAACCCTACAGCACTGCAGAATCTTGCTGATGAAGTGCTTACTGATAGAGAGGGCTGAAATGCCCAAGCAGACCCTGTAGCACTGCAGAATCTTGCTGATGAAGTGCTGACTGACAGAGAGGGCCGAACTGCCCAGACAGCCCCTGAAAATGTCATGCCTCCACCATTTCCTGAGGCATTGGAGAGGAAACGGACACCGCACAAGGATTCCATGGATTATGTGAAGCTGTTCGGAAAGCTAGAAATCAACATACCTTTCTTGAAAGCCGCGAAGATTCCCCAATTTGGGAAATTTGTCAAAGACTTCATAGCAGGTAAGATCCAGCAGTCCGAGAAGGTATTGATGGAGATGGATACGTCGATGTCGGCAATCATTCAGAAGATGCTCCCGCCAAGTGCGTAGACCCAAGTATGTTTACTTTACCTTGTCTTATGGGAAATGTGATGGTCAAGCAGGCTATGTGTGACTTATGTGCATCAATCAATGTTATGCAGTTGTTTGTGTATAATCAATTAACTAGAGTTGAGTTGGTGTCTACATGAGTGATTATACAACTTGCCTATAGATCATGCATTGAACCTATAGGCTTACTAGAAAATATCCTTGGCAGAATTAACAATTTTGTCTATCCTGCTGATTTCTATGTTATAGATACCAATGATAGGCAAGTTGAGGGTACTGCGGGTGTTCTGTTGGGTAGACCATTTTTGAAGACTATTAGAACAGTGATTGATGTTGATGAAGTTTCCATAAGTATTAAGTATCATAATGAAATTTATGTTCATCATATTGATAATGCACTTAAGAAACCTAATGATCATGAGAATGAAGATGCCCTTTCTACTGATGTTATTGAGTGCTTTGTCCAAGAATAACTTGAGACGTCTTTGTTGCAGGATAAGATAAAACTCACTCTCACACATGGATTCGCTGATTTGGATGTCAAAGACATGAGGGAAAAAGAGATTAAGGAGAGCATCATGGCACTCTATGCTTCGCCCGAAAATGACAGCAGAATCGCCCACTTGCCCAGGCAAAGCGTTTCCAGCAGACTGTTATCTTCTGATGATCAGCCATGCATCTCAAAGATGAAGCCCCAACTTGAGAGAGATAAGCAAAGGGCATCAAGAGAGCAGACTTCCATCATTTGGCAAATGGATAGGCCATCAACCAAGTGTAAGAAAGAGTTTTGGAGAGAGGACAATGATAATTTCATGTGGTATAAAGATCGTGGGAAGAGATTGCATCAAATGTTCAAGGTAGTAGATAAGACTCAACTATGCATACCTCCACCAGATTGACCCTTTAAGAAGAGGTCTAGCCAAAGACTTTAAAGAAAGGCGCTACTAAGAGGGAACCCGAGTTTACTATCGTTTATTTCCTTTGATTTTATTATTGTTTGGTCTTTGTTTTTGTGTTGTTTTTCCAGATCTAGGCTACGAAGGACGTTGTGGAGTTAAGTGAAAGGAGGAAGATTCGTCGTCGGTTTAATAAGCTAGAGCAGACTGTCCTGCCCCGTCTGCCCAGGCGGGGTGATAGGTGATGTCGTTTCCCCTTCGTTTTTATTTTTCAAGTCTTTGAGTCTGTGTTTTATTTTTTCGTGTTTTATGTGTTTTTATCTTGTTTGTTGTGTCTACACTTGATCTTAGTAGGGATCAAGTGTAAGGAGGGTTTGTTCATTTTTGTTTTGTGTTTTTGTCATGTTTCTCCTTCCTTTTTCTTTTCTTTTCTTGCGTGAGGGCACACAAGGGTTTAAGTGTAAGGAGGGAGGTCTTTACGTCGTTTCACTTTGTGTCATCCTTTCTTTTGTGTCGTCGAAGCATGCCAAAAATTTGAAGTTTTTGATGCACTCTTGTTCTTTGTTTAAGCATGTTTGATTTATGCTTTATGTTTCAATATGCAAGCATGTTAGTTGTTGTGAAGCGTAGGACTTGGTGCATATTTGTATGTAATTTGGGATGACGAATAATAAGTAAATTGTGGATCGAATTTTACACACACTCCGTATATTAGACTTGAGCCTTTAAAGTATGACACTTCCTACTAATTTCTTTGAGAGTGTTTGTCCATGAAGTTGCAATAAAGGTGAGTCACTTGCGATACATGATAGGAGGCACTAGGGATTAAACCATTTGGCCGCGACAATATTTTCCTACCTTACATTATCTCATAGTGAACTAAATTTGAGCCTTGACCGATTCTTTGATTTAGTCAGAAAATTTTAGCCGAGGCATTTTTAGCCTTCTCTTTTCCCGTGTCATTCCATGTTTTACACTCTTGTGTGAGATTGATTTTCTTATATATCCTTTGTCTACCTAGTGTATATGCTACGAAATTAATTATTGGCAGTGCTGATTCAAAAGAAAAATGTGGAAAAATCAGCTTAATTGAAGGGTACTTGTTTTTATATTAAGTAGCATTTGATGTTTAATTCTTAAGTGGTGGGAGTTATTTATCTATTCTTGATTAACTCATTTTAAGCGAGGATGACATGCATGACATTGATCTACATTTGTTGGAGCTTAGAACCCCTAGGACCCTTACCAACGAAAATTTGTCTATGTCCTAAGCCCCATTACAACCAAAAGAGAAAGACCTCCTTGATGTTGCAGTTGTGACGATCTTTTTATCGTGATAGAGTGGACTATATTCTTTGAGTGGCTTGACCGGACTTAGATTAGAGAGTGTTGAATGAACCGTGAGGATGATCTACTTTTGCTTAGGTTTTTGACCAAGTTGATATTTGTGTGCCTTGTCTAAAATTTGCAACTCTATTTGTTTGATGAGATTCATATTTGCATGGTTTGACATGTTTGACTAGTTCTTTGAGTGCGGAGATTACGGATATGATTGGTATTGCTTCTTATTTCCGTTCGTGTCTTGTTTCTTGTCTTTGTCTTTTCCTTGTCTTTTCTAGTCTTATTCTCGGCTTGTGTCTTTTTATTTTGAGTCTTGAGTCTTGGGGATTGACTGAATTTGAATAGTACATATTCTTTTGTATTTCTTATACTTGAGGGCAAGTATAGTTCAAGTGTAAGGAGGTTAGATGAGTATAATTCGTACTATACAAATTCTGTCTGTTTTGGCGCCCACCTGGACAGTTGGATCGTATTTTCTGTGTTGTCTTGCAGATTTTAGTGCTGACGTGGTGATGACAAGATGTTGAGGTGGCAGGAATGAATTTGGGGTTAAAAGATTGATTTTTGGACAAAATTATAGAGAAGGAAGGTGGAGGATAAGGAAAGAGATGATATGGAAAGAATTGAATATGATTTATCTAATTAATATCTTTCCATATTGGATATAAAAACCCTACTTCTACAATGAAAAGGAGCCGCCTTATATATAAGGGAGGAGACGAACCTATACACCATTCCAAGCACGAGAGAGAAAGACCCGAGTTATAGATTTATTCATTTCGTTCTAGTTCGGATTTGGAGACACAAACACAATTTTACTTCCGTTTCTTAGTTTAGCTTTGGAGATTTTGGTTTGTGCGTATCATTTGGATGATTTGGATTCTTCATGTTGGTATTTTCTGATCCTTTAGTTTTAATTTCGTTTTCATTTGTGTTCTAAATCAGTTCGTCAAGTTGTTATAATTTTCATGTGTTTTATTTCCGAATTTCAGCATGTTTAGGGTTCTGCCCAGTAAACCGGTCCGCCTGGCCAGTCGGGCCGATATGCGTGGCAAAGTCATTTAGGGCCGGCGAGATGTGAAACACACACTACCATTATTTCGTGAGACTAGGGCTTTTATAATTAATCACTTAGGTTCCGAATTAATCTAGATTAATCAATTGGATTAGTTAATTTAGGCTTGATCACCCTATATTAGTTTAATCTATAGCTAATTTAGTACTTCCATCATTTCTCGTAGGATTAGGCTAAATAAGTAGCAAAATTGTTCTTAGAACAATAGGATTAATTTGGTAGGAGACTATTAGATGCCCACCATACGAGTAGGCTCCTAAATTGGGTTACCTTAGTTTTTAAAGCTGATTATAAGGTGTTAAATCTATTGATTGCCCACCAACGTAGGTTGCATCTAATTTAGAGAAGTAGTCGTTTCAATGCCCACCATGGCGATTACCGAATAATTAAGGGGGAATAGGGGATTTGTCAGTTTAATTACGGAGTCCTACAACTAATTGACTTAAGAGGATTAATTAATTAATAGTGTCGATGATCGATTGTGTGTGTGTGAATCATCTTGCTGGACCTATTTTCTTGAATTAGTTTACTCCGTTTTCAATTCCTACAGATTTTAATTCCTTGTTTTAGTCATAGATTAAAACCCAAAATTGCGCGTGTTGGTCCCGAGAGCACGTTCAGGAGTAGAGGGGGGGGGGGGTGAAGACACCTGAAACACGAACAGTCCTTTTCAGGATAATGTCGTACTGAACAAGTTCAGCAGACCAGATAAGTTGTTCTGAATCGTGTGGCAGAGTGACTGACTCTACTGAGATCTGCTAGCTGACTGAGTGTCAGAATTCAGTAACTTCCAGATAGAGTTCAGTAGTGCGGAATAGTGTAGGCCCAAATTCAGTTGAGTTAGGAAAACGTTTTTATCGAAACAATTTCAGTTGATTAGTGCAGTCAGTTAAGTTTACTGAAACTCAGTTGAATGATTTAAAGAATATTTTCAGTATGAAGAGTAAATCAATGCAACAGTGAAAACAAAACACAAGACACAGAGATTTATAAAGTGGTTCGAACACAAAAATCATACGCCCACTGTCCCGAAAGATCAGGAAGCTATGTATTATACTGAGATAGTCTCAGTCGGTTTGTACGCAGGACAAACACTGGTCTTGAGATTTATACTGAGCAAGTCTCAGTGTACAGGGTTATCAAACTAAGTGTTTGAAAAACTCTCCAACAGTGAAGGAGTCCTTTACAATAAGGATCAGTTCGAAAGTGAACTCCTTCGTCTAAGCTATGGATATATGCTATTGAGCTTAGGTTAGAGGGATAGGGAATGAGGATATGGCTTCTAGAACGACGAACAGCTGAGTGAAAGCTTTGGGTTCGTGTAACATCGTTTAGATACTAGAGGATGTATTAAGCAGTTCAGCTTGGTTCCCTAAGAGCAGAAATGTAGTCTTTCGTCGGAGATTGATTCTTCGAACTTCTTGCGGAAGACTTAGGCTTTTTCGAATTTGCTCGTTTGAATGCTCTGTGTGTTCTCTCGTGTATGCGAAGGTTCGATGTTCTCGTGAGTTCCGTGAGCTTCAAATTTTTATTTATCCCTCTATTTATAGAGAAGGGATTAGGATAGATCCGTTGGAGACGACGATCCTTTTTCTTTCTCTTTTGGGTAGCTAACGGCTCTTTTGAAGTATGGTGGCAGTGTCCTTTCCCTCCATTTCTGGAAAGTTGTTGACTTGCAGCTTTAGTAGATATAGGGTACGTGTCTGCTTGTCATTGGCCGAGGTTCAGAAAGTGGTTGAGACAGAACAGACTTCAAGAAGATCTGAAGCTGACTTCTCTCTTCCTCGTATTGACTCTGCTGATATGACTTCAAAGATCCTGACAGTTACATCTCTGCTAGACTAAAAGAGAGAAAGATACAAGGAGAATACAGAAGCAAGAAATCATTTGTACTGCCTAATCCTGTCTTTGAAATTCTGAGATTGAGTTTCAGGAAGAGTCAGTCCATACATGTGATATGTGACCTTTCCCAGCTTCAGTATCTCAGCAAAGTCCGCTGGGTCTTCTTCATCAAGGAATTTGGCTTCAGCAGCGTCCTTCACTTCTTTCTCTATTACACCGTAGTGAATGGATCCATCAAGTCTCTGTGGGGGTGGCAGAATTCTGGGATCAGGAACTCTTACTTCAACATTTTCTTTGACAACTTTTTGAAGTCTGGCATACATAAGTCAGCTCTCATGATCCATTCAGTATATGCCACTGACTTGCGTTTCTCAGACCAGAATCTCCAGAAGTAGTTCCTCTTTATAAAATCGATCTTCAATGCTTCCCACCTCTGAGTGAATTCCACTGGTATCCATTCATTCATTCTTGGCCATCTTTGAGTCTTCAGATCAGTAGGCTTCCTGAATCTCCTGTATCTATAGGGAATGTCAGTCTTTTTTGGGATCCTTTGACTTGCTTCATTTTCAGTCCTCAGCCTGAGGGCTTCAAGATCAACCATTCTTATTCTCTCTCTGGCTGCTTCTATTTGTTTGGCCTCTTCACCTCTATATAGATATCTATCTAACTGAGCCCAGATTTCTTCCATCTCTTGTTCCTGTGCCTTTGATGCAGTATAGGAGGGCTTATGAGGTGGCTCTTCTTCTGAGTTAGCAGGCGTGGATGATTTCTCTTTAGAAGTCCCCTGCTGCCCCGTTGATTGCTGCTGCTACTCCTTTTCCTTTTCTTTATCAGCCTCGTCGCTGAGTTTAAGCGTTTTTGGAGGCAGCCTAGCACCTGTTTTCTTTCCTCCAGCTGGAGCCTTGGTTTTGCCTTTGACAGGCTTCTTCTTGGGTTTATTGGCGGCTTCAGCTTCGGCTATCTCCCTAGCCAGCCTCTCATCTGCTGCTATTTGAGCCTCCTCCTCCGGGGTTATGAACCTCCTGGGTCCTTTCTTCTTGGAGGGAGGGGTTGGAAATTTCAGTGCCTTTTTGCCTTTTCCGGCAACTGGAGTAGGGAGAGGAGCTTCTTCCTCTTCTGACTCCTCGTCAGCATACTCAGCAACTTCCTTTATAATATCAAGAGGAGTTTGAGTTGCCTGAGCTATGACTTATTTGGCTCTTAAGCCACTTGGGCCAGTCTCAGTTGATGCTGCAGCTGCAGCGAAACACACTGGGCCTCGCCAATTTCAGTAGGTCCAGTAGGGGCAGATGACTGAGTTTGAGTTGCCCCTGCTACTGTCCTAGCTTTCTTTGCTGCTTTCAGTATCAGCTCCTTAGGTGCTTTCTCTATAACACCTTCCCCCTTTTTGGCATCAGCAATTAGGGTCGGGGGCTGAGCAGATACCTTTCTATTCAGGCTTTTGTATGAGTCTGACAGATCGTCCAGCTTATTATGTAGCTTTGTCAGTGCCTCATGCAGCTCGGTTCTCTCATTTGTCAGCTGATCGCTGTATTTCTTATGTGAGAGATCAGCCGCAGCCTTGAATTCTTTTAGCTGCTTCTCTACCTTCTCTTTAAGAGCCTTCTGAATATTCTCCATTCTGAGTTCATTGGCTTGAGAGATAGTATTGACGGATTCAGTGTGAGCGGTTTGAGCGGCCTTGTAATCATTTAGCAGTTTGTCCTGGCCTTCCTGAATCGTCTTGAGCTGAGCTTCGAAGTCAGCTCTCTGCGCAGCTAGGCCATTCGTCAGAATGCTGGAGAAGTCAGGGACTGGAGATGTTGAGATGGCTGTTCTGAGTCCCTGCAACTCTACACTCTGTGCCTCAGTGGTTTGCCGCCAAGTCTTGTGGACGGTACGGGCTAGTAGGCAATTCTGACTGCCTTGGTTCCTCAGTGCCCTGGCCACTGATTTCAATCGACGGCTCTTTGGGCTGGGCGCTACTTCGAAAGCAGATTCGAGAAGGAGCTGAGCAGGATCAGCTGCCTTCGAAGTACCAGCCACCGTCTGCCCGGGACCAAGGATGCTGAGTGGAGGGTCAGCAGTAGATTTTGTGGCATCCTTGTCCGGTTGAGTTCCCTCATCAGGCTTCTCAGGGCCTGAATCACGGGGTGGGTCCTGACCATCGGGGTCAGACCCAATCGAGGGCCCGGAATCTTTGTGACAGTCATGCTCGTTATTCAGCAGTGCGAGCATTGCTGCCCTCAGATCTTTGAGCGTGCCTAGGTCAGATGGCTCTGATTAGCCAATCTTCCCTCTGATCAGCGGCTCTTCTTCGTGGAGCTGTTCGCAGGAATGGTGAATGACTAGTCTTTTCAGGTTGTGCCATTCCTGGAACCTTATCAGCATATGGAGCCTCGCCTGCCTAGCAAGTAGGACAAGATCAGAGTGGCTGGCGATCTCCGGAATCACTTCAGCAATCTCTCAAGAGGCTCTGGATTTTAGAGCAGATTCTGACTCTGAGGCTGTTCCGAGTCCTCGACCTTAATTGGAGACATATGTTTCTCAGCAGACGGGATGCTGCTGAGTGGTGGTACATCCAAGGGGCTCTCCAGTGTCTGAACTTCTTCAGCCTGGACTTCTTAAGCTAGGACCCCTTGGTCCACTGTTTCTCCATGTTCAGTGGAGACGATCTTTTCCACTGACTGAGTCTTCTCAGAAGACTCTAGTTCGTCTCTCAGCTGTAGAGGCGGCTGAGCTATTACTTTCTCTGGCTCCGCCTCAGTCTCAGTAGGCACAACCTCGCTGACCTTCTTCAGCCTCTTGGTTGGTGCCTTAGGCGTCGATTTGGGAGGGGACCTCTTCTTCTTCGGCGTTGAGGTCTGCTAGTCCCAATCTTAGATGCAGCGGGCCCTGAGCCAATCTGTTGAAGGGTCGCTGCCCTGTTCTGGAATCTGACTTTCTTCACGTTGAAATATTGCTTGTCGGCGAAGGTGATTTTGTCAGATGCGCAGAAGTCCTCAATCATGACTGAGAGTTTCAATCCGTATAGGAGCTTTCCTTTGACACTCAGCTTCTGGTAAGTTTTGTCAAATTTGGCTGATTGCATCATGAACTCTCTGAGGAAAAACTCGGTCCAGTTTATCTTGGCCCGATCATATATGGCCATCATCAGTTGTAGCTTGGGCCTTGACACTTGGTCAAATGAGCCTGCTTGACTCGTCAGTAGCTGAGTCACTATGTACGCTAATGCTCTGTACTGAGGGAGCATTGAGTTCTTTGGAAAGGCGGCTCTGAATATTGTTGGCTTTCCGCAGAACTCAGTGAGGTACTCATCCATCAGATCATCTTTGTATGTGACGGTGTTGAGTCCTGTATTGGGTAGATTGAAGCTTTTCTCAAGAGCTTCCCGGATTGACATCTGTTTTACTTCTATGTCAGTGCGTGAGGGATCGCCTATTGTATGGATGACGAATCTTCCTCTGATGTCTCCGTCCACTGAGTCGGAATTCAGGTAGATCTCTGCTACTTGACGCGGGAGAAAGAAAGTCGGCCTCCTCGTCAGGAATCCTTCTAAACCGGTCCCACGGAGGGCGTAGAAAATCTCCTCCATGAAATCGAGTTCATACTCGTCAAACTCCATGACTGGCTCGCACCAGACACGATCCTTTTCAAGGATCTCTTGCATATCTGCCGGAGCACCTACTTGTGTTCCTGTCATTCTAACAATCTGCATACACAGTATAGGTCAGTATCGATTAGAATATAAGAGAAATAAAATCATACGATACTTAATGATCATTGAAGAATTACAGAAAGATTTTCTGAAGATTTTTAAGAGAATTTTGATAGAAGGTAATAAGTATCTCATAAAATCTCGGGTACTTAAGATATTTGCAGATATGAAATGGCGGTGTCAAATATTTTGAATGCATATATATATATATATATCTTAGAGAAGATAATCAGTTAAAGATCAAAGGTTCAGTTTGAACGCGCTTTTTGAGATGGACGGCTAGGATTAAGTTTTATAAATTAGGCAATGATCAAATTAGCCGCCTAAGTCAAAAGCCAGTTGTAAATAGCCTAAGTAGTAACTTGATACGACATGCATTTAATGCGTGGCAGAGTTCAGCATGCTTGTACATAGAATGTCGTGTATTAAATGAACTCCGTTAAAATTAAATGATATTTCCTAAGGCATTGAATACGATGCTGAATCTGATTCATAAATGCACAGAATTGTTCTATAGGCTACTGAGTAGAGATACGCAAACCTGTCAGCTGAACATCGTAGTCAGCTGATACCTCGTGTAGATGGTTGCTTTGAGTCTCTACGCATCGATTTTACTCGATCGAGAGTGAACATTCCCCCCTTATCGAAAGCTCCTCTCCCGAATCCTCTTACCGATTGGAGTCGGTAGGGTCCAACAGACCTAGCTCTACCGAAAGTTCTCTCGAATCGGCTTCGCCTAGAGGCTTGGTCGATATATCGGCCCTTTGATGGTCAGGTATGGATCTTCTCCATCCTGATATCCTTCTTTTCGACATGGTCACGAATGAAGTGGTGTCTGATGTCCACGTGCTTGCATCTCGTATGAAGTACAGGATTCTGAGTGATTGCAATGGCACTAGTACTATCGCAGAAGATCGGCACTTCATTCTGAATGACGTCATAGTCGCGTAGCTGCTGTCTCAGCCAAAGGATTTGGGCGCAGCAACTTCCGGCAGCCATGTATTTAGCTTCAGTAGTTGACGTCGCTACAGAATGTTGTTTCTTTGAGAACCATGAGATCAGCTTACTGCCGAGGAACTGACACATTCCAGAAGTTGACTTTCGGTCAATTCTACATCCTGCATAGTCAGCATCAGAATAACCAGTTAGTTCAATATTATCATCAGCTAGATACCATAAAACCATGTCAGGTGTTCCTCTGAGATAGCGGAGAATCTTCTTTGCTGAGTCCATGTGACTCTGCTTCGGATTCCCCTAAAATCGAGCGAAGACACCTACAACATAAGTTATGTCAGGACGAGTAGCTGTTCAATATAATAGAGAACCAATTATAGCACGAAATTCAGTTTGGTCTACTGATACTCCCTCTTTATCAAGATCAATTTTCATATTCGTGTTCAACGGGATCTTGATTGGTTTGTCGGATGTGCAACCGAATATCTTGATGAGGTCTCGAGTGTATTTGCCTTGATTGATGAACGTTCCCTTCTCTGATTGTTTGACTTTAAAACCGAGGAAATAATTCATCTCTCCCATCATTGACATCTCGAACTTTTCCTTCATCATTTTCTCAAACTGCTGACACATGATGACGTTCTTCGAACTGAAGATTATGTCATCTACGTAGATCTGCACAAGTAATAGGTCGTCTTCTAGTCGTATGCTGAATAATGTGCGGTCTACTGTGCCCTTCTGAAAACCTTTCTAAAGAAGAAACTTAGATAGGGTATCGTACCAAGCCCTGGGTGCTTGTTTTAACCCATACAGAGCCTTTCTGAGTCTATAAACTTGATGTCACTGCTGAAAGTCGGGAGGTTGTTCCACATAGACTTCTTCCTTCAGTACGCCGTTCAGGAAAGCAGATTTCACATCCATTTGATATACTCTGAATCTTTGATGTGTTGCGTAGGCTAGGAATAGTCTGATTACCTCCAATCTTGCAACTGGAGCGAACGTTTCATCGAAATCTATCCCTTCAGCTTGACAGTAGCCTTTTGCCACGAGTCTTGCTTTATTCCTTACTATGACGTTGTTTTCATCTCGCTTTTTCTTGAAGACCCATTTTGTTCCTATCACATGTTGATGCCGGGGTCTGTCAACAAGTTCTCAAACTTCATTTCTCGTGAACTGATTCAGCTCCTCCTGCATGGCTATGATCCAGTTAACATCTTTCAGTGCGTCCTCAACTGACTGAGGTTCTTTAGTAGACAAGAAGCAGGAATATAAGGCGCTTTCTCCCTGACAGAATCTGGATCTTGTCTTTACTCTTGCTGAAGGATCTCCAGTAATTAAATTAGAAGTGTGAGCATCCAGCCACGATCTACGATGTTTCAACTCTTCATCGGAAACTTGTTCAACACAGATTGTAGGTGAGTTAGGCATTTCAGTTGTACTATTCTGAGATTTAAGCAATTCAGTTACAAGAGTGTGATCTACTGAGTCACCAGGTTCAGGGGCATTTAGCTCAGGAACATCATTAGTTCCCCCTGAATTATTATTCTCAGTAGAGGTCTCAGTTACCACTTGGTTTTCTTCATCGACCTGAGTTACCTGGGATTGACTCTATTCAGGAGATTCAATTTGTTCAGCTACTTCTGCTGCTGGCTGAGATTCAGTAGATTTATCTTCAATTTCCTCATCTGAATCATCATCCCCATATAGCTGGATCTTTTCAATTTTATCTTTTAAGCTCAGATCCTGTAGCTGCTTACTGATGTCCTCAGATTCAGGTTTAGAGTTCCTGCTCCTGTCTTCAGTAGCAAACTTATTAAAAACAATATGAGGGCTTTCCTCCACGCAAAGGGTCCGATAGTTAAAGACTCTGAAAGCTTTGCTGACCCGGGAGTATCCTAAGAACACTCCCTGATCTGACTTGCTATCAAAAGTCTTCAACTGATCTTTCCCATTATTGTGGATAAAGCACGAACACCCAAAAATATGGAAATAAGATAGAGAGGGCTTCCTTGCCGTTCCATAGTTCATATGGTGTCTTCTTATGCTGCTTTGTTAGTAGAGATCGGTTCTGAGTGTAACATGCAGTGTCAGTAGCTTCTGCCCAGAAATTTGTTGGGAGTCTTGAGTCTGCGAGCAGGGTTCTTGCTGCTTCTTTGAGTGTTCGATTCTTCCTTTCAGCAACCCCATTTAGTTGAGGCGTGCGCGCGGCAGACGTCTCATGCTCTATGCCTTCTGCTTTGCAGAACTCCTCCACCATGAAATTCAGGAACTCAGTTCCTCTGTCTGAACGTATCTTGACGATCTTGGTGTTCTTCTCGACACTGAGTCTTTTCAGAAGCCTTGGTAACTCTATTTTGACATCAGACTTGTTGGCAATAAATATGACCCATGTGTAGCGAGAGTAGTCATCAATAACCACTAATGCATACTTCTTGCCTCTGATTATCACCGGAGAGACTGGACCGAACAAATCCATATGTAGCAGCTGAAGGATTCCATCAGTGGAAGGAGATGGAACAGGTGGATTTTGATTCCTTGTTTGCTTTCCCTTCAGACATGCTTCACACTGAGTGTCTTTGCTGAATACTTCATTCGGCAGTCCTCTTGCTAGACTGTTTCTAGCTAATTTGTTGAGCGTTTTGAAGTTGAGATGGCTGAGTCTTGTGTGCCAGAGCCACCCCGTTTTGTTGTCATTCTTCGCCAACAAACAAACTTCAGGTTCAGCTGAGTTCCAGTCAGCTACATAGATATTCTTCTTGCGCGAACCTGATAACACTGTTTTCCCTGTGGATTTATCAATAACATCATAGAAACCAGTGTAAAAAATCACTATATTCGAGTTATCACAAAATTGACTAACAGAGAGAAGGTTATGCTGAAGTCCTTCAACATATGATACTCTTGGAACTGTTGTTGTTCGAATGCTGAGTGTTCCATAGCCTCTTGTGTAGCCTTTTGCATTGTCTCCGAACTCGATTCGGGGTCCTTCTTCAATAGTATAATTCTTCAGTATGTCCGTTTGGTACGTCATATGTCTTGAGCATCCGCTATCCACATACCGAAGGTCCTTGTGCACCTGCAAAACAGAATTATATTTAGGTACCCTTTATTTTTGATTTTGGGTCCTTATATTTTAGTTTTGGTAACCCATATTTGTCTTACGACCCTGGTGGTCTCAGACAGTTTCTTTCCACTTTTGTCAACATATTTGACCACTGGACTGGTCACTGCTGACTTCTGAGGCTTTTCAGGTTCAGGAGTCCTGATCTTCTGAGTGGGTGGACTGCTGACCTTTGCCTTCTGCACAACTTTCTTCTTCTTTTTCTGACTATTGGATCCTCTCCTGATTATTGGATCATAGTAATATGACCCATACTAAGCTGGATGAGTCAGCTGTGGAGGTCCATACTGATTAGCCCATTTTGCTTTGCTGGTTCCCTCTTGACTGAACTAGGGTGATCTTGTGCTGATCTTCTTGTCAGAGTGCTGATAACTAGGATGAGGTGCCTTCATCTTCTGTTTGTTCTTGGCTAGGGGGTTCAGTATGTCTGCATTGATGGTCTCCCCTTGAACAAACCTATCAGCAAGCCGGTTTTCCGAGCGTATGGGGGCAGAAGAGGAGGCTCCCTGGTTGAATCCAAGTCCCTCCTTGCAATGCTTGGGCTTGTTGCTTGCTAGCATAGCCTCTAGCTTCTTTTCAGCGCCCATATATCGCTCTGTCATCAGGTTCCTCCAAACATCATCACTTTTCTTCAGCATTTCATGTTCGGTCTGAAGTCCTGACAACTCTTGCTTCAGTAGACTCAGTTCAGTATCTTTCTGAGTCAAGTCTTTGGTCAAAGCTGAGATCTGATCTTCTTGATGCTGAGACTTGGCCATCAGAGAGTTTATCTCCTCCATGAGTCTCAACACAAGTCATTCTGACTCAGTAACGACCTGACTCTCCTGAGAAAGTCTCTGATTCTCCACTTTCAGGGTATCCAATTCCTGAAGAGTCTTACTGAGCTGCAGACTCATCTGAATCTGCTCGTCGAGTAGTTCTTCGTATGCGACCGCGACGTCCAGATTCTCGTCTGCACCTTAAAGAGTGTCGTGTGTGCAGTGTGAGGAGGAATTAAATGGTTCATGTGAGTTTACCTCATCCTCTTCTCCTGCCATGAGACACTTTTCAGCATCTTCTTCAGCTTCAAGCTCTATGGCCATGAAAGCTGCTTCGTTGTCAAATGAATCCATGAAGGAATCGACTTCATCTGAGTCGTATGAGAGTTCACCAGCAATGTATGCTTGTCTCTTCTTGATGAACTTCTCCCTTCTTGCTTTACGTGCTGCCCTTTCAGCAACGCTGAGCTCAGGACAGTCATACTGATAATTCCTGGCCTTTTGCAATTGTAGCAGGTTGTGACTCTTTTTTCTTTGCTCTCACTTTCTTTCGACTGAGCTGAGTCATCTTGTTTCCTGCATTCAGAAGTATGCGAGTCAGGAGTGCGCTTAGGCATATATTCAGACTTACCCTTGGATTCTCTGAGGGCTTTAGTCACTTTTCTGCGCTTCTCCTTCTCCTTCTAGTACTTCACGGCAAGCAGTTCGTACTTCTTGGATAGATTTCCTGCTTGTATGTCACTGAGTGAAGGTTCAGCCTTGCAAGACGGTGGAGCTGTTGTGCTGACTGAGGCTTTAAAGGCATGGTCGATTTGAGTGTCAGCTTCAGCTCGCTGCTTCCTTTGAGGTAAGACGAACTCGAACTCCTCTGCTTTAAGTTCTGAAAAGATATGGTCAGGAGTAACAATATCTAAATCAGAATGGCGTAATAGAGTAGCAAAAGGGGTCCAGTTTTCGTCTGGTAGTGCCCTCAAAATCTTCAGATTCATCTCTCGGTTAGAGAATGTCTTTCCCAGCCCGTTGATAGTGTTCATCAGATTCGTAAATCTGACGTTGAGATCTTCAATGGTGTCACCAGGCATGAGGGACAGTCTCTCCAGTTTTTGAAGTTCTAGCGCAAGTTTATTTGCTTTGATCTTCAGAGTCCCCCGACTCAGTAGCGCTAGAGCATCCCAGAGTTCCTTCGCGGACTTACAGTCCTGAACTCTTCCGAGATAGGAATCACTCAGGGTGGTCAGAATGACGTTTCTGGCGACGCGGTCTAAGTTGTGAAGCTTCTTCTCCTCAGGGGTGAAGAGACTTCTATCCTTGGGGATCTTCTTCCCGGTCACCACTCCTCCTCCATATGCTGAATCCTGAGCTACGACGCTATCGATCATAGGAATGATAGGTCCGTCCTCCAGAACCTCTGTCATGCTGTCGTGGAGGGAGGTCACATGTGCCTCCATTCTGACCCGCCATACGCCATAGTTCTCTACTGAGAACATGGGTACCATCTTTATCCCTGACATATCAGAAATGATGAATAATGATATGAATGAAGAATGATATGCAGTGAAAACGTTTTCCGGATCCGTTCAAGTAGACCAGTTTCAGAATAATAAGAGTCTTATAAAACTCCTGCTCTGATACCAATTGTTGGTCCCGAGAGCACGTTCAGGTGTAGAGGGGGGGGGTGGTGAATACACCTGAAAACCGATTTTCTCAACTTAAACACGAACAGTCCTTTTCTGGATAATGTCGTATTGAACAAGTTCAGCAGACCAGATAAGCTGTTCTGAATCGTGTGGCAGAGTGACTGACTCTACTGAGATCTGCTAGCTGATTGAGAGTCAGAATCCAGTATCTTCCAGATAGAGTTCAGTAGTGCGGAATAGTGTAGGCCCAAATTCAGTTGAGTTAGGAAAACGTTTTTATCGAAACAGTTTCAGTTGATTAGTGCAGTCAGATAAGTTTACAGAAACTCAGTTGAATGATTTAAAGAATATTTTCAGTATGAACAGTAAATCAATGCAACAGTGAAAACAGAACACAAGACACGGAGATTTTTAAAGTGGTTCGAACACAAAAATCCTACGTCCACTGTCCCGAAAGATCAGGAAGCTATGTATTATACTGAGATAGTCTCAGTCGGTTTGGACGCAGGACAAACACTGGTCTTGAGATTTATACTGAGCAAGTCTCAGTTTACAGGGTTATCAAACTAAGTGTTTGAAAAACTCTCCAATAGTGAAGGAGTCCTTTACAATAAGGATCAGTTCCAAAGTGAACTCCTTCGTCTAAGCTATGGATATATGCTATTGAGCTTAGGTTAGAGGGATAGGGAACAAGGATGTGGCTTCTGGAACGACGAACAACTGAGTGTAAGCTTTGGGTTCGTGTAACGTCGTTTGGATACTAGAGGCTGTATTAAGCAGTTCAACTTGGTTCCCTAAGAGCAGAAATGTAGTCTTTCGCCGGAGATTGATTCTTCGAACTTCTTGCGGAAGACTTAGGCTTTTTCGAATTTGCTCGTTTGAATGCTCTGTGTGTTCTCTCCTGTTCGATGTTCTCGTGAGTTCCGTGAGCTTCAAATTTTTATTTATCCCTCTATTTATAGAGAAGGGATTAGGATAGATCCGTTGGAGACGACGATCCTTTGTCTCTCTCTTTTGGGTAGCTAACGGCTCTTTTGAAGTATGGTGGCAGTGTCTTTTCCCTCCATTTCTGGAAAGTTGTTGACTTGCAGCTTTAGTAGATATAGGGTACGTGTCTGCTTGTCATTGGCCGAGGTTCAGAAAGTGGTTGAGACAGAACAGACTTCAAGAAGATCTGAAGCTGACTTCTCTCTTCCTCGTATTGACTCTGCTGATATGACTTCAAAGATCCTGACAGTCAGAAGACTATCTGGCCGTTGCTGAGTCTCATCTTTGATTCAGTAGCATACTCCTACTGAGTCGGCTCTACTGAAGATCAACTCTGAGTTCAGTGAACTACTCCTGTCGAGTTCAGTTCCACTGACTCCTTTCAGTATACTGCTCCTGCTGAGTCCAGTATAACTGAGTCTTCTACTTCTGGTGTTGAGGCGGATAATCTACTGAGTGCCTGAACCAAAGCAGAGTGTCTGCTGAGTCTGAAACCTCAGAGACAAAAACAGATTACAACGTAATGGTTCACCAATCAATATAGGGTTTTAGGATCTTCAAATCTTCATAGACTCATTCAGAGCACAGGGCTACTAAGTAAATATCAACACAGAAGACTGAGTCATTTCCCACTATTTACCAACTTTGCTGAGGATAAAATCATCACCCAACAGCGTGGTTGCTAACCAACCCCGTAGATTAATAGGAATTTAAGTTTAAAAATCTTCGTTCCCTGTGTTCGATACCTGTTTGCTATACTGATTTAAGTTCTAGCAATTTTGCAGGATTTATTTGGTGAAAACAGCGATCACCATCATACTGGAAGCAGTTTTCTTGCTTTTTTGTGTCAGCTCATGATCTAAACGAGTCGCACATAGGGGGGTTAGATAGAGTACCGGAGTAAATTCGAATCGCCGCTTTTTTGATTTTCGGCTGGACTTTGCATAAGCTTCTTATAAGTTATTTATAAGTTATAAATATTAACTTATAAAAATAAGTCAAAAATAACTTATGTAGAAGAATAAGCTATTTCTATAAGCTCTCCCAAACAGACGCAAAATAACTTATTATTTAGAATAAATTAAAATAAGTCATTTTTAAGCTCTTCCAAATGGAGCCTAATTCCAAAACTCTTAAAATGAAAGTAATTATTTTCAATTTTAATCAATAACAAATAAGAATATTTATAATATGCATTTGCATACCCTGACACGAATACTTCCACTTAGTTGAGTTTGTTTGATTTAGGTGTCATAACTTATTTGAAGTAGAAAATATATGATTTGAAATGATAATGAAATTCATTGTTATGTTCCTATTCATTGTCATGTTGTTTACGAAATTTAGTTCTTTGGGGGTTATTTCGTGCCTAGGTGATTTTTTAAACACATACATGATGTGTATTTTTTACATTTCTTAGATACGTAAATGAATTAAATCTTACGTATGTTCATTGAAAAAAAACCATGAGATAAATATATCTTTTAAATTATGTTTTCAAAATGTGAAAGCACAAATTTTAAAGTATTCTATAATTGCATGTTAGTTATCAAATTATATTTTGTATATAAATCTCTATTTAAGAATAACTTCTCTATTTTAATATTTTTGTGATCTCAAAAATAATATTCTGTAGATGTTTTACGGTAGTAAGTTTAGTTTGGTAGGAGTTTACATGAATTTCAATATATGTCCTTTCCAAGTGCTGGATTATTTCAATCATGAAAGAAATTGATCAGATGATAATAAGTAACTTAAATTATACATATTTCAAATACCTCAAAAAAATCCAAATGATATTTAGCACATTACGACAATTCATGTCCCACTTATTAAAATGGGCTCTCTGACATATCAATTTAAAAGATTGTCAAACTGTCATGATTAATCTAGCTCGCATCACATGATAAATTATTGAATACTATAATTTAACTCCTTAAAAAAGGAGAAATAAAAAAAAAGTTAATTTGTATATATTCGGTTTGTTACGGTAGATTGTTGTTATGGAGAGCATAAGAGTTTTTGGAGTATGACGTTCCCCAGAGAAGGTGTCTCAATTATAAATGAAAAAACACGTAGCAAGCGGCTGTGATTTGGTTTAACAACACACCAAATAATAAGGCATGAATGAGACCGTATTCAGGGCGGACGCAGGATCATGGAGTGGGGGGTGCGATATTTCCGATGAACATATATAAGCATCCAAAAATGAAATCATATTCATATCATAATACTAAAAAACAAGTACATCTTACATTAATGAAACTATATTATTTATAAAGATGACAAACATAAGAAAAAGTATCTAGGCAACACAAAACCACACGAACTATGACATGTTCTTAGGCATTTAAAATTGTGATCTACGTTTTCTCATGATATTAAACTCATCAATAATTGAGTCTATATCAAAACTTTCAGCAATTTCTTCCTCAATATTGATTATCATGGAACCGAGAAGAAAATCATCTTCCATTTTATTCCTCAGTCTTGTCTTTACGAGTTTCATTTTAGAAAATGTACGTTCAGATGTTGCGGTTGAAACTGGAAGAGTCAAAATAAGTCGAATCAACCTGTAAGAAAAGAAAAGGATAACATCAATACTTTTTGAAATTTAACAAAAGTATCATAAACAAAAGATAAATTAATAAAAGAAATCAACCTGTCTACAAGATAGTACTGAGCTGACTTTTCAGTTTTTGACAATACTTGACATAATTGAGAAAGTGTAGAGACTTGCTTCAACCGAGAATTATTCCGAATGTCAACTTCAAAAGTCTCTAATTGAAACGGAAGATGGAGCTTCTCTTGACTTGTGAAATCTGATGGATAGAATTTCTCAACCAACTTCGTAAGATCAACAATGCTAAATAGCTTGAAGCCACCTCTAGGATCTAAAGCTCAGCTTAACTTAAGCAGCTCCACTGAATCTTCATTAAATCGTGTTTCCATCTCTTGTAAGATGCAGTCTATAGTTCCAGTAAATATATCAATCCTGTAATAATGCTCAAGTGTGACAGGATTTTCCTTTCTCTTTCGACCTTTACTTGATTTTCTAACACTACTCAAATCCGGAATATTAATATCCTGCTTCGTACAAAATATCTTATACCAAGAACTCAGAAACTTTCTCTTATATTTGTCGACTTTTCCAGAAGGATTTGCTTGATAAGGACCTTTTGACAAATAGAACCGCCGCACTTCATTTCTTTTATCAACTGGATAATCCCATATCATTTTCCGCTTTCCCGGATCTCTTTCATAACCTCTTTCAAACTGAGATGAATTTTCTTCTTCCTCAATTCATGGAATTTTAAGTGGAGGCGAATCATCATATCTAACTTCTCTTTCATGAATAACTTCACTTTCAACATTGAGTATGGAAGAACTTGCATCTTGACTGCTTTTGGTCTTAAAATAGGAATCAATTTTTTTCATATGTAAAACAGATCAACAAATACAAAATTGCCTCTCAAAAAATATAAAATTAAACCAAAATTCATGGATTCATGAGAAGAATTTGCCAAAAAATACAGAAAATTAAACCAAACATCGAAGATCTCGAAATTAAGAAAAAAACTGAAACTAGGGTTGAGTTGAGTTTGAGTTTACCTGCTGGCTGCTGCAGGACACAAGAAGAAAGAGAATATGATGAATATCCAATATGCCAGCCGTGAGCCGTCAGCCCGTCGGCGACGAACACGAAGTCGAAGTCGAAGTCGAAGATCTCTATTTCTTTTTCTCACTGTTGTAGCTTGTGTATCTATGTATGTTTACGTAACGTCTGTTATGTACTCTTAGAGTCTTACTCTCTTAGTATGTAGAAGAAGAAGAGTAAAGTGGTTGTGTTTGGGCCTATTGTTAAATTATACTCCCTCCGTCCCGTTATTTGTGGCTCAATTGGTTTCGGCACGGGAATTAAGAGAGTAGATGATAAAGTATGAGAGAGAGAGTAGATGATAAAGTATGAGAGAGAAGATGAGTAAGATAATGAGAGAATATGAGAGAAAAATGATAAAGTAGGAGATAAAATGTAATAAAGTAGGAGAGAGAAGATGATAGAGTAGGAGTAATTTTTTACCAAATTAGGAAAGTGGGCACAAATAATGAGACACCCATTTCGGGAAAGTGAGCCACAAATAGCGGGACGGAGGGAGTACATTTTAATAAAATTATGGCCCATTCCATAAAAAATATACACGAAATGGACCAAGTGGTTGTGTTTGGGCCTATTAATATTTGGTAAATGAATATAGATACTAATATTTAGGGGGTGCAATTGATTATTTTGATATAAATATAGATACTAATATTGAGATCAACCAACAAATTGGGGGGTGCGGTGGTACCCCCACGCACCCCCTTATGTCCGCCTCTGACCGTATTCCACTTTGTTAGTAAACGAATAGTGGTGGAATCCTATCCCATTCGAATGGCGTAGCGGTGAAAGGTGGGTGACCCGGGATCGAAATATTATGAATTCAAATCCCACTGGAATCGCTGTGTGTGTCTGTCACCTATGATTAGCTTAGAGTGGTTGAATTCTCTTATGTGGTTTGCAGTTTGCATGCTATTGCACAGGAACGGGTTTACCCAGTATTGCACAAGAATAATTTTTTGATTAATTTATGTAATGCATTTTTGTAATCTATAAATATATTAACATAAAATAAAATATGATTGGATGAATTACATATTTGCTAAATCGTTAAAGTACATAGTTAACTTTTAGTCCATCTTGAACATTTATGTTGCTGTATTGTATTTTAGTAATAATAAAATAATATTTATGCAATTGTATGTATCATAAAAGAGATATTAAAATATTATAATAATTTATATTTATATCTGTCATTTATTTATAAAATATATACTCTTAATAATGAAAATACAAAGTATAAAAACGAAATGTATACTATAATAATACTCCCTCCGTCCCACCCATCTTGACGCGTATTCCTTTTCGGGACGTCCCACCCATCTTGACACGTTTCAAAAAAGGAAATAATTTACCCTCCTACTTTTTCATTTCTCTCTCCTACTTTTTCATTCTCTCTCATTTCTCTCTCCTACTTTATCCCTCTCTCATACTTTATCATCAATTTTTTTAATTCCCGTGCCGAAAAAAAATACGTCAAGATAAACGGGACGGAGGGAGTACTATTTCCGAGTTTCGTTTCTTTTTCGGTTGCTAATTTTTTTTTTAAAGAATTTAGGTGTCAGAAAATGGTGGTAGTATAAAATATATATGGATTATGATAAATATTATTATCAGTCTGCATTTGATTAAAGTTACTATATTTTTATTTATATTTTAAATTAAAATAAATAAAATAATATTTTAGAATTATATATATTTTATGTCTATCTAAATTTTAAAAAATAAGTTGCTGGTTTAGTGGTGAAAAGTATTTGTAAATTTTGAATGATTTGAGTTCGAATTCTTGTGCTAAAATAGTTTTAAATTTATTAATATTTAAAATATTTGCAGGTCCGCACGAATCCAGATCGGATCTACCCGTCCTAGATGGATCCGAGGTCGGATCCTAAATTCTGAACCCTAACCAAAGTCCAATGACACCCTGCCCCAATCCGTTTGAAAATTGAAAATCCTCTCTCTCTTGAAGATCAATTATAGTCGCTCCACGCTTTCATCTTTCTTCTCCCAAATGTCTCTCTCTAGACTCTAGAGTCTAGGCTTCCCCCTAACATAAATACACTACCGATTTATTTTTTCTTCCCTTCTTATAATATTTTCCCCATCTCCCCTACATCCATCTCTACGGTTACTCGTACACGCCTACGCTTAGAGCATCGCCTAGGGTTTACCAGAGAGAGAGAGCGAGAGAGGGAGGGGATACGTGACAAATGGGGCAGCAGTCGTTAATCTACAGCTTCGTGGCGCGCGGCACAGTGATCCTGGCTGAGTACACCGAGTTCACCGGCAACTTCACCGGAATCGCCGCGCAATGCCTCCAGAAACTCCCCGCCTCCAACAACAAGTTCACCTACAATTGCGATGATCATACTTTCAACTACCTCGTCGAGGATGGATTCAGTAAGCACCGCCGCCTCGGATCTGTTTGTTCCTTTATTTTATTTTTTTCCTTCCATTTCTCCTAAAAAAGTTTTCTTTTATAAATAAATGATTCCGAGGATATGTATTTATCACTTGATAATCAATATTTCGAGATTGTACCTAACTTCAGTTTTTTTGGTGTGGTTTTAGTTTGATTGATGAAGTCAGATCTCTGTTGACTGTGGATATATTTTTTCATTACGTTCTGAATAAAACCGTTGTTTTTATGGAACAGTTATTTATTTATTTGTTTATTTATTTATTTGGTTTCTGCAGCATTTGCACTATTTGATTGGGCCAACTTTTCCGGAGTAAAATGATGAAAGATTGCAAAGATATGAGGATTAGCTTTTACTTTATCCTGAATTGACTGGGTCTAGTGTATTACAAATATATGAGTTTTATGGTTTTTGTCTTCCTTTTTTTTTTTTTGTTTTTTTTTTTTTTCTTTCTTGGTTGGATTGTTTATTTTTTTTAAAAAAATAATTATAATGACTTGCTAGTGGCTAATGCTTCATGTTTCTCTTGTCTTTATTTTGTTGGTAGTTGTTTACTTTTTTTTTTCTTGAATGACAGCATACTGTGTTGTGGCTCTCGAGTCTATTGGAAGACAGATCCCTATTGCATTTCTTGAGCGAATTAAGGAGGACTTCACCAAGAAATATGGTGGAGGAAAAGCTGCTACATCTGTTGCCAACAGCCTAAACAAAGAGTTTGGGTAATTTTCTTCATTTAGTTCCCAGCTTTCATCTTTCTGTTACCCTGATAATTAGTTATCGTGTTTACTTTATTTGATACAATTGTGATACCTTAGGTCTAAATTGAAAGAACAAATGCAGTACTGTGTGGATCATCCAGACGAGATCAGTAAACTTGCCAAGGTGAAAGCCCAAGTTTCAGAAGTTAAAGGGGTGATGATGGAAAACATTGAAAAGGTAAGTCCCGGACTTTCATTCGTAAAAGGGGAAGTTAAGGAAGAAAAAAAAAGAATCGACCCTCCCAATTGCATGGGAAAAATGGCATGAATAGAGATTATTATCCTTTCAGATTGCCCTGTGTTTCATCTATATCTTTTATAAGTAGTTTGTTGTTCAGTATCACTTCTTTTTCTTATGCAGGTGCTTGATCGTGGAGAGAAAATTGAGCTCCTCGTTGATAAAACTGAGAACCTTCGCTCCCAGGTCTGTTATTGGATGTTCTATTATGTAGAGATGAATGCAAAACATCAACTT
Organism: Lavandula angustifolia; assembly: GCA_028984105.1. NCBI lineage: Eukaryota > Viridiplantae > Streptophyta > Magnoliopsida > Lamiales > Lamiaceae > Lavandula > Lavandula angustifolia. The sequence goes on from CM054825.1 coordinate 19,017,386, forward strand.
CTCGGAATGACCTATTCATTAATTAGATGCATTTGCCTTTTCATATATATATATATATATATATCTATATATATATATATATATATATAAATTCTTGGTTACCAGAAGTCTCCTAAGACTAAATCCAAATTGTCGGGTCATGGGGTTCCATATGCGGTTGACAATCACCTTATTGGGCTTACCATGCTTGAATAGAAACTGCAGCCATAGTGTGCTTATGTGCTATAATATAAATGGCTCTCCTTGTTCGGACTTGATGCTGATTGAATGTTTTATACTGGCTTGCTTGTCCCTAATATTTGCTTTTTCGGTATATTTCTTCTGTTGGATCTTGTGCTATTGATACTATTGTATTGGACCGATCTGCATTGTGTTAATGCTTTGTCTCGACAGGCTCAAGATTTTAGGACGCAAGGAACCAAGATGAGGAGAAAGATGTGGCTGCAGAACATGAAGATAAAGCTGATTGTTCTTGCCATTATTGTGGCGTTGATCTTAATCATAGTTTTATCAGTGTGTGGCGGATTCAATTGCAGTAAGTAATAAGTTGATATACATTGCTTCGTTATGCTCAGCTTTGTTTCTCCTAAATTTTTTGGTGACACGTTTTGCCCTTTGCGCTGTGCTGTATTTTCTCTGAGATAATGTCTGTTGTATATTTTGTATTGCCTGAATATATTAGAGGAGTCGATTATGGCAATGAATATGATGTTTGAGATGCTGCATTCATTAAATCCATAAAAATTGCATTAGAACTAATATAGGATGAGCCCCTGGAATTTTGATGATTGCTATTATGAAATTCGTGTGTCATTTCTCTCACATGGTTTATATTCATAAATGAAATGGATTTTGATTCTGGTAATTTCCAAATGAATGGGAAGTCACTTGATTTGAAATCTATTATATTATTATATCTAGTGGAAATATACGATGTTGGCCTAAATGACTATCCTAAATACATATATAGCCATCTACTAAGTAAACACACAAATATAGCCAAATTGTACACTTTTTCTGCGACAAATGCAGTTTTTGTCTGACAATTGGCAGGCCAGCGCATTAGCTGTAAAAAGGTGGCTCAAGGCCGATGATGCGAAACGAGGGCTGATTGAAGGGCCGATGAAAAACAATTTAATTCCAAAAAGTGATATTTTTTTGATGGTCGAAACCCGTCGGCCTAGCCATAGGCCGAGCCAAACTGTATTTTTTTTGAATGGGAGAAACCTATCGGCCCTCAAATAGGCTGAGGCTTCGGCCCTTTTTTTTTTTTTTCGTAGGGCCGAAAATCAACAAGGGGGAGAATGTGTATTAGACGAGGGCCAATACCCGTCGGCCTTTCCATCGGCCCCTATACGCAATTATTGTTGGCCGAAAGAAAATAACCGTTGGCTGATATTCACCTATTTCTTTCACCACGCACGAAATTTACCCATTTCACTCCCACATGACCGTCGCTGACTAGACACCGCCGCATAGCGCCACTGTTGTCCTATTGTCGTCGTCGATTGTCGTCGCAGAATGCTGCTACCGAACGCCGCCGCAGATCCCCTTCGCTGCCATGTCTTCCGGCGAAATTCAGGTACCGATTTTCGATTATTTGTCTGATTTTCATTGATTTGTCTTCTTTTTCGGGTGATTTCGTATTAGAAGCCACGATGAGTGAATTGAATTGCCGATCCTATGCGTTTTCTATTTCCGACCATTTATTGTATTATTTTCCTGCGAATTGTGTTGAATTTCATTGATAGACGAAATTTATGTTGAAATTGGGGTGAGTGTATATTGAAATGTCGAATTTATGATGAAATTGATGTGAATTGCGATTGGTGCGAGCGTTCATTGTTTTGTACAAGTTTGCAACCGGGGTTGATGGAGGGCCGAAGGAGAGTGTACTACATCGGCCCTACCTCGGCTGAATTATGCTGAAGAGGCCATCGGCCCCGGTTGGCCTTCGGCCCTTCCTTTGGCCCTTGTTCGGTCCTCCCATCGGCTCTGCCTTCGGCCCTTATTCTGCCGTCTTAACTAATTCATTCGTTTTTTTGTACAACTTGCAGCCTGATTATATCCGACAACCGGTTAGAGAAAAGACCACTAAAGTCACTACATATTGGAGATATAGTCTACCCGAACTGATAAAGAACACTCTTGTGAGACGGGTGGGTGGGGGTAATTACTTAGTCCTGCGATTTAGAAACGGACAGTTTGGGCATTTGCTGAGCTGGAGGAAGGGAAAAAGTTCTATCTTGGCTTTGCATTAGCTCATGTGCTATTAGGTGCAGGCACCGGCCGGGAGGTTCGTTTTCACATATCCGGACGGGAGCTTAGATTTTTGCAGTAAGAGTATGCAATCGTGACTGGATTATTTTTCAGCGCTTCTTTCGATCCAAAGGCAGCTCGCGAGCCTACAAAGTCCGGAGTATACATGAGACTGGCAAACGGGAAACCAGTAACAGGAGGTGATTTGCTGAATTTGTAGAAAAATGATAACCTCGGTGACCTCTCTGAAGATGATTATATGAAGGTGGTCAATGTATTGACATTGATGTGTTTTTTCTTCGCACCTACCGACACGAAGAAGGTTGAGACGTGGGTGTGGGTTCTGACAGATGATTTAAACGCGTGCAACGATTTTCCATGGGGATCATTGTTGGTCCCGAGTGTACGGTCAGGTGTAGAGGGGGGGGGGGTGAATACACCTGAATCCGATTTTCTCAACTTCGAACACGAACAGTCCTGTTCAGGAAAGTGTCGCATCGAAATAATTCAGCAGACCAAATAGCTGTTCTGAATCGTGTGTGGCAAAGAATCTGACTCTACTGAGATCTGCTAGCTGACTGAGTCAGAATTCAGTATCAAACAGGTAGAGTTCAGCGGTGCGGAAAAGTGTATGCCCAAATCAGTTGAGTGCAAAAACCGTTTTAGCAAGTCTCAGTTCAGTAAATAGACAGTTCAGTATGCTAAGACAGTTGTATGATTTTAAAGTAGGTTTTCAGTATGAACAGTAAAATCAATGCAACAAGAATCGTAAAGCAATAACAAGACACGTATTTTTAAAGTGGTTCGGATATCAATCGATCCTACGTCCACTATCCCGATAAGTTCAGGAGGCTATTTATTATACTGAGTTAGTCTCAGTCAGCTTGTGCACAGGACAAAGCTGTGGCTTGGGGATTATACTGAGCAAGTTCCAGTTTACAAAGGCATCAAACTAAAGTGTTTGACAAACTTCTTCAACTATGAAGGAGTCCTTTTACAATAAGGATTGGGTTCAAATATGAACTCCTTCGTCTAAGCTATAAGTATATTCTGTTGAGCTTAGGGTTAGAGGGATAGGGAATGAGAGAGTGGCTTCTAGATCGACGAACAACTGAAATAAGCTTTAGGTTCGTGTATCGTCGATTTGGATACTAGAGGCTCTTCTAACAGTTTAGCTTGGTTCCCTATGAGCTGAGAAGGTAGTCTTTCGCCGGAGATAGATCTTCAAGTTCTTGCGGAAGACTTAGGATTTTCTGGTTCTAGCTCGTTTGAATACTTGTCTTTTGATGAGGTCTCGAGTGTATTTGCCTTGGTTAATGAACGTTCTCTTTTCAGATTGTTTGACTTGAAAGCCGAGGAAATAGTTCATTTCACCCATCATTGACATCTCGAACTTGTCCTTCATCATTTTCTCAAAGCCGCCGACACATGACGACGTTCTTTGATCCGAAGATAATTTCGTCTACATAGATCCGCACGAGTAATAAGTCGTCTTCCGGTCGAATGCTTGAACGGCGTGCGATCTACGTGCCTTTACGAAAACCTTTCGAAGAAGAAACTCGACGAGGGTATCGTACCAAGCCCTGGGTGCTTGTTTTAACCCATATAGAGCCTTTCTGAATCTATAAACTCGATGTCCCTGCTGAAAGCCGGGCAGTTGTTCTACATAGACTTCTTCTTTCAGTACGCCGTTCAGGAACGCAGACTTCACATCCATTTGATAGACTCTGAATCTTTGATGTGTTGCGTAGGCTAGGAATAGTCGATTGCCTACAATCTTGCAACCTGGAGCGAATGTCTCATCAAAATCTATTCCCTCAGCTTGACAGTAGCCTTTCGCCACGAGCCTTGCTTTGTTCCTTACTATAACGTTATTTTCATCTCGCTTGTTCTTGAAGACCCATTTTATTCCAATGACGTGTTGATGCCGGGGTCTGTCAACAAGCTCCCAAACTTCGTTTCTCGTGAACTGATTCAACTTCTCCTGCATAGCTATGATCCGGGCCAGCATCTTTAAGTGCATCCTCAATCGTCTCGAGGCTCTTCGATAGACAAGAAGCGGGGAATATAATGCGCTTTCTCCTTGACGAGAATCGGTTCTTGTCTTGACTTTTCTTGAAGGATCTCCAATGATTAGATCGGGAGTGTGAGCATCTAGCCACGATCTAGGTTGTTTTCGACTCTTCATCCGAAATTTGATCAACACAGATAGTAGGTGAGTTAGGCATTTCAGTTGTTCTATTCTGAGATTGAAGCAATTCAGTAATGAGAGTGTGATCTACTGAGTTTCCAAGTTCAGGGGCATTCAGCTCAAGAACATTAATAGATGTTCCCCCCCGAGTTGTTATTCTCGGTAGTGGTCTCGAGTTACCTCTAAGGTTTCTTCATCGACTGAGTTACCCGGGATTGACTCGTTCGGGAGAGTCAATCTGTTCACCTACTTGCGTTCTTTGGTTCGATTTAGTAGGCTTATCCTCGGTTTCTTCATCTCGAATCATCATCCCAACAAAGTCGGATCCTTTCGGGTTTGTCTTTTAAGTTCGAGATCCCGTAGGCCGCGCATCGATGTCCTCATATTCGGGACTTAGAGTTATCACTCCTGTCTTCAGTAGCAAACTCATTAAAAACAACATGAGGGCTTTCTTCCACGCAAAGGGTCCGATAGTTGAATACTCTGAAAGCTTTGCTGACCCGAGAGTATCCTAAGAAAACTCCCTGATCTGACTTGCTATCAAAAGTCTTCAGCTGATCTTTCCCATTATTGTGAATAAAGCACGAACAACCAAAGATATGGAAATAAGATAAAGAGGGCTTCCTGCCGTTCCATAGTTCATATGGTGTTCTCTTATGCTGCTTTGTCAGTAGAGATCGGTTCTAAGTATAACATGGAGTGTCAGTTGCTTCTGCCCAGAATTTGGCTGGGAGTCCTGAGTCTGCGAGTAGAGTTCTTGCTGCTTCTTTGAGTGTGCGATTCTTTCGTTCAAAGCAACCCCGTTCGCCGAGGGGTGCGCGCAGCCAGATGTCTCATGCTCAATCCCTTCGGTTTTGCAGAACTCCTCTACCATGGAATTAAGGAACTCAGTTCCTCTATCAGAACGAATTTTGATTATCTTGGTGTTCTTCTCGACACTGAGCTTTTTCAGAAGCGTTGGTAAATCTGTTTTGACGTCAGACTTGTTGGCAATGAATATGACCCATGTGTAGCGCGAGTAGTCATCGATGACCACTAAAGCATACTTCTTGCCTCCGATCGTCACCTGGAGAGACCGGACCGAACAAATCCATATGTAGTACCTGAAGGATTCTATCGGTGGAAGGAGATGGAACAGTGGATTTTTATTCCTTGTTTGCTTTCCCTTCGAGACATGCTTGACACCGAGTGTCTTTCTTGAATACTTCATTCGGCGATCCTCTTGCTGAGAGTGTTCCTTGCTAGTTTGTTGAGCGTTTTGAAGTTGAGGTGGGCTCGAGTCTCCTATGCCAAAGCCATCCTGTACGGTTGTCGTTCTTCACCAACCGGACAAGCTTCGTGTTCTCGCCGAGTTCCGATCGGCTACATATATATTCTTTTTACGCGAACCCGATAACACCTTGTTTTCCCTGTGGATTTATCAATGACATCACGTAAAACCGATGTCAAAAATCACTCTATTCGAGTTATCACGGAATTGACTAACGAGAGAGAAGATTATCTTGAAGTCCTTCAACATATGATACTCTAGGAACCGTGGCGGTCCAATACTCGAGTGCTCCATATCCTCTTGTATAGCCTTTTGCATTGTCTCCAAACTCGATTCTGGGTCCTTCTTCAGCTATATAATTCTTCAGTAGGTTCCTTTGGTACGTCATATGTCTTGAGCATCCACTATCCACATACCAAGGATCTTCACGCACCTGCAAAACAGAATTATATTCAGGTACCCTTTATTTTGTTTTTGGGTCCTTAGATGTTAGTTTTAGTAACCCAAATCTGTCTAACAACCCCGGTGGTTTCGCAGTTTCTTTCCACTTGAGTCAACATACTTGACCACTGGACTGGTCAAAGCTAACTTCCTAGGCTGTTCAGGTTCAGGAGTCCGGATCTTCTGAGCTGGTGGACTTCCTAGGCTGTTCAGGTTCAGCAAGTCTCAGTTCAGTAAATAGACAGTTCAGTATGCTGAGACAGTTGTATGATTTTAAAGTAGGTTTTCAGTATGAACAGTAAAATCAATGCAACAGTAATCAGAAAGCAATAACAAGACACAGATTTTTAAAGTGGTTCGGATATCAATCGATCCTACGTCCACTATCCCGATAAGTTCAGGAGGCTATTTATTATACTGAGTTAGTCTCAGTCAGCTTGTGCACAGGACAAAGTTGTGGCTTGGGGATTATACTGAGCAAGTCCCAGTTTTCAAAGGCATCAAACTAAAGTGTTTGACAAACTTCTCCAACTATGAAGGAGCCCTTTTACAATAAGGATTGGGTTCAAATATGAACTCCTTCGTCTAAGCTATAAGTATATTCTGTTGAGCTTAGGGTTAGGGGATAGGGAATGAGAGAGTGGCTTCTAGATAGACGAACAGCTGAAATAAGCTTTAGGTTCGTGTATCGTCGATTTGGATACTAGAGGCTCTTCTAACAGTTTAGCTTGGTTCCCTATGAGCTGAGAAGGTAGTCTTTCGTCGGAGATAGATCTTCAAGTTCTTGCGGAAGACTTAGGATTTTCTGGTTCTAGCTCGTTTGAATGCTTGTGTTTGATTTCGTCGTTAAGCTTATGCGCATTCTCTCTCTCTCTTTCTCTTGAAATATCCCTCTATTTATAGAGCAGAGATTGGAAAAGATCCGTTGGAGACGATCTTCCTTTCTCTCTCGCAAACGGCTCTTTTGAAGTAGGTAACAGTGGACTTTCCCACCTTTTTAGGTAAAGGGTTGACTGCAGCTTTAGCAGGTGAGAAGACACGTGTGTTCTTGTCATTCGTCGAGGTGGATAGAGTGGTTGAGACGGCATGACAGACTTCAAGGCAACCGAAGCCGACTTCTCTCTTCCTCGTATATGACAATGCCGATTGTCTTTCAAAAGTATTTGACGCTTCGACCTGTCCGCCGATCTCGAGTCTGATCCCGTATTCGGTAGGTAGATAGGCCGAGGAAAGTCTGCGAAGATCACCTACGAGTTCGATGAATCGCTCCCGCTCGAGTCCGGTTCCATCGACTCTTTCGATATCTTGCTCCTGTTGAGTCCAGTATCACTGAGTCTTCTACTTCTGGTGTTAAGGCAGATAATCTACTGAGCGCCTTGATCAGAGCAGAGTGTCTACTGAGTCTGAAACCTCAGAGACAAATAACGATTACAACGGAATGGTTCACCAATCAGATAGGGTTTTGGGATCTTCAAATCTTCTCAACAATCAGAGCACTAGGCTGCTGAGCATGGTTCAGTATAGAAGATAGAATCATTTCCCACTAAGTGAGACTATGCTGAGGACAGAATCATCACCCAACAATCATACACGTACAATGTCCTCCTCCACTACATGAGCTATGTACCGAAGCGAGCCGATTTAGTGAAATCGAACTGTAATATGTATGGACCAATTTGGGCCCTTCAGATACAAATTGATATTTAATTGTTTCAATTTATTATTATCGTCAAATTTATACTTGTCATTATCTTTAATCGTATTGTAGATCTGGGCATACGAGGCGATTTATTTGAACAAGCAAAGAAATAAGTTGACTCACGCCACCCTCTCTCCGAATCCATGTAGCAAAATTTTGTAACAAACAATTAATCAAGGCGGGAGGAATATATTGATCCTCATCATCATCAGATGATGAATCCAAATTCGCCTCACGATCTGAATTTGTCTCCACATGAACATTCCTCTAGGGAGCCCGAACGCCACCATTACTTCCGCTTCCTTACTCCGTAAACCAATTAGGACCTCCGAAATTAGAAATATTTTTGGGTAATTCATTCAAGGTTAGAGACAGCAAATTGAGGATTTTGCACTTGAGGATACACAAGAAACACAACCGGCTCCACGTTAATAGAGCACACTCGAATAAGATCAATATCATGACCCAGAATGACATTCATCATCCTGTCGGTTCGTCGAGAAGCAGCAGTATAGTAAATGAAGTAGTTGAACGGAAGGGTATAAACACTGAGCCACCGATCAATACTTTGTCGAAGATATTCAAGATAATATTGTTTGAACGAATGTAAACCATGAACTCATGGCCACCGACATAATTCGACTCATCATCGAATTCGTCGTTTAATTTCACAATAATCGATCGAAAATCAGCCATATTTTTCAAATTGATGTGACAATTTGAGAAGAGTGGAAGTGAAATTGAAGATCTTTATCGGTGAATGATCCAATTGCCATTCTCATTCTTATAAGCAAATTTTATGTAAATTTTCACGTGATCCAATTGCAAATGAATTCTTCTACAAAGTACACCCTCGGCCTTCCATCGGCCCTACGAAAATCGAGGCCGACTAGTCATTTCAGTACAAAAGGCTGAATTGAAACTGCACCTCCCATAGGCCCCCCTCGACCCCTCATCGGCCCTCAATTTCGTGCATGTGAATATTATATCCGACTAGTCATTTAGCAGAAAAAGTTGCACCTTCCATAGGCCCACCACTGTACCTTCCATCGGCCGATGGAGGGCCGATGTCCACCTACTTCGGCCCCCCCCTTCGGCCCTTAGAGCCGTAAATATTTAATTGGCTCGGTCGATGGGAGTGTTATGCCTTTTTTTCTCGGCCGATTTAGGGCCGATGGACACCCCCCTTCGGGCCTCAATTTCTTGCCAAGATACAAGTGGGTCGGCCGATGGGGGGGGGGGGTTCGGCCTTTTTTCTCCCAGCCGATGGAGGGTCAATAGACACCCACCTTCGGCTGCCCATCGGCTCTAGACGTTTCAAACGAAAAAAAAATGTTGATGGGACAAATCCCTACTGAAAAAAGACAAAATAACTATTTTTATATTTTATTTTAGTTATAGGCTAAAATTGTATTTGATTTCTACTATTTGACTAGTAGTAGAAATGTCTCTTATATCTATTAAAGGACCATGTTCCCCTATCCATGCCCATCCATCAAAACGTATGAACACCACTCACACACCCACTGTTCCACCACGTCCCATCATATTTATACTCTAGAACTAGAAAAAAAAAAAAACTACTATTCCACCTGACCAACGAGCAGAAGGGGCTTATCTACAAAGAGTCACAGGATTCAAAGTTAGTACTCAAAAAGCATTCTTGCATGAATCTAGGCATACAATACATGAGGACACGAATACACTGCCAAAGAAAATCGGAAAGAAAACGGCAAATAAGATGAACCACCAGAAGACCATTCGTTAATAACAAATACCAAGGTTTGCAAATCAATGTCTTCACGACGCACCTAGCAGCCACATTTATAAGGAATATAAGTGTAAACTAGCACACCGTATTTCAAATTATAATAGATGCCCATCTCCACGGGCCAATTAAAAGATATCGGCTGCACATAAAAAAAAAACTGATTATACAGATATTTTTGAGAAATCCGTAATTCAAGATTCTGATGACAAGAAGATTGTTAATGTATCGCATACAATAAACCAACACAAGTCAGTCTAGACTCCTCTTTCCAGTGCAGCAACGAACGCGAAATTCTATATTACGTGTCCACATTAATCACATGAATACATTAACAATCTTCACAACCTGCGAATCTAAATTAGGATTTTGGAACAATCAATTCCTGATTCCCCAAAAGAAAACAAAAATGATCCTAAAAAATGGGCAAAAGAGGAAAAGTACCAAGGGAATAAAAACTAAATCAGACTTTACATACCAAACACATCAGGACTTAAATTTTAAAAAAAAATCCACTTTAAATAGATATTGTCGAATATAAAAAATTGGACAGTAACTAAGTAGGAAAAGGGAATACTCCAGCTGACAAAATAACAAGGACTTTAATCTATAAACCGATAGTGCAATTTTTGAGAAATCCACTTTTGAAAATTTCCAAACTATTTTGTCATTCACTTTTGAATCAAGAATCAAAGTTCGAACAAATCCACTTATTTAAGTCCACCAGCTTTAACTTATTTCAGTAACCACTATTCAATCATAGCCTATTGACAGTAGGATTTAAAATTATGGGGCATTTGCAGCAGTAGCCGCACAGTAGTACCCAAAACACATATATAGCCGCCCGCTAAAACAAAACACAAATATAGTCATTTTGTCCTTATACGGCGCAGGGCCGATGGAGGGCCGATAGACTCCGTCCATCGACCCTCAATCGGCCCTGTAGAAAAATGTCAAACTCTCCCCATCAGCCGAGCCCTTACCGACATCGGCCGATATGATGAAATAAATTATCGGCTTAGAGGGCCGAATAAGGGTCGACTGGTAGTGTCCATCGGCCCTCACCGACATCGGCCTACGGTTGAATGGCCGAATCCCGAACATCCCATAAGCCGAGCCATTTTTGTGATGGCCGAAGGAGGGCCGAATTTGGATATCCGTCGGCCCTCCTAACCGATTTTTTCTGATAAAGGCCGAAGGGGAAAAACATGCATGAAATACTTGCCTTCAATAATTTTCGGAGCCGATGGGGGGCCGATAGGGATAAATTCTTTTCGACCCTCACAAAATCGGCCGTTATAATCGGGGCCGAAAATAATTGAAGGAACGTTATAATCGGGGCCGAAAATACTGACAATAGGGCCGATGGATAATTTAGCAAGAGGGCCGATCGGCCCTCCATCGGCCCCAACAATTCCCCTCGGCCCCAAATCGCCCCTCGCCCGGTGCATGCGCCTAATAAGACAAAATGACCATATTTGTGTTTTTTTTAGTAGGATGGCTAAAATTGTTTTTTTTCACCTATTTGGCTAACAGGAGGTATTTCCACTAAAATTATTTACCTACACCTATTGATAGACTCACTATTCATTGATGATTATTCATTGCAGATGGTGCCGCAAAAGGTAGAAGAAACTTCAACGCTTATTCATCAACAAATTTATACAACCCTTCTGTGAAGTCTGTGAAGTTCTAAATACTAGAAATGGTGAAAGATTGTCTAATTGAGGATTTAACGGATACAAGCAAGTTCGACTATAGAATCATGCTGCGTCTGGTGCATGTTTATCAGTATCTGGCTTACAACAAGAGAGAAATTCAAAGTCTCGAGTGCGTGTTCCCCGATTTGAAGGTCAGATCTAATGTAGTACTCCCTCCGTCCCGTTTATCTTGACGCATTTCTTTTCGGCACGGGAATTAAGAAAATTGATGATAAAGTATGAGAGAGGAATAAAGTAGGAGAGAGAAATGAAAAAATAGGAGAGAAAAATGAAAAAGTAGGAGGGTAAATTATTTCCTTTTTTGGAAACGTGTCAAGATGGGTGGGACGTCCCGAAAAGGAATACGCGTCAAGATGGGTGGGACGGAGGGAGTACTTATTATAGTTTCTCGTTTTACAAATTTTATTTGGTTTCATAGGGTTCAAAAGTGGTAGAATAAGATAGCAATTCAAGAATTTACATCAATTGTGTATGTAATTTACGTAAATTGTGTGTGTGAAGATGAATGAACTGATTTATTTCTACAAAATGAAATAGTTTATGTGCAATGCTAAGAGAGAGAAAATCGAGTATTGAAAATGGAGGTACTATTTCCCGTTTACCTCTTCTAACCAAACATCTTGCCGCCGACATAAAACGTTACCCGCTTGCCTTGCCTCCCTTTAACCGTTGATGCCCTCCGAATTCCCGAATGCTCCGCCAAGAATTGCATAAACCCTTATTTTACTTAGGGATGTATTTGGCTGACCGGGCTGCTTTCACCGAATGCTCCGCCAAGAATTGCAAAAACCCTTATTTTACTTGGGGATTTACCCATAGGAGGAAGTCGTGTTTGTTGGGATTTTGTATACTGGAAGCAAATTTTATGCTTATATACAATGTGTTTTGTCCTTACCATTATTTTATTCTCATATCTAATAAATAAATATATTTGCACATGTAATCGTTTATCTTGTATAAAAGTTAGATTTGTGTAGTATATCGGGTATCATAGAAGACTATACAAATTGGTTGAACTGACAACATATAAGCAGTTATCACAGCTGAGACAACTTAAGGATAAGTTGTCGGTTTAAGTTGCAGTTTAGATAAGAAGTAGCTTGTCTTGGCTGCTTGTCTTTTCTGGTATACTTAAGGTGGTGTATTGATGGATCACAGTGAGATGTGTTCTCCTAACTGACCTTAGTGGAGAACTAATATCTCGGTAACTTAGCTGGTCTTAAGCTTGGTAAGACTTCAGCGGAGTGCATTTGGCTATCTATCACTTTGACCTAATATGGTGAACGTCATCGCAACCAGATCTATGTATCTTGGGTGTTAGTAGTTATTTGTGGCTCATGCTGGTTGTATGTATCTTGCAACCGTATCCTAGTAAAATAGGTTGATAATATCCCCTGATGAACTCGTAAGGATTAGTACACTAAACCCGACCGGTTGATTAAGTTCAAGCGTGTTAATGAGGTCGAGTGGTACTACTCAGGAACTTAATATGATGTTAATTAATTTAAGATGACAGTGAGCTTAATTAATTAACGAATATTTTTTATTTTAAATACGGGGATCGATTAAGTCTAAAATACAAGTTCTTGCTCAATTTTGGATAAATGGGAAAGTCAACACGGATTCTCTGGTAGAATGAATCTGTGTTTATTAATTAATTTTGCTCTGGGCTGAGCATAGATGATTAATTAATTTGAGATCTAACTTTATTTCTTGTATTAGATCCCTGATCTAGCCCAATTAGTTGTCTAACTATTTATTATCTCTCAGAAATCATTATTAACAGATTAATGCATTTTGCGTTATTTAATAATGTTATTTATCTAAAATTAATTGGTCGGCCCAATTAATTGATAAATAAAAATAGCCCAAAAAATTAAATTTATTATATTATGAGCTAATTGATGTAGAAGCCTATTAGGAATATAATTAAAATAACGGGCTATAAATATTAATATAATATTAGTTTTTTAAATCTATATATATTAGTATTTCGTTCATCATTAAGAATGGACACACATATTCTCATACGCGCACACGTGTTTGAGAGAGAGACGATATAGTTTCTTCAGTTCTATGACCAGCCAAAGGGAGAAAAAGGTCGAGACACTGATAAGAAGATCTTAACAGGAGCAACATTCAAAGTGACTACAACATTGTGGAGGAAGGTACAATTCCTCTCCTATTATTTCCTTCAGTGCTGAATTTGGTTAGTGTTCGAGTAAGAGCTTCGCGAAGTCGGCAATTGCGTTTCGTCTCCTAATATACCATGAAGTAAACCACCAATGAGAGCTCAGTCCTTTCGACCAGTTAGACCTAAAGAGAGCACCCAAACCTTTTGTTGATAAAGTTATGCGTAGCACGAATTATGTTATTCTAGAAATCAATGCTCAGATGGTATTGCTTTGAATGTCTGGACTATTTTCAAGGACCAAAATAGATAAGCCCATAATAGTTTAAAAATGGGCTTCTACATTATATCTTCGTATTTAGTAGTAGGAAAATAAACTCCACACTATTTTTTGTTGGGATTTTATATATTGGAAGCAGTTTTTATGCGTGTATACAATGTATTTTTGTCATTATCACTATTTTATTCTCATATCTAATATATATATATATATATATATATATGTGTGTGTGTGTGTGTGTGTATGTGTGTATGTGTGTGTGTGTTTGCACATATAAACTTGTATAAAAGTTAGATTTGTGTAGCGTGTCGGGTATTACAGAAGACTACACAAATTGGTTGAACTGACAAGATATAAACAGTTATCACGGCTGAGACAACTTAAGGATAAATTGTCGTTTTAAGTTGTAGTTTAGATAAGAAGTTGTTTGTCTTGGCTGTTTGTCTTTACTAGTACACTTCAGGTGGTGTATTGATGGATCACAGTGAGATGTGTTCTCCTGACTGACCTTAGTGCAGAATCAAGATCTCGGTGACTTAGCTGGTCTTAAGCTTGGTAAAACTTCAGCTGAGTGCATGTGGTTATCTATCACTTTGACCTATGATGGTGAACGTCATCGCGACCGAATCTACGTATCTTGGGTGTTAGTAGTTATTTGTGGCTCAGGCTGGTTGTCTGTATCTTGCAACTTTATCCTAGTAAAATGGGTTGATAATATCCCTGAGGAACTCGTAAGGATTAACACACTAAACCCGACGGTTGATTAAGTTCAGGTGTGTTAATAAGGTTGAATGATACTACTCATGAATATAATAAGATGTTAATTAATTTAAGCTGTCAGTGAGCTTAATTAATTAGCGGATATTTCTATCTTAAATACGGGGATCGATTAAGTCTAAATTACAAGCCCTTGCTCAATTTGGGATAAAGGGGTAAGTCAGTACAAATTATCTAGTGGAATGAATCTGTGTTTATTAATTAATTTTGCTCTGAGCTGAGCATAGATGATTAATTAATTTGAGGCTCAACTTTATTTCTTGTATTAGGTCCCTGATCTGGCCCAATTAGTTGCCTAGTTATTTATTGTCTCTCAGAAATCATTATTAATAGATTAATGCATTTTGTATTATTTAATAATGTTATTTATCTGGAATTAATTGGTTGGGCCAATTAATTGATAAATATTAATAGTCCAATAGATTAATTAATTATATTATGGGCTTATTATATGAAAGCCCATTAGAAGTATAATTAAATTAATGGGATATAAATATTAGTGTAATATTGGCTTTTGAAATCTATATATATTAGTATTCCGTTCATAATTAAGAATACACATTCTCATACTCACATGTTCATACGCGTGAGTTATAGTGAGAGACAAAATTATTTTCTTCAGTTCTCTAACCACCCGGAGGATGAAAAAGGCCGTGACAAAGATCATAAGATCTAAACAAGAGCAACAATCAAAGCGACTACAACATACGTGGAGGAAAAATGTACAATTTCTCTCTCTATGTATTCCATCAATTGGTATCAGAGCCTGATTTTAGGCTCTGATTGTTGCATTTAGGAGCATGATTAGGGTTTATTTCGGTCGTTATCGGGCTTTTTCCATGTTTTGGGGCGGCCTGCGAGCTACTGTTTTGACTCCGTTGTAATGTTTTTCTCATGAGAAAATCCACGAGTTGTTGATAGGACCAATGTGCATACTTGTATTTGCTATTTTGTATTGTTATTTCGGTTTGAGAGGCACGAAGATCGAGACAAAGAAGAAACCCTAACGCAGCCTGAAACCCTAGTTTTCTAGGGTTTTGCCGCCACTTGCAGCGGCGAGTGGCGGCGCGTCCGATCCCTTTCGTCCAAGCGACGTGCCGTTTATTTTGTCTTGTCACGAGCTTCGCGTCAATAGGTCGTAAGGGGTCATCCGATCCCGGAAGCGACCGGAATCGACGTCTGAAGTTTGATGCTCATTATGAATCCTTTCTGGCGAATTGTTTAAAATTCAAGAAATTGAGGAACTAATCTCGGTCGGAATCCGTTATAAGGTGGTCGTGAATGTTCCAATTACGTTTACCCTCTTTCAATTGATCGAAATCGCGGCTCGAAAAGGGTGAATTTGGGCAGGGACCTCGCCGGCGACGGGCTGCGAAGTTTCGCAGCACCAGGTCACGGCGGTGCCTCCAAGCGGCTTTTCTTCACAGCCCAGACGTCTGGGTGACGTCTGGTGGCAGTATGGACGACGACGGAAGGCAGGGGATGGCCGAAGAAGGCGCGGCGGCGCGTGTCTGCTACGTGCAGTAGCGGCTACGCGCTGCTGCCTCAAACGCCGACCGACGACGCTGCAGCGCATCTCAGGCAACGGCACTTTCGTCGATGGACTCCTGGTGGCCGGGCGGAGCAGATGAAGGCGGCAGCAGGCCGCCAACAGCGGCGGCAAGGGCGCGGCGGCGTTCTGTTGCGTGAAGAAGAAGTGGTTGACGTCAGCCCTTGATTGCTGACATCAGCCCGTGCTGACTGGACATCGCCTTGCTGACGTGGCGTTGATGCATAATCGAAGCAGTTTTTCGATGCAATTTTCATATTCGAAGATTTGAAGATTTCGAAGACTTGTATTTCGATCGGGCTTTGTAATAGATAGATTTAATATTTTCTGTATCTTTAAGCCCGATAACGACATTTTAAATTTCCTATTTGCGTATTTATTTATTATTATGCTTTAACATGCGATTATTTGATTAATTTCGCTTAAAAAAGCATGTAAATAGGATTTACGTTGTATTAAAGTATTTTTATTTTTCCCGAGGATGTTTAATTATGTGCGCTTAGTAATTGCATGCTTTAGGATTTATGTGTTCTTAACATGAATCGGAATAAACATTTTGAATAAAAAGACTATGCAATCTTAAATTAAGCGTTTAATTAGATTCCATTAATTTGAATATTAAACACTTAATCAGACCTCCATTAATTGGACTCTACACGAAAGTACTAAGATTATGTGAGTTAACGTCCACCTGCGTGACTTGCTTGCATCTTTGAACTACCAGTTTTGTGAGATGAGTTTTTCAAAATAATATTTAATTATTATTAAGTAGTGAGAGCGAAGCCGTAAACGTCCACCTGCATGGCTTGCGTGCCTAGTAAACACGTGTACTCTAGAAGATAAATTTAAATAGGATGGCTAATTAGATCAAATTGAATGCGGCATGGTTCTCGTAAGTATATCTCAATTTCAAGAATTTGATTTTAATTTGGTCAAATTTATGGTCAATACTTAGATGTCATCATAGATACAATTCACTTCCCTCGAAGTCTCTTCCCACGTTTTAATAGTGACATGGTCCAGAATATCGAACTATTAATTTCATTCGTCTTAAGAACCTAAGCGTGGATTGGAATTAAAGAGCTAAGTAAATAGCTTGGTTTAGGGTTACGCTAGTAAACGTCTACCTGCGTGGCTTACGAGTGGAATTCCTAAAGTTATTCGAGTATTTAACTACCGTTGCTTTTTTCAAAAGGTTAAAATGATGGTTAATTACGAATTACGTGCAAAATAATTTTCTTACATGCCTTTATTTTTAAATTATATTTTTCAAATATGTTTGTTCGAATATTTTTTGAGTTCCTAAATAGTCTCACCAACCAAACCTTAACGGGTTTAACAATTTTACATAATTTCACAAAGTGGAAGAGATATCTTACCTTCCCAATAAATGCTTTAAAAAGGTCCTATAAGAACTTCTGTTTTAGGACCGCAATGTCTAAGAATGAGATTACTCTGAGTAAGTTACTCAATTCTTTGGCAGCGGTCAAAGATGTTTTAGGAAAGGGCAAGAGTGCTCAAGTCTTGAACATCACTAGTAGCTCAAGGAATCTTCCGAAAGGCGGAAACCAGAAAAAGGAGAAGAAATGGTGGTTAATTCAAGAAGAGCAGTATGAGTAAGAAGACGGTCCTTACTGGCGGCGTTATGTGAATGCTAAAGGATAAAGGAAAGTTCTTCAATTATGGTAGGAAAGGATACTGGAAGAATTGCTATCCAGATGTCAAGGCAAAATAAAAAGATACACGAGTCGCTCTTGTAACTGAAACTGTTCTGGTTTCCTCTTCTACCCACGAATGGGTAGTGGATTCGGGGGCAACTGATTATGTTTATTACACCTTGCAAGGTTTTTTTGCAGAAAAGGGAATTGAGCGATGGCGAGGTGGTAGTTTCAATGGACAATGGATCGAGAGTTCTTGCAATTGCCATAGGAGATTTACATCTATCTTTTGATAGTTCTGTTTTAGTACTTAAAGATATTTTATATGTGCCTGAGTTTATGCGAAACATTATTTCTGTTTCAAAACTCTACACCATGGATCGTTATAAATCAAGTTTTGATAGTGAACTTTCTATCATAAAAGACGATGATTTTATCTGTGGTGGGCCATTAAACGGATCTTTATATACTAATACTTCTAAACTGCGTAATTCTGTTAATATTGCTTCCTCATCATCAAATCCTAAGAAGAGGAAAGAATCTTCTAAGGTAAACCAAACTTGCTTGTGACACTTAAGACTAGGTCACATCAATCTTTATAGGATTCAGAGGTTGGTGGAATATGGATCATTGGAGTCTCTCCAAGTTGAACCATTTCCAACTTGCGAACTCTGCTTGGAAGGAAAGATGGTGACTAGGCCTTTCAAGGCAAAGGGTTATAGAGCCACAAAAGCACAATTTGATTCATTTTGACTTGTGTGGACCCATGTCTACACAAGCGCGTGGAGGGTATGAGTACTTCGTCACATTTACCGACGATTACTCGAGGTATGAATATATTTACCTTCTTCGCCACAAGTCGGATTGCTTCGAAACCTTTAAGGAATTCAAAGCAGAAGTGGAGAAGAAGCTAGGTAAAGAAATCAAAACACTGAGATCTGATCGTGGTGAGGAATACCTATCCAACGAGTTCAATGACTACTTGACAGAATGTGGGATTACATCCCTGCAACACGGCCGCCCAATATAAAGACCCCTCTCTTTTTTCGATATTTATCAACTTTCTAGTTTCCTTTTGGGATATGCCTTACGAGATATTGACATGCCTTCCAAGTCGGTACAAACAACCCCCTTTCGGTTTGAACGGCAACGCTGGGCTTTGCAATTAAGGCGGAAAAGCTATGTGTCAAAAATTCAAATTGGTTGTCAATATAAGAAGTTTAGAAGGTCAACCGATAACTCTCTTAGAGATGCTTATGTTTTAAATATTCAGTTCAACAATAGAAGTTGACTTTGTTGTTTTTTTGCTTGTATTTCTATGCTTCATTTTTTCCTTAACTTACTTTGGTTGAACCGATGAAGGATATTAAAACATGTAATAGATCTGAGTGAAAACTGCTTAATATTCGTCTGGAAGATGATTAGTGATGAATTATATAAAGTTTATTTCTTACATGATATATGAATAAAAATCTGTTTAAATGAAAAAAAAACATTATTTATTATGACTGGCCTCATTGAGATTGAGTTTTATTAGAGCAAATCGGTTGTGGTGTACCATGTGGAATGATTATACATATAAATTTAACAAACTCATTGAAGGAGAGGTGGTTCATCCTTTGGTTGTTATTATCCAGTGTTGTAAGGCTGATGATTTTAAAGGTAGTTTCTAGCCAATGATTAAAAGTGTGCTTACTTTTCTTCCATGCAATTGAAACTTCCTAATTTAATTGTTCAGGACACTTTTACTTAAAACATGTTAAATAGTATCCTCAATTTTGTTTATTTGTTACGTCTAGAAAGGAAGTTAAGTACTATTCTCCATGCTACGAAAATAATTGTCAATGCTGACTTTGAGGAAGTGCTTCAATTTAGAAACAGGTTCTTAATTTTGTCTATGAATAAAGTTTTGTGAATTTTTCCATATTTTGGTTGGATGTAAATTTAGACTGTTTTCTACTTCTCTAGATAGGCTTCTTGTTGGTGCTACGGCCGAATTTAGTGTGTCACAGGGAACGACATAATCTATCGTGGAAGACTATGTGAAGGGGTTCACAGAGACAAAGACTGCGATGCAGTTATTTGAAGAGGATGAGGTATGTTTTCCTAATTTAAAGACTAACTATTAATAGTGTAGACAATTGAAGTTATAACCATTTACCTGTACACGATGCCATTATAGTAGCAGTTATGGAGTAAGTTATTTTGTATTTAATGTGCTTTTCTTTTTTGTAGGCTGGGACCTTTTGGATATCTGGGAAAATTATAGCTGTTGATTTCCAGTTTGGTTGGAATTATATTTCTTGCCCAAAGTGTATGAAGAAAATGATCAAGTTGGATAATAAATTTTCCAGTCCAAAGTGTATAGATGACTCTATATTGCAGCTTTCGAGGTTGTAATAGTAATACTCTATTATATTATTAATTAGTAATAAGAAGTTGCTTCTATTTCATCTTATATGCATGCTCTTAATAATTGTTCTAGGTACAAGTTGGCTATCTCTATGCAAGACGATATATGAACAATCCCCTTGATGATGTGGGATAAGGAAACTTCTGAGATAATAGGCCAGTTAGCGCCGGAATTGCACAATCTATATGGCATGATACATTTTTGTATTTTCAACTATATGGTATATAGGTTGTCTTTCTAATTTTAGGTAACTTGTAGAATGGCGAAGATGGACCACAAGAGTTCATTACACAAGCATTGTTGCAAAAGAAGTTTTATTTCTGGATCCGCGTTAAAATTGATGCTAGCATTTATAGTGTGACCAAAATTTCCCCAATTGCTATCACTAATCACATATTTCATGATTGCCAGGTTGCACTGCGGTTTGGTTTAGTCGTTTATATTTTATTTCTGGTGTTGTCTATATTTAGCTTTAGTTTTTTTTTAAATAATTTTTTTTAACAATGAGTGTGTATTATTGTAGGAATCGAACTGCATATCTAAACCTGATGATGGAACACATCTAGGAACACCATCCAACAAAAAGATCATAGGTGTCTGTACCCCAATTGAAGGTAGTCATGATTTTGCCAAAATAGGTGAAGCATCTGAGCAATCAATTGATGATGATTGTTGGTTAGTGGATGAGCTAAAGCTAAGCGCTCACTAGATAAAGCTCTATCAGTTACTGGTAAATCAAAGAAGAAAAGGGAATCATGCAAGCTAGGGAAAGATTAAGATGATGTTCTGTGTGATTTCAACAAGTTGTTTAAGTAACTTATGTTTTTATTCACTATGGTGAACGGGTACTGGGGGGGTTTTGTTGCCTGTTGTTTTGCAAACTATGCATGCCATGTTTTGGTTTTTGTCAGTCACACTGGGTTTGGCCTGCTTTCGTTATCACTGTTGGTTGCTCTATGAAATTAATATATCGTATATGTGTTCTGATCCGCAGTTTCACTATTATATTCTTTCATGTTAACTTCGGTTCCGTGTATTTCTTTGCTGCCAATTTTCTTCATCTTCATTGTACATAAAAGTTAATTAAGGTTTCGTACTGAATTTTACGCTAAGAAA
Organism: Lavandula angustifolia; assembly: GCA_028984105.1. Taxonomy (NCBI): domain Eukaryota; kingdom Viridiplantae; phylum Streptophyta; class Magnoliopsida; order Lamiales; family Lamiaceae; genus Lavandula; species Lavandula angustifolia. The sequence continues at coordinate 19,038,659 of CM054825.1, forward strand.
ATGCATTTAATAATTGAGTTGTATATTTTCATTTCTAAAGAAGATGAAATAATTTTCTTTACTATTCAAAAAGGTTTAACATAATATTACATATTATGCAAATTTGTAGTCTCCCTATTACAGTAGTTCATTGTGTATAGATTACATTATTTCTTTATTGCATTGTGTATAGATTGTAAATTTTCTTCAAAGCTTTTAAATTGTTCGGCACATCGATTCAAGTCTCCATTTCAGCACATGAACTCAAGTCTTAAGTGTAAAATAAAATTTGCAAACCCGACCTAAAAAATTAAAATCAACAGCACATGTAACAAGGGAAGGCAGAAGCTAAAAAATTAAAATCAACACCTAAAAAATTAAAATCAACAGCACATGTAACAAGAAAAGTCAAAAGCCAAAAAATTAAAATCAAAAGCTTCTAAAAAATTAAAATTAACAGCACATGTAACAAGGAAAGGCAAAAGCCAAAAAATTAAAATCAACAGCTTCTTAAGATAGCAATTACACTCTAAAACAATTACATCACCCACGTTTTCGCATTTCGCTAACTGTCAAGCGTGGGGCAAAATTGGTAAAAAGAGAAACAAGTTTCTTCAGTTCCAAATTGACGAAAAAACTAAGAGGAGCTTCCACGGGCGATTTTGATTCCAACTTCAGCAGGACGAAGTCGATTCCAAAAAATATTACCGCACAAGGTTACTCATGTTTTTAGTTTAATGTCATTTGTTTACCAATTCTCAAATTAATTGGTTTTCTAACATCTTACTGCAATCTTAAGGAGGGGAGAGGGTAACCCATGGATATCTTTTAGGATTATCTCTAGAAAACCATGGATAGCACAAATAACCCAAAGAAAGCTCGTGCTGGAAGGTCGAGGAAAAGAAATCTACTTCCAGATAACTAAGGCCGTTTTAACAACTTAAGCTTTAAAAATTAAAATTTGCGCAGAAGATTTACTTACATGTTCTTGTGTTTGTGTTTGCTTGATTATTACAAGCTTCGACCCAGCTCCATCGCTTACCCTTTTTTCATCGATCTGAAATAATGAATGATATGTATCGTTGGAATAAGTTAGGCTTAATGGTTGCTAGATAAAAGTTGCCATAGATGGGTGGAACAGTTGTTGAATGGAAAGCGATATGCCGATTCCTTATTTGACTTTTCTTTTTCACTAATTGTATTATACAGGACACTTACATTAATTTAGTTGGGTTATTAAAATTGTTTAACTGTATTATGCTCTATATATAGAAGTTATTATTCTTGATTGTGGTTTAATTGTAACAACAATTGAATTTATTAAAAAAATTCATCACGTATATTTCAACCTCTTTTTTTTTTTTTGGTAAATACTATTGGCTTATGATTTTGTTGAATAGTCATTTTTACTAATATAATTATACTCTATTGTTTTCCTGACTGGTCATTTTTTATTTTACAGGTACCCAATTAAATGTACCACGATCAAGTAGATTTGCTGCAATGGTATACCAAAACACAAGCATCGAAAATTCTACTCCTACTTCCACAACAATTCATGGTTGGTCATAGTTTTTTCTCTGTGCAAAAACTTTCAGTATCCCCTTTTTGCAGTATTGATTGATTTTTCTTTCTCTTTAAATACAATGAGACTTATTCGACTGAATTATGAAACTATATTTTATACATATTTATTATACAATTTGTATATACGTACCAGTTATTATTTACATACTAATAGAATGATCATTTTTTATTTTACAGCTTGCCAATTAAATGGACCTCGATAAAGTAGATTTGTTGAGATGGTACACCAAAATACAATAGTTGGAAATTGTAATCCTGCTTCCTCAATTGCTCATGGTTGGTGATGGTTATTTCTATGCACATAAAATTTTTGATATCCAATTTTACCAGTATTTGGTCGATCTTACTCTATTTATATGCAACAAACATATACAAACAAATTACATAACTATATTTTACACATATTTAGTATATATTTTGCTTACTTATATAGTATTGTTATGCTTTTGCTGAATAACCATTTATATTTTATAGGTTGCCAAATAAACAAACATTTAGTAAATAGTTTGTTTACTTATTTTACCACAGTCAAATAGGTTTACTGCAATGATATACCAAAATACAACCGTTTAAAATTCTATTCCTACTTCCTCAACTACACTCAAAATTATCTTAAATCTTGATCAACGTGGCTATTTAGCAATATCTGCTGCTCAAAATTGTACTACTTTATATGCAACAGATGGTGTACAACAACAAAATACTATAGCCATAATGGGAAGCCCTGGACGTTGTCTGACTGCTGCTATTGGTCAGTTTCAGTTTATCTTGATGAAAATGGCTATTTAGCAATATCTACTACTCAAAATTCTATTACTTTATATGTAGCCAGATGGTGTGCAGCAATAAAATAATATTGAAGCCGTAATGGGAAACCATGGACGTCGTTTGCCTGCGACTATGGGTCAGTTTCAGTTTATTTTGGTATAAGATGATTTAAATCTTGATGAAGATGGCTATTTCGCAAAATTTGCCACTCAAGATTCTACTGCTTTATACGCAGCAAATGGTGCGCAACAACAAAAGAATACTATAGCTATAATGGGAAACCATCAGCATCATTTGTCTGCTACTATTGGTCAGTTTTAGTTTATTTTAGTATTCATTTGTACCAATATGATACTATTGCTATTGAGTTGCAGCATAGAATTCAAGCTATTGGTCAGTTTCATTTTATTTTAGTATTCATTTGAACTAATATGATTAATGATACTATTGTTATTGAGCTGCAACATAGAATTCAAGCAAAAAATTAATATTTTCTGATACTAAGATTAAATTACTATAAATACAGTGTACGGTCTAATTGATGAAGTAATATCGTCCATTTAAAAATCAGTAATTTTAGTTTGTACATTATTCCCTTATGTTAATTTAGATATGATTCAAACTGTTATGTATAGAAATTAAATGGACTAAGACAACTAAAGAAAACATTTATGATATTCCGACTGTTGCTTAATTTGAGTGAAAATATTCTTATTCTTAAAGTATTACTTTATATACTAAATTTGTAGTTCGCATGGGGAGTTTGTATGCTAACCCTTAACCAATAGTATGATAAAGTCATTTGTATATAGAACACATAAAATTATTTATGGTAGGGTTTTAATATTACTTATGTGACTTTCAAAATGTGGTTACATTTTTCTTGATCAAATTTTTTTGACATCTACCGGTGAATAAATTTATTTTGCTATAGCTTCATGTTTTTTTAACAAGATTATTGGGACATTGGGGACCCATCTCATATTTGTCCTTCTTGCAGAGCTTTTTTTTGGAATGCTGAGAGATTATCTCGCTCTCGAAATAATAATGCTCCACAATACTCTTCCCCCTTTTTTTTTTTTTTTTTTTTTTTTTTTTTTTTCTTTTTTTTTTTTTTTTTTTTTCCTCCCTTTTTCCTCCCCCTCTTCTTTTTTTTTTTTTTTTTCCTTCCTCTTTTTTTTTTTTTTTTTTTTTCCTTTTTTTTTTTTTTTTCTCCCCTTCTTTTCTTCTTTTTCTTTTTCTTCCTCTTTTTTTTTTTTTTTTTTTTTTTTTTTTTTTTCTTTTTTTCTTTCCCCCCCCCCTCCCCCCCCCTTTTTCTTTTTTTTCTTTCTTCCCACCCCTTCCCTCCCCCCTCCCCCCCTCCCCCCCCTCCCCCCCCCCCCCCCCCCCCCCCCCCCCTTTTTTCTTTTTTCCTTCCTCCCCCCCCCCCCCCCCCCCCCCCCCCCCCCCCCCCCCCCCCCCCCCCCCCCCCCCCCCCCCCCCCCCCCCCCCCCCCCCCCCCCCTCCTTTTTTTTCCCCCCCCCCCCCCCCCCCCCCCCCCCCCCCCCCCCCCCCCCCCCCCCCCCCCCCCCCCCCCCTCTCTCTCCCCCCTTCCTCCCCCCCCCCCCCCCCCCCCCCCCCCCCCCCCCCCCCCCCCCCCCCCCCCCCCCCCCCCCCCCCCCCCCCCCCCCCCCCCCCCCCCCCCCCCCCCCCCCCCCCCCCCCCCCCCCCCCCCCCCCCCCCCCCCCCCCCCCCCCGGTGGCGCACGTTACATGATTCAGAATTATCAAGACGCTATGGCTATTTGCAGCTGGACCAGATTTCCAAATTTATTCATTCACATTTACTTGCAATCCCAAATGGCCTGAATTAATGAGATTTGTGACTAGCAATGGTCTAAAAATTGAAGATCGATATGATATTGTCACTAGAAGTCTAAAAAGGGGAAATTAAAAGGCCTAATGAGAGACTTACGCAAAGGAAAAATCTTCGGCAAGGTTAGAGCAGGTACGCCTGTAGTGATTTTAACATTCTACATTCAACCTCCTTCCTATTATTGTTCTAAAGATAATAATATTGTATTTCTTTACTTGCAGTTGTGTGCACTATAGAATATCAAAAATGCAGGCTTCCTCACGCTCACATATTATTATTTTTGAAAAATAAGGATGGCCAAGGTAGTGCACCAAATATTGATGAAATCATAAGTGCAGAAATACATAACTCAGAAATGGATCCTGAATATCATCAAAGTATTGAGGAATACATGTTGCATGGTTCATGCGATATTGTTAATCCAAGTTCACCCTGTATGATGGATGGCCGCTGTATAAAGAAATTCTCTGATGTAACATCTTTTGATAGGCATGGTCATCCAGTGTACCGCCGTCGAGACAATGGAAGATTCATAATCAAAGATGGCATTCCACTTGACAATAGACATGTTGTACAACATAATTGTACATTGCTCTAGAAATATAGAGCTCACATAAATGTCGAATGGTGTAATCAATCTCAGTCGGTAATGTACTTATTCAAGTACATCAACAAAGGACATGATCGTGTTACAACAGCTTTCTACAAGATAGGAGAGCAAGGGACGGAAGAAGCTGGAACTGATGAAGTGCAGATGTATTGTGATTGTAGATATATATCACCTTGTGAGGCAGCGTGGCGAATTTTCGCATTTGAGATTCACTTTAGGGATCCAGCTATTGAGAGATTAAATTTCCATCTACCTGGACAACATACTGTGGTATTCTCAGAATCAGATGCAATAAATAAAGTACTAGACAACCATGCAGTTTCAAATAGCAAGTTTCTAGCTTGGATGGATGCCAATAAAAAATCTAAAGAGGGAAAAAATCTTACTTATGCTGAATTCCCTACTAAATTCGTTTGGAAGTGGAAACTTAAAGAGTGGAAATTAAGAAAACATGGTTATGCCATCGGAAGGATATATTCTGTACCTCCAGGCTCCGGAGAAAAATATTACTTGAGGTGTCTACTCAATATTGTTCGTGGTGCAACAACGTATGAGGCTATAAGGTACGTGAATGGGGTGCAATTTAATACTTCTATTGATTATATGTATTCTATGGGTTTACTAGATGATGACAAAAAGTACACTGACGGGATAAAGGATGCGTCCATCCGGGATACCGTTGTTTCAGTGAGAAGATTGTTTGTAGGATTATTATCTTCCAATTCTATTTCGAGACCGAACTTGTATGGAGTGAATGTTGGAGTTATATGTCGGATGATATTTAATATCAAAGACGCATTTTACTGAATAAGCCTAGTAAGATGATTCCTACTTACTCCATAATCTCAAATTCTACAACTTTTCTAAGTTATTCTTTTACTTAATATGTATTTCCAAACTTGCAGATTTGGAACTCATCAAGACAGAAGTAAAGAATCTATGTTTAGTGGAGATTGAGCATTTGTTGCAAACTATGGGCAAGACATTACGTGAATTCTCAGATATTTGTTTCCGAAAATGATTTTTTCCGAGGTTAATGAAAATAGATTAATTTTGGAAGAGTTACAATATGATCGAGAAAACCTCCACACTGAATATGCAGAATTTGTGCTTAAATGTACAATGGAGCAACTTAAGGTACATCATCACATTTTACAAGCATTAGATATTGGATGTGGTGGATTTTTCTTTGTGTATGGATATGAAGGGTGTTGGTCCGGAGACGATAGTCAGGTGTAGAGGGGGGGGGGGGTGAATACACCTGATCACAGTTTCTTTTCTCAAACGCGAAGGACAGCTGAGCTGTAGGTTGCAACTGATGAACATTGCCAAATAGGAACCTTCGATCGCGGGTCAGAAGTATGCCAACTACTGAGCTCTCCTACTGACTTTTGTCAGTACTTTGAAACTCAATCGCAGACGTTGTGCGAATAAGAGTGTGGGGCCCGGAGATTCGTCTCAGTTTGAAAACGTATTTTCGCAAGATAAAGTATTTTGGCTAGTGCGCTTTGAAAATACGTTTTATGCAAAGTTATGATTTTGTAATCAGTTTGTATGCAATGCAATAAAACAGTAAAAAACACAAGCAATTTTTAACGTAGTTCGGATACGCAAGATCCTACGTCCACGGTCCTGCTGAACAGGAGGTCTTGTTGATTTATCTGAGCAAGCCTCAGCAAGGAATCTGTGCACTGGACAGACCCTTCTAAGTTATAGTCCTTAGCGACTTTACAATTCAAACCTAAGTTTGAAGAGGAGGGGATAATCTCCAACTAGGAAGGAGTTCTTACAGTAAGAACAATCACTAAAAGTGAACTCCTTCGAATTTCTAAGCTATAAATTTGACAATGAGCTTAGCTAGAGAAGAGGGATCTAAAGAACTCTAGAGAGAAGAACTAATGATTTTCTATTGGGCAAGTTCTTCGCTGGATTGATCTTGAATGCGCTAGAGTCGTTTGAAAGCTTGAGCGTTTTTCCCTTGATATCCCATGCGTGAAGCTCAGATTTCTTCTCTATTTATAGTTGTGACCTAGGCATATGTCCGTTGGAGACGACGATGCCACGTGTCACAAGCTTCCAAAGAAAACGGCCATAAATTCAAATTGTTGCAGCAGAGTTGTTGGACACTGTACATGAGAGCAGCTTTAGTTGGTAAGAGCAGATATGCTTTGGCGGCTTCTCATTGGTCGAGGTTTGTGGTAGGTGAGATGTGTCAGACATCGGAGTTGACTCTCCCTAATCCCCGTATGGTCTTCTACTGACTTTCGAAAAGACTTGAACAACTGGGTCGTTTCCTGTAGGATACAGTAGACTTTAAGTAGTCTCTGTCTTCTTCGTCTGAGTCGGCTGACAAGAGATATTCTCTTTGAGTATAGTCAGCTGATGACTGCGAAGGTACTGAGCTTGCATAGAGTTCTTCTGCTGATATCTGTTAGCTGATGAGATGTCTTCTACTGAGGCGAAGATCAGCTGATGACTTAAGAACGCAAGCAATTACACTGATCACGTGGGGTTCTGGAAAGTAACTTTGACAGAAGATCAATCCAACATTTTACCCCGTACAGGACATAGACAGAAGGATAAACAAAATAAAAATAGGCTAGCCTATACATCATCTAGTCCTATCGACACTACACTACTGATATCTGCTGGGTTTTGGGATCTTCAATTCCATAGTACTACTACGATTTCCCCCAATATTATTTTAACCCATTAGCTGCTGAGTATCTCCTACTGACTCATAACCCAACAATTTCCCCCTAATTGATGATGCCAAAACCTCTAGATGATACAACACAATTCCCCCTAAGACATCAGTAAAACTGAATCAGTTAACTCATGAGGTCAGCAGTGAGAGATAGGCAAAATCAGAGAAACGGTTATGTGTGAGTGTGTGTCAGATCACTTCAGTGATCAGTTGTGATTACACAAACAAAAACAAGGGTCGTAAGACAATGAGTAATTGTCTGACTAGAAATAGGAACTGATATATATGAGCAAGTACATTACAAGGTTCCTATCTCTATACAAAAGAAGGAAAGAATCAGAAGACTATTGCTGATGTCTGAACTTCTTGGTTCTGCTCCTGAAATCTGCAGACCTATCAGTTGGAGGGTTCAAACCATAGTATTTATAGATCCTTGCGCGCAGAGTTTGGATTTCCTCGAGATTAGCAGGTAGATCAGAACTAAGGTCATGGTGATAAGCTGCTGCTTTGATCTCGTCTTCTATCTCCTTCGTGCATAATACGCCACGAATCGTCCTTGGAGGAGGGATGCGTCTGAATGCAGGGGCTCTGAGAGGTAGCTTCTCCTTCTCTAGGATCAACAGAATTTGAGCTCTGAGCCGGGCATTATACTAATGAATAAATTCGTCGAACAGTTGATCAGCCGGGATCCCAGAAGGATAGAAACCCCATACATAGTATCCCTTGATGAATTCCTCCTTCAGTTCCTCCCATTGCTCGTTTAGCTCCGAAGGTACCCATTTGTCTACATGAGGAGAAGGGGTTTTCTTCAGATAAGTTCCTTTGGGAGTGCCTCTCCTGTAGAACTTGGATGACCTTGGAATTTGTCTCTTCCAATCTACGGCTGGTTCACTGGCCATCTTGTCAGTCATCTCTATGATCTTGGCCAGATCTTCCAATCTCTTCTTTTCTTTGAGGGCTGTTGATCTAGTGTCTCCTCTCCAGAGATTCAGTCCTTTCAGCGTAGCCTCCCAGGTGGCTCTGTCCTATGCCTCTTGCTCTGGAGTGTGTGTAGGAATATCAGTACTCTGAGCCAAGGGTAGGACTTCAGTGGCAGAAGCTTTAGCCAGCTCCTCCTGAGCTTTTTTCTTCTCTTCATCCAGGAGCTTCTTGGCTTTGCTTTTGGTGATTCTGCCAATAGGCTTCTTGGGCTTCTTTTCTTTCTTAGCTTCTTCTTCGATATGTTGCTCATAATCGAGTTCATCTTGAAGTTTTTGAGCAACACGTTGATTGAATGCCTCCTGCTCCACCTTTGATTTGAATTTAGGCGTCGGGGAAGATGGAGGAGTAGCTTCAGTGGTAATCTCCTTCCCCGGCCTTTGCGGTGGCAGTGGCTTGTCCTCTTGGTCAACGAACTGTACGACCTCCTCGACATGTTGAGCTGAGGATTCAGCAGTGGGCTCAACCACAGTCGTTGGGATTTGGACGATTTGGGAAGGGGGTACTGAGCTGGTTCTAGCTTGAACAGCTGAACCTTCCCCCTTAGTTATTGCTTGGACTTCTGGTCCTCCTTCCGCCTGAGCCTGATCCGCCTCAGCTTTCTCTTCTTCCTCTACTCCTTCCCCCTTTTTGGCATCATCAGCCAGGGAGAGGCGAGTGCGGATGGCAATTACCTCCTTCTCCAGATTGTAGCATATATTCTTAATGGAGGTGGCGGTTGTTTCAAAGCCTTTGACAGCGTCGCAGTAGTGCTCCCAGTCTTTCTCCTGGTCAGCACGTATGTGTTTGATTTGTGCTGCGGACTCTTGTCTCAGTTGTAGGAGAGACTCATCATGAGATTCTGTCATCTCCTTCTAAATAAGCTTGAGGGCCTCCTCCTTTTTTTTTACAGCTGTTTGAAGGCAGGAGAAGGCTACTTTGTTGCGCTCGTCCATTGTGGCTTAGGACTGCCGCAAGACTCTGAGTCAGCTGTTCAGAGAATAATTTCTGCTGAGAGAGTAGGAGATGCTGACTCTGAGCGGCTAAGTCCGCCTTCTGAGCTGCGAGGGCGGTTTCGACTATCTCCTTAATATTGAGAGAAGGGGTAGGAGCTTCTGAGACCTTCTTCACCTCTGCTGCAAGTTGGTCAACTTTCTCGTTCTGGGCCTTGGTGTACTGAGTTCATTTGAGATGTACGTCCTTGGCAAGGAGACGATTCTTGTCTCCCTGTCGCTTGATGGCTTTGTTGACTGACTTGGAGGTCACGGAACCAATAGGTTTTAGTTGATAGGTGCTGGTCCCGAGCCTCTGCTCAGATGTCGCGAGTTGTTGCGCTCGACTCGGCTTCGAGGCAACCGGGGCATCACCTGATGTAGAAGGTGGTGGTGATTTTCCCTGCTCGTGGGGAGTGTTACCCTTTGCAGATCCTCCCAAATCTGCTTCCTTGGGTGGTGCCTGATCCATGTCATCATCATCATCATTGTCGTCATTGTTGTGATGAGATGGAGGCGAAGGGCTGTTGACAGGTTCTGAGGATCTTAAGCTCAGTAGATAGAGCATAGCAGCGCGAAGATCCTCGAATGACGCTAGATCAGCGGGTTCCCCAAACCCAATGGCTGATTGCAAGCTCTGTTCTTCTATCAGTAGGGACAAAGCTGACTCCGTCCTAATCAGCTCCTCAAGGACGTCCCAGCTAAGGAATCTCAGTAGCATCTGAGTCCTCGCCCTTATAGCAATTTCGACCAGATCCCTGTGGTCGGCAATCTCGGGGATCTGAGCAGTGACCTCTCCAGTGGCTCGGAGGCGAGTCGACTGCATGGTCGTCTATTCAGATGAAGTTTCCTCAGTCGGTCCGGCAGTGTCCGACTGGGTCTCTTCAGAACTGATGCGCTGGACCTTTTCCTTCAAGGTGGTACCTTCTATGCCAGTGTCCGCATCAAGTATTGGTTCCTCCTGAGTGGGTGGAGGAGAGGCAGGTTTTGCTGGAACCTCGGAAGGTCCAATCTTGCTGAGCCTCTTCCTCTTGGGTGGGTCGGCACGAGGGGGCAAGTCAGATGTGACACGTTTCTGTTCAGGTGGCCCTCGTCCGATAGACTTTTCAGCAGCGGCTCTAGTCTTGAATTTGATGAGCTTGCTGTCAAAGTATCTCGAATCAGCAAAGGCTGATTGATTCGATACAGATTCTTCGATTAATACGGACATCTTCATCCCGTACAGCAGTTTTCCTACACTAATTAGTCTCCTCTCTCCTGTGGGTGTGGCTGCGAACTTCTGAGCCTGAGCTTTAAGCTCATTCACATAAAAATCAGTCCAGTTGACTCAGACTCCGTCATCTATGATCATCATCAGTTGGAGTCGAGGCTTGGATAGCTGATCAAATGAACCAGCGGAGCTCGTAAGAATATGAGTTACGATGTAGGCGAGCCCGCGATATTCTGGTAACAAGCGATTCTTCGGCAGCGCTGACTTGAAGACAATGTCGTCTCTGCCGCAGAACCTCTAGACATAGGAGTTAATCTCCTTCTCCTTATATCCAATAGGTGAGACTCCTCGAGCCGGAAGATCAAAAGTCAATTCTACGGTGGCTCGGAGATCGATGACGTGATGACTGGCTTCCCAAGTCTGAGGGATCACTTCCTTCATATATGAGAAACATGACATCTCCACGCCTGTATCCTCAACGGATCTCCAATTGTAGTATACCTCCGCAACTTGTCGAGGCAAATAAGCTTTGGGGTGTTTGGCGACAAGAAGCTCAAGGCCGGAAGTCTCGAGAGCCGTGAAGACGGGCTCAAGAAACGGAAGTTCCGTCTGGTGCAGAACCATCCTCGGCTCGAACTGAATACGAGACAAGATGATCTCGTCGATGTTTGGTGGGGTCATCACGGTTGCCATGAATATCTGCGAAAAACTCGTTAGCACATGAAAATAGAGTAAGTTAGTGGAGTTTAAAGCAAGATTCAAGAAAATTACCGAATTACGGAGAGCTTGGAAATAATGCAGAGCAGTTTAAGAACACAGGAGTTTGAAAGAAAACTGAATGCAAAAGCTCTTGAAATGTGAAAATGGCAAACAGATGCAGTTAGAGATGTAAGCGCGAGATTTTATGAGATTTGCATATCATGCGGTTTTGATCGAACGGCTGAAACTTAATTTCATTTTTAAAATGACGGCTGAGATTTGATGTTATAAAAGGAATGATTATACAAGCCGCCTCTAACCTAGACCCACGTAGGCATATGCACAGTAAGGTAAGTTGAGAAGACATGCATTAAATACGCTGCAGGCAGCATTAAATTCTAAGCCTTTTAAATGAAAACGGTTTCCTACTGACTTAAACCTTAAAGGATTAATGGCTGACATGCATTAAAAACGATGTTATAAAAGGAATGATTATACAAGCCGCCTCTAACCTAGACCCACGTAGGCATATGCGCAGTAAGGTAAGTTGAGAAGACATGCATTAAATACGCTGCAGGCAGCATTAAAGTTTAAGCCTTTTAAATGAAAACGGTTTCCTACTGACTTAAACCTTAAAGGATTAATGGCGGGAAATAAATGTTCATTAACTACTGAGTACAAGCGACTGATATGATAAATGCAAGCATGCTTCTGATAACGTTAAGTACATAAAACTACGCAAACCTCTTCAGCTGATTTTACGATCAGCTGGTTACCGTTTTGACTCAGGAGGACAAAGGATGTGCTGATAGACACGTTCCCCCTTACTGTGTATTGTCTGATTCACCTTACTGAATCAAGTACTGAGTCTTCTGACCTGTCGTACTGATTTCTGCACTTGACACCAATTGTTATCATCAGTAGTTGGCTTCTACTGATATCAATTGTTGTGCTTCTACTGATAAGATTCAGTAGGATTCAGTAGACCTAGCTCAACTGATAATTCTCCCGAATCGTTCTCGGCTAGTGGTTTGGTCAGTATGTCTGCCCTTTGCTTGTCAGTATGGATTTTCTCCATTCTGATGTCCTTCTTCTCGACATGGTCTCTGATGAAGTGGTGTCGAATATCCACATGCTTGCATCTCGTATGGAGAACTGGATTCTGAGTTATAGCAATAGCACTGGTGGAGTCATAGTAGATGGGCACTTCATCCTGAGATATACCATAGTCTCGCAGTTGTTGTCGAAGCCAAAGGATCTGGGCACAGCAACTTCCAGCAGCCATGTACTCAGCTTCAGTAGTGGACGTTGCCACTGAATGTTGTTTCTTTGAAAACCAAGATATCAGCTTGCTGTCTAGGAACTCACACGTTCCAGAAGTTGACTTTCGATCTATCCTGCATCCTGCATAATCAGCATCAGAATAACCTGTTAGTATAAGATTATCATCAGCAGGATACCATAACCCTGCGTCAGGTGTTCCTTTCAGATATCGCAGAATCTTCTTTGCTGAGTCTAGATGACTTCGCTTGGGATTCGCCTGAAATCTTGCACATACACCTACAACATAAGTTATGTCAGGTCTACATGCTGTTAAATATAATAAGGAGACAATAATAGCTCTATAATCAGTTGAGTTAACAGAAGCTCCCTCTTTGTCTAGATCGGTTTTGAAATTAGTATTCATGGGGATCTTGACTGGCTTGCTCGAGTCGCAGCCAAATCTTTTCAGGAGATCTCGAGTGTACTTGGCTTGATTGATGAATATTCCTTCAGGTGATTGCTTGACTTGGAATCCAAGGAAATAATTCATTTCGCCCATCATGGACATCTCGAACTTCTCCTTCATCATTTTCTCGAACTGCAGACATATCGTCACGTTTCTGCATCCAAAAATGATGTCGTCCACGTAGATTTGCACCAGTAAAATGTAATCTTCTGACTTTATCCTGAATAGGGTGCGATCTACTGTCCCCTTCTGAAAACCTTTCTAAAGTAGAAAGTCTGATAGGGTATCGTACCAAGCCCTGGGTGCTTGTTTTAACCCGTACAGAGCTTTCCTAAGTCTATACACCTGATGTCCCTGCTGAAAGCCGGGCGGTTGTTCCACGTAGACTTCTTCCTTTAGTATGCCATTCAGAAAAGCTGACTTTACATCCATCTGATATACTTTGAATCTTTAATGCGTTGCATAAGCTAGGAACAGACGAATGGCTTCCAATCTGGCGACTGGAGCGAATGTTTCATCAAAGTCGATTCCTTCTGCTTGATAGTATCCCTTGGCAACTAGTTGAGCTTTATTTCTGACAATGACATTGTTTTCATCATGCTTGTTCTTGAAGACCCACTTAGTACCAATCACGTGCTGATGTCTAGGTCTGTCAACAAACTCCCAAGCTTCGTTTCTAACGAACTGGTTCAGCTCTTCTTGCATGGTAATGATCCAGTCAGCATTGTTGAGTGCGTCCTCTATTGACTGAGGTTCTTCTGTAGACAAGAAACAAGAATAAAGTGAGTTTTCTCCTTGACTTAGTCTAGATCTTGTCCTGATAGTTGCTGATGGATCTCCAATAATAAGATCTGAAGAATGAGCGTCGAGCCATGAACGTCTGAGTCTGGCTTCTTCTTCTGATACTACTTCTGCACAGTCAGTAGGTGTGTTAGGCATTTCAGTTGTACTGTTCTCTGATTGCATTAGTTCAGTAAGAAGGTTAGGATCTACTGAGTTTCCAGGTTTAGGGGCATTTCGCTCAGGAACATCAGTCTTTCCCCCTGAGTTTATATTCTCAGTAGAGGTCTCAGTTACCACTGGGGCTTCCTCATCGACCGTTGTTACCTGTTGTTGATTCTGTTCATTAGAATCAACCAGGTCAGCTACATCGCATGTTGGTTGAGTCTGTATTTCTTCATCGTCTGACTCATCATCCCAACAATGCTGGATCTCTTCAGCTTTGTCGTTTAGTGCGAGATCCTGTAGCTGGCTGCTGACATCCTCAGTATTTGTCTTTGAAGATTTCCTGTTCTCAGTAACAAACTCGTCAAATACAACATGAGGGCTTTCCTCCACGCAAAGAGTCCAATAGTTAAAGACTCTGAAGGCTTTACTGACTCGAGAGTATCCTAAGAATACTCCTTGATCAGATTTGCTATCAAAGACCTTCAACTGATCTTTCCCATTATTGTGGATAAAGCACGGACAACCAAAAATATGAAAATGAGAGATAGAAGGAATTCTCCCTTTCCATATTTCGTAGGGTGTCTTCATGTGTTGCTGTGTAAGCAGTGAGCGATTCTGAGTATAGCAGGCGCTGTCAGTAGCATCAGCCCAGAACTTTGAGGGTAGTCCAGAGTCTGCTAGGAGCGTTCTTGCTGCTTCTTGGAGTGTTCTGTTTTTACGTTCAGCAAGTCCGTTCTGCTGAGGGGTGCGAGCTGCTGATTTCTCGTGCTGAATTCCCTCTTTATCGCAGTACTCTTTAACTACTGAGTTGAGAAATTTTGCTCCTCCGTCTGAGCGAATTCTCTGTATCTTGATGTCCTTTTCCACACTGAGTTTCTTCAGTAGATTGGGCAGCTCAGTCTGGACATCAGATTTGTTGGCTATGAAGATAACCTAAGTATATCTCGAGTAGTCGTCAATAACGACTAGGGCATACTTCTTGCCTCTTATAGTCACTGGAGAGACTGGACCGAATAGGTCCATGTGCAGCAGTTGAAGGATTCCATAAGTGGAAGGTGACGAAATTGGTGGATTGTTTTTCTTTGTCTGCTTTCCCTTCAAACATGCTTCACAATTTCTGTCTTTGATAAACGATTTGTTAGGCAGTCCTCTAACTTTAGAGTTCTTGGCTAGCTTGTTCATAGTCTTGAAGCTCAGGTGACTGAGTCTCTTGTGCCACAGCTATCCTGTCTTGTCACTGGATTTCGCCTGTGCGAGTAAGCAAGCCTCAGGTTCTGCGGTTTTCCAGTTTGCAACATAAATATTCTTTCTCCGCGAACATGATAACACTGTTTTCCCTGTAGATTTATCAACAACATCACAGAAACCAGCGTCAAAGATAACTCTATTCAGATTGTCACGGGAATTGGTGACGTAAAAGGAGATTATGTTGAAGTCCTTCAATATATGTTACTCTTGGAACTGAGGCAGTCCCAATATTCAGTGTTCCGTATCCCCTTGTATAGCCTCTTGAGTTGTCACCAAACTCAATTCTGGGACCATCTTCTTGTACGTAATTGGTCAGCAGGCTCTTTTGATATGTCACGTGTCTTGAGCATCCGCTGTCCACAATCCAAGGGTCCTTATGCACCTGCGAAATAGAAACATTTTTTAGGTACCCTTTGGTTCAGTTGGGTCCTTACATGTTAGTGGGTGATTTCGGAACCCAGATCTGTCTAGGGACCTTAGAAGTCTGAGACTTCTTCTTCTGAACCTTGTCAGCTTTCTTCTCCACAGGACTTGGAGATACTGACTTTTTGGCGGTTTTGGGTTCAGGAGCTTTCTTCTTCTGATTCTTTGTGTTTCTCCTGACCCTCGAGCTCATAGTAGTACGAACCATACTGAGCTGGATGTTCATATAGTGGTTCATTTGTATCGCTTCCGCCCACCTGACCTTCTTGGTTCCCCCTGAGTTTGATCGTGGTGTCCTGGGGCTGGAACCTTTGGTCAGTTGCTTCTTGTTGCTCGGCTGAGGTGCTATTATCTTCTGTTTGTTCTTCGCCTGAGGTGTTGAGTCAGTAGCTTGAACCTTTCCTCTGACGAACCTATCAGCCAGCATTTCTGATCTTTTTGACGTTGAAGTGGAAGCTTCGTGAGTATAGCCAAGTCCTTCTTTCATGGCTATTGGTCTTTGAGCTCTAAGCATGCTTTCCAACTTCTCCTTAGCTCATAGGTACTGTTCAGTCATCAGTCCTCACCAAACTTCATCACTTCTTCGAAGTGACTCATAATCCTTTTCAACTTCTGCGAGCTTCTGACTGAGTCAGGCTATCTCAGTATCTTTCTCAGAATTATCCTTGGTCAGAACTTATATCTGAGTTTCTTGAAGCTGAGGCTTAGTCATAAGAGATTTAATCTCTTCCTTGAGTCTCACAACAAGATTCTCAGACTCAGTAGAGACCTAACAATCAGAAGAAAGTCTCTGATACTCAGCCTTTACCTGTTCCAGTTCCTGAATGGTTCTGCTGAACTCTCTGCTCAGCTGAATCTGCTCCTCTAGTAGATCATCATAGGCTTGTACCACGTCTAGAGGCTCATCTGTGACCAAGCACGTGTCATGTGTGCTGTGAGAAGAAGAGGTTATATTAAGTTTAGAATTTACCTCAGCCTCTTCTCCGGCCATCAGACAATATTCTGCATTTTCTTCAGGATCTGTTTCTCCGATCTCAACGGCAACAAATGCAGCTTCGTCTTCAGAAGAATACACGAATGTATCTTCCTCGATTGAGTCATCGGATATCTCTCCGGCTATGTAGGCCTGCCTTCTTTGGGCAAATTTTTCACGTCTGGCCTGCCGTTCTACTCTTTGAGCAGCTGAGAGTTCGAGACAGTCGTACTGATAATGTCCCTCCTTCTTGCAGTTGTAACAGTCGTACTGGGGAAGAATCTCTGTGATATTTCTTCAGCTTTCTGACTCTCTCCTTTTCTTTTTGATATTTGAGAGCCATAAGAGCAAGTTGGTCAGTAGCAGAGGTCTCAGAGGACTTTGCTTCTGTTGTGGCTACTGCCTTGCTTGAAGAAATTGGTTTGACTCCAGTTTTGCTGACTGTTGCTTTAAAAGCATGATCAATCTGAGTGTCAGCTGGAGCGCTTGAACATCGTTGGGGTAGGCTATGCTCAAATTCCTCCGTCTTTAGTTCTGAAAAGATAACATCAGGAGTTAGAGCATTAAGATCTGAGCGACGTAAATAAGTAGCAAAAGGAAGCCACTTCTGTCGAGGTAGCGCTCTTAGGATCTTTGTGTTCATCTCTTTGTTGGTGAACGTCCTCCCCAGCCCGTTGATTACATTGATTTGATTTGTGAATCTGACGCTTAGCTCATCAATGGTCTCGTTGGGCTCCATGGCAAAGGTGTCGAACTTCTGAAGTTCTAATTCGAGCTTGTTTTCCTTAATCCGCGGGGTTCCTTGGCTCAGTACAGCCAGGGCATCCCAAAGTTCTTTTGCCATTTTGCAGTCTTGCACCCTCCCGAGGTGTGAATCGTTGAGCGTTGTCAGGATAGCTTTACGTGCAACTCGGTCGAGGTTGTGTAGCTTTTTCTCCTCCGGTGTGAAGGCAGATTTGTCTTTTGCGACCTTGGCACCAGTCTGTGCCTCTACACCTCCCGCATGAGAAAATTGTACACTGTCGATCATGGGAATAAGGGGTCCTGTCTTAAGGACGTCCGTCATGCTGTCATGCAGCGATGTGAGGTGCGCCTCCATTCTCACAGGCCAAACCGTATAGTTCTCTACTGAGAACATCGGTACCATCCGAATACCTGACATATTAGACATTATGGGTAAGAGTATAAGGATGTATGAAGAGATGCTTGTGTAGTGAAAAACATTTTCAGGATCTATTCGAGTAGACCAGTAGTTACAGAACTGATGATCAGAAGAACATCGTTGCTCTGATACCAATTGTTGGTCCGGAGACGATAGTCAGGTGTAGAGGGGGGGTGAATACACCTGATCACAGTTTCTTTTCTCAAACGCGAAGGACAGCTGAGCTATAGGTTGCAACTGATGAACAGTGCCAAATAGTAACCTTCGATCGCGGGTCAGAAGTGTGCCAACTACTGAGCTCTCCTACTGACTTTTGTCAGTACTTTGAAACTCAATCGCAGACGTTGTGCGGATAAGAGTGTGGGGCCCGGAGATTCGTCTCAGTTTTAAAACGTATTTTCGCAAGATAAAGTATTTTGGCTAGTGCGCTTTGAAAATACTTTTTATGCAAAGTTATGATTTTGTAATCAGTTTGTATGCAATGCAATAAAACAGTAAATAACACAAGCAATTTTTAACGTGGTTCGGATACGCAAGATCCTACGTCCACGGTCCTGCTGAACAGGAGTTCTTGTTGATTTATCTGAGTAACCTCAGCAAGGAATCTGTGCGCTGGACAAACCCTTCTAAGTAATAGCCCTTAGCGACTTTACAATTCAAACCTAAGTTTGAAGAGGAGGGGATAATCTCCAACTAGGAAGGAGTTCTTACAGTAAGAACAATCACTAAAAGTGAACTCCTTCGAATTTCTAAGCTATAGATTTGGCAATGAGCTTAGCTAGAGAAGAGGGTTCTAAAGAACTCTAGAGAGAAGAACTAATGATTTTCTATTGGGCAAGTTCTTCGCTGGATTGATCTTGAATGCGCTAGAGTCGTTCGAAAGCTTGAGCGTTTTTCCCTTGATATCCCATGCGTAAAGCTCGAATTTCTTCTCTATTTATAGTTGTGACCTAGGCATATGTCCGTTGGAGACGACGATGCCACGTGTCACAAGCTTCCAAAGAAAACGGCCATAAATTCAAATTGTTGCAGCAGAGGTGTTGGACACTGTATATGAGAGCAGCTTTAGTAGGTCAGAGCAGATATGCTTTGGCGGCTTCTCATTGGTCGAGGTTTGTGGTAGGTGAGATGTGTCAGACATCGGAGTTGACTCTCCCTAATCCTCGTATGGTCTTCTACTGACTTTCAAAAATACTTGAACAACTGGGTCGTTTCCTATAGGATACAGTAGACTTTAAGCATTCTCTGTCTTCTTCGTCTGAGTCGGTTGACAAGAGATATTCTCTTGAGTATAGTCAGCTGATGACTGCGAAGGTACTGAGCTTGCATAGAGTTCTTCTGCTGATATCTGTCAGCTGATGAGATGTCTTCTACTGAGGCGAAGATCAGCTGATGACTTAAGAACGCAAGTAATTACACTGATGACGTGGGGTTCTGGAAAGTAACTTCGACAGAAGATCAATCCAACATTTTACCCCGTAGAGGACATAGACAGAAGGATAAACAAAATAAAAATAGTCTAGCCTATACATCATCTAGTCCTATCGACACTACACTACTGATATCAGCTGGGTTTTGGGATCTTCAATTCCATAGTACTACTACGATTTCCCCCAATATTATTTTAACCCATTAGCTGCTGAGTATCTCCTTGCTGACTCATAACCCAACAGTGGGACCGAAAAATCCTTTATTTGGAAAGGTTTATCTCAATGCGGTCGTGTGAAGATATTGTTATAAATGTTTCTTCAAGCGGTATATCAACACTATTACTATCGGGTGGCCGAACAGTTCATTCCAGATTTAAGATACCAATTGATCTTACTGAAGACTTGACATGTAATATTACACAAGGTAGCTTACTTGGTGATTTATTGGTTAGGGCAAAACTTATAATATGGGATGAGGCACCAATGATGCACAAGTTTTGTTTTGAAGCGTTGGACAGGACGCTACGCGACCTTATGTGCTTTTAAAATGTTGATAGTCTACATTGTCCATTTGGTGGGAAAGTGGTTGTTTTGGGGGGTGATTTTAGGCATATACTACCAGTTATTCACAAAGGCACTAGGCAAGATATTGTACATGCTACAATTAATTCATCTTATCTTTGGGACTACTGCAAGGTGCTGAAGTTAACAGAAACTATGAGACTACGCACAACATCTTCTGAAGCTGAGACTAATGAGTTGTCCACATTTTCATATTGGCTAACCACAATTGGTGATGGAGAATATGGTGATCTAAATAATGGAGAAACTATAATTGAAATGCCTGATGATGTTCTTCTTAAATATACAGGTGATCCTATTACCTCTATTGTAGAGTATGTTTATTTTAGTAATATTAACTTGATAGAAAAACCTAGATTTTTGAGAGGTAGGGCAATTCTTGCACCAACATTGAAAATAATTGAAGCTATTAACCAACATATCATTTCTAATTTACCGGGTGAGGAACGATTATATTTAAGCTCAGACAAAATGTGCAATTCCATGGGTGACAGTTCTTTGTTTGAAGATATTCATACACCTAAGTTTCTAAATAATCTAAAATGTTATGGTTTTGCCTAATCATTAGTTGTACTTGAAGATAGGAACACCTGTTATGCTACTTAGAAACACAGATCTAGCTAATGGTTTATGAAAGGGAACTAGGATGGTCATTACAAAACTTACAGACCATGTTCTGGAAGCTGAAGTAATCACTGGGATGAATGCAGGGGATAAAGTTTTAATTCCTAGAATTACACTCACACCTTCGGATACAAAATTCCCATTTAAATTTCAAGGGAAACAGTTTCCCATAATTGTGTGTTATGCAATGACTATTAACAAAAGTCAAGGACAGTCATTGGAATGTGTTGAATTATTTTCACAAAAACCAGTATTTACACATGGCCAGTTATATGTGGCAATGTCAAGAGTTACCAACCGCAAAGGATTGAAAATTATGATACGTGGTAGTGGTGGTGGGACTTCTACATCAACAAAAAATGTGGTCTACAAAGAAGTGTACAGAAACTTGTGAAACACGCCCATCAAGCCTTTCAATACTTGATGTCGAATGAAGATCCAAGCCTTCGAAGATTTGAACTTTATCCATTTATTCATCTGATGTGATTCTCATAGTGGAACTACCTGTTCATCTTCCTTCCCAAATCCGATTTCTCATTAGTGGACCTACCTGCTTATTTGTTTATTCACATGCCACCACATCATTCAATCTGTGTCTCTAATATGTGGTTTTGCAGGTCATCTGAGATGATGTTATTACCGGTGTTTGGCCTTTAATCTTTGTTTTTTGCATTGCTTTTAAATTTAGATTACAAAGGTTCGTTCTATATTTTGGTTCCTATGTATATGTTAAGAATTGGAGTTGATTTTATTGAGTATGTTTTTCTATTCGGCATTAACCGCTACGGGAAATACTGAATCTTGCAAGGGTTTTATGGATGATCAGGGAGTAGAGCATGTGTATATACATTGTGTGTGGGAAAGAGGGGAACATGAATGATCAGAATTAGCACAACCAAAGAATGTTCAAGAATTAGCTTACCTTGTTCTTATTTTTACTGCATCTATCTTTATTTAATTGTTTCCTCAATTCTGGATGGGTCTTTTAAATTACAAGGCAAAGGAATAACTATTATTTAGGACATGGAACACATTTTCTCATGGTCAGATTGCTACTAGCTCCGGATTTCTCCACTTCAAGAATTTCTTGACTGGCAGTTTCTCATCCGTGGAGATTATCTTCCTGTCTCTTTTGTGGATTGCACTTAGTGCACTTTCACATGTGAATTGCATGCAGTAGTAGATAGGGGACTGGTTGTCCTGTTGACTTAGTTACACTATTAGTCTTCTTGTGCAATTTTGGTTTCTTGTGCATTGCCTCTAGAATGTTCATTTGAGATCCTTATGAAAACGACTTTGTGGTATTTTCTACTACATTCTTTTAGCACTGATTCCCAATTTATTCTACTCTTGTGATATTTCCCCATTATTATCTTTGTTCTTTTTCTTTGTCTAGGATTGAATACTGCAGTTCTTAGAATGATTCTCTGGCTATTAAATATTAGATAGCCTTTTGAACTATTATGGAGATGTTATGTTGTTTTCTGAACCATTTCCCATATCAGGAAATTTGATTTAGCCTTGCTACACAAATAAGGCTATGAACTCCGTCAATAGTGACATTCGTGTACTGAATTGACACTGTTACTATTTTCAGTTATTTAACTGATTCAGAAAGTGCTTTATGGCTGGGGGAAACAAAATAATGGAAAGGTAAGGTTGTTGTAATCTTGTATTTGTGTAATATTTCCATTATCTTATGTTTAATCCAATTGTCATTATGGTTGATGTAGATACAAGATCATTAAGGAAGTTGGTAGTGGTGCATTTGGAAGTGTTTAGAGAGCTGCAAGCAAAAAGTCTGGTGAAGTCGTAACAGTCCTGTTTTCTTATATAGTTATACTATTTGAAAGATTAAACTTCCTTCTTAAACTGTTGAAATCAATATCCTTGAGTTTTAAATTATTATCATACTTAATCAATTTGCTTTGGCAATTTGCAATAAAAAAGATAAGTAAGAAATGTGATTTATGGGAAAAATGCATGAATCTGCGAGAAGTCACAATACAGTAATCTCCTTTCTGCTTTTTTTGGTATAAATTTTTTATGCAAAATAAATGATGTGTATAAACCATCCGAACATAGTCAAGCTGAAGGAAGTCATTAGGGAAAACGTTGATTCTCTTCTGATGTTTGTTAGAGGGTGGTTACGAAAAGGATGATATTTGGCATGCATTTTACACGCTTTCTGTCTCTATGCAAATAATAGTTATCTTGAATTTACTTACATGTATTTATAAGTAAATAAGATAAGATTGGTAAATAAGATTAATTATTGGGGATCGAAAATAAATGAAACATAAAATAGACTTGAGTTCAAGCTTTGAATATAGATTATAGATATTTTCTTAATTATTCTTTGTCTCTTAATATTCACAATAATTATATCAAAAAAAAATATTTAGTAGAGTGTGTATATCTAATTAGCAGTCTTTATTATGTGTCTATGGGAACTTATGTTTCGATTATTTGATAAAAAGGGAGGAATTACTTGTTGAATCCAACAAACTGTCCCTAGACAAGGCTTTCCTTAAGAATTTGGAAACAGACTTCAAGTAATTTTTTTCTCTGAAGTAATTATCAAGTGTATGCTTACAGTTGTTGCTATATCTAGCATAACTTCGTAAATCTTATTGCAATTGTTCCAATAATTGAGTGGGGAAAAAACTATTTTGAACTGAACTGAGGTTTTGTCTTTAAAATAGCTCTCCACATGATAGGGTTCTATCTTCTCATCTTTTAGTTTGCTCTATTATTTATGAATACTCCTTTTCATAACTATAGCAAGGAATACATTGTAGGAATCAGGCCGTCGAAGGATACTATTGCTCCTGAATCAGATAATTCTTTCCATGACTATATCAAGGAATACATTATAGGAATCGAGCCGTCGAAGGATACTATTGCTCCTGAATCAGAGGATTATCTTCAAACACCAACTGATGCTAGAATACATTCCCATAACCTACATGTTGGTCCAGAGACGATAGTCAGGTGTAGAGGGGGGGGGGTGAATACACCTGATCACAGTTTCTTTTTCTCAGAACGCGAAGGACAGCTGAGTTGTAGGTTGCAACTGATGAACAGTGCCAAATAGAAACCTTCGATCGCGGGTCAGAAGTGTGCCAACTACTGAGCTCTCCTACTGACTTTTGTCAGTACTTGAAACTCAGTCGGAGACGTTGTGCGGAAAAGAGTGTGGGGCCCGGAGATTCGTCTCAGTTTGAAAACGTGATTTTCACAAATCAAGTAATTTTTGGCTGGTGCGCTTTGAGAATACGTTTTATGCAAAGATATGATTTTTAATCAGTTTGTATGCAATGCAATAAAACAGTAAATAACACAAGCAATTTTTAACGTGGTTCGGATATGCAAGATCCTACGTCCACGGTCCTGCCGAACAGGAGTTCTTGTTGATTTATCTGAGCAAGTCTCAGCAAGGAATCTGTGCACAGGACAGACCCTTCTAAGTTATAGTCCTTAGCGACTTTACAAATCATACCGAAGTTTGAAAGGGAGGGGATAATCTCCAACTAGGAAGGAGTTCTTACAGTAAGAACAATTCACAGAAAGTGAACTCCTTCGAGTTTCTAAGCTATAAATTTGGCAATGAGCTTAGCTAGAGAAGAAGGGATCTAAAGAACTCTAGTGAGAAGAACTAGTGATATTCTATGTAGGCAAGTTGTTCGCTGGATTGATCGTTGAGTTTGCTAGAGTTGTTCGTGAACTTGAGCTTTTTCCCTTGTGTATCCCGTGCGTGAAGCTCGGATTTCTTCTCTATTTATAGTTGTGAGCAGGCATATGTCCGTTGGAGACGATGATGCCACGTGTCACAAGCTTCCAAAGAAAACGGCCATATTTTTCGAATTGTTGCAGCAGGGCAGTTGACACTGTACATGAGAGCAGCTTTAGTTGGTCAGAGCAGGTAAAGCGTTGTCGGCTCCTCATTGGTCGAGGTTTGTGGTAGGTGAGAATGTGTCAGTGGTCAGAGTTGACTATTCCTCAACCTCGTATGATCTTCTGCTGAACTTCGAAATAACTTTTGCGGCTGGGTCGTTTTCTGTCGGATACTGATAGACTTAGGGACGATCTCGTCTTCTTCGTCTAAGTCAGCTGACAAGAGATATGGCTTTGGTGGGTCAGTTCATGACTTGCGAAGGTACTGAGCTTTGCATTAAGTTCTTCTGCTGATGCTTATCAGCTAATGTGCTGTCTTCTACTGAAGGTAAAGATCAGCTGCTGACTGAAGAACGCAAGCTTCTTACACTGATGACGTGGGGTTCTGGACAGAAGATCAATCCAACAATTTACCTCGTACGGGACTTAGACAAAAAGATAATCTAATACAAAAGGTCTAACCTATACATCAGCTAATCCTATCGAGACACTACACTACTAATAATAGCTGGGTTTTGGGATCTTCAATTCCATAGTACTACTATGATTTCCCCCAATGTTATTTTTACCCGTTAACATGCTGAGTATCATCTACTGACTCATAACTTAACACTACAGTTACCAACTTTTACACTTTTCTTGAAAATGATTGATATTTAAAGCTACCAATTTGCACTTAACAAATCCTCTCTACTGTAAATCAACATTAATCAGGTTCATCCTTACCCATTCCAGAATGAGTACACATATTTGCAATTTATAACCAATCAAAGCCCATGTAAAAAATACGGGATATTAGAGTTAATGGACTCTTCACAGGGAGCCTCCACAAGTATCAAGAATGGTCCACTCCTTTCCCAGCATGTAATGAAAAAAAATAGAACCTGCTAGATAGGATTGTCTCCATGATCTCCAATTTCGGCACCCATAGTTCTCATTTTGGTTGGCTTATCCCATGTAGATTTTACTGTTTTAGTTTAGTGATACAACCAGCCAGAAATGTTGTTTTAGTATTTATCTTGCATCCTTAATTTAAGTTGATGATGTCATATTAGCGGGAAATCATGTGCAGTTTATTCAAGATGTTAAGTTCTTTCTTGATCTCTCAACTACTTAGAAAGCTTCACCTAACGATTTAAAACTTAAAAAGATTATATTTGAACATATTTACCTTAATTATATAATTCGAAGAACAATTTCATATTAATCGTCATAGTAACTATAATGTAATATTATTTATACAACAATTTAAACTTAAAGATATGATACTTCCATTGTCCGTGCATCGCATGGGTGCCACAATAGTTTATTCTTTAAAGGTGAGATAGCGGCCTGGATAAGAATCGAACTGCAGAGTTGTTCCCCCACTCATTAGAGATAACTAGCGTATCTTATTAACCGGCTTCGCACGGTTTTTTGATCCTGCCCTGTATGCAGATTAGTGTCCAATATATTTAATCAATATACTACGATATTAATTAAAAATATACATATTATACAAATACTACTACATTGATTTGTTCATTTATAGTTTAATTCGGTAATATCACTTGCGATTATGTACAAAATAATGAATACATCTCATTATACAACGATAGAATTATTGTCTAGAAACAATTTACATTAGAGTAAAGATAATGATATTGAATACAATTTCCTAATAAGTAATAAAGAATTTGGGAACTCAATTTAACTAAGGCTCATAAGAACATAATAGAAAAACAAACGAAAATTATTTATATGTCATGAGGTTAAATTGAACATACAAATATGTATGAACTTATACATATGAGTCAATTTGGAATTATGAACATCTCATATTTGAACGGTGTTTATAAGCTGCATACTTCCAGCACACAGTCAAGTGCATATTTTCTATATGCTAAATTGAATCAACAGGAAGAACATATAATATATGTATTGCTTTACATATTTAACATTATCTGAGGACCTAGAAGCTCAAGAATATAGAAACCCTATCGATAGACATAACTGACAAACTCTTTCCCTCTTTCTTTTTTCTCTTTATACCAATAGATTTTCTCGCTATTAATTTTAAATCCGTGAAGAAAAAACTATTTTGGAATTGATTAATTTTTGTTATTGCAATTCAATTGCAAATGCTTACAATTAAGACCAAAGCTAAACATTATACATCTAAAATTGAAGACAATGTTGATATTCTATAATTATATTCTGTATTTATGTTGGATTATTTACGAGTGGTATTCAAGAGACTCGCGCCAGTTAGATAAATAGCCAGCCATTCAAGGGATGGCAAACAAGACTGTGAAGTACTCTGAGGGGGAACCCATCGCCCTACTGACAATAACGGAGAATTTACTTGCATTACATGAAATGAAATAGTGCATTAATGCAATGACATGTCACCAAAGAAGATGAAAAAGTAGAAAGAGAAGAAACAGAGAAGAAAAGGCATAAATGCAGTTGACAGTCTAGGCTCAACCATATACCTTGTAAATTAACCCGGAATAGAAGTTGACATTAGGATATAATTTCCCTTTACAAAATACTCGTCCGAGAGGGCAGCCTTCTCCAAAGCTATTACCACCTGAAGTCACATGAGCTTGATCCATAAGAGCATAGTAGAAGCATGTGCAATTTGCATCAACAAAATATTACCTCAACAAACGTTACACAGATAAAAGCTAGTACATAGTAGTAGCAAATGGCAAGAAGTCATAGTTAACTTTATTGATTAACAAATGCACTTCTAGGTTGACTGTTAAAATATACAAAACCAACATCGCCCTGCCAACGATTGAAAATACTTCTTCAGCGAGTTTCTTGATGATTTTGGCGCGTGGATCGTATTTTTTGTAGACACGGTGCCCAAAGCCAGACATCTTTTGTTTCCTAGGGATCATTGAATTTTATAGGCACTTCAGTTCTTGAACATTTACATTTTAAAGGAGAAACTATCAAAAGGGAACAGTCACAGTAGGGTGTAAACCTGTTTTGCACTCCTTCAATGAACTCAGGTATGTTGTCAACACTTTCAATCTCACTCAACATCTTGAGCACAGCCTACATGGCACCCATTAAAAAAATGAGAAATCAAGGTGATAATTACAACAGATAAAATAATTCAAAGCATAGTGCAAATTTATGTCCAATAAACGCCTTAATATGCATTCGAACACCTAAAAGTTCCTAATGGCAGCTTGAAAGGTACTTGGTGCTGGTTACTTCATTTGCTCCACCATGAAGAGGACCATACAGAGCTCCAACTGCTCCAGCAAGGGCTGCATAAACGTCAACATCACTGAAAACGCAAATTTATGTAAGTTACAAAAGAAAGAATTAATTATTCAATCTTCAACAAGATAATTGTATACAACCTTGAAGCAAGGTGTCTTGCAGGTGCTGTAGAGCAATTCATTTCGTGTTCTGCGTGTAGTATGATTGGAATCTCGAGAACACGTGCAAGTTTAGGATTTGGTTTGTAAGACCTATCGCCCCTATAATTCCATGCCCAACACCCATCGTTAAAATAAGAGTTGAAATCTTTATGTAAGGAAGAAACGAAGTTGTCCAATCACTTTTAGGAGAAAAGAGAGAAATTATGGTTTTGATCTTCTCTACTAATTAGGATAGTGTAACAAATCTAGAAAGAGAACATACAATGAGTCGAGCCTATATAAGACGTTCTCAGAGTATGAGAGATTGCTTGGAAGAATAGGTGGCCTCCCTGCCATCCTCAAATAAGCAGCTGCACCAATTGTTGGAGCATGCAATTTTACATGGTGATGAATTGAAGAAATCTTCTCGTGCGAAACGAAGGCAAATTGAGGAATTCGGAAAAAAAAACGATAACGGTAAAAACTCAATTTAGCCTCAGAAGAACATAATAGAAAGATCAAGCATTACCTCAATTACATACTTTGCAGCTATCCCGGTCATCACATAAGCCTCGGTTGTTACTGGTTGAACGCCCAATTCTCTGTCGAATTTGAGAGAATAGTAACGAGAAAGACTTGAATAACTGAAAACTCATATTTATTATCTGCAAAACATACTAAAAATTGATATCGATTTGATTATGATAAGCGACAATAATCAAGCAGAATTATATGTAAATCACATAGTATGAACGATAATCCCAAGGAATCACATAACTGTATACCATTTCCTTCACCACAATATGCATTTTGCACTCAAAATCGAGGAATGAATCGTGAACGCTCAGTCGATGTATAAGAAATTTAGAGAAATTAAGTTACCTCTCAATAGAAGCTGAAGACGACACTCTATTCTTCCGCTCAATCAAATTCAAGCCCTTATCGTCACAATTAGCAACAGCAGTAGGCGGAGAATTCGACATCGAAAACGACGAACTAGTAGAGCCGAACGATGAACTCCGAACCCAGCTTACTATCTCCGCCGCTGCCGCCGCTGTTACTCACACTCTCCATCGGAACTTCCAAATCCGGCCCAATCCTCCATCAATAAGCCACAATCCGCAGACTGCCCCTTCTGCAAAATCTGACTCAATTTTTCCGATTAATCTATACAAAGTCGGTCGATCAAGCAGTGGTGTGTACGCGTGGCACGCGGGACGGTGTGGGAAAGGCGTGGGGATGGAGGGTATTTTCGGTAGTTTAGGGGCGTGGAGGCGGAGGAAGGATGGTCCACCGGAAGTGGCGACGCCGTCGAGATCCGGCCGATTGGATATGATGCGAAAGTAGGCACAGCCGCAGAAAATTAGGAAAAAAAAAGAAGATGAGGAGAAGACGCACCAGGCTAACCGTGCGGCTGTAGGAGAGGGCAGATTTTTTACTAAATTTACAATGCTGTCATTTGAGTTGTGTTGTTAATATGCGGAAAAGTAGGGGCATTCTTGGAATTTCACGATAAACAAGTAGAAGGCCTGATTCTTTAATTATACAATGATAATAATTGGACTCACTAACCTAATTGATAGCAGTATTTTAAAAAATTATTCCCTGCGTCTCATTTTAAGTGTTGTGGATAAAATTTAACTATTAAAAATTAATTAATATACAACATAAAATATTACTTTTTCAATTTATGTGCCCAAAAAAAATGATCAGGGAGCGAGGTAGTACTTAGAAGTCAACGGTTTCGTATGATACTGCGACGCCTTTAGGCCAATCGAGGTGTAATACAAATTTCAAAGAAAAAACAAAAGAACAAACATGATTAAATAAATTGTAGGGATAAATTTGATAAGTTCATATAAAGAAACATCGACAACATTAACAAAACAAACAAAATTTATATGTTACTCTCTTGGTTTCATTATTATTGTCATTTTTTAATTGGATTGTCTCTTTATTACTGTCTTGTTTATGAAAATAGAGAAAATTAACTCATTCTTAAAATGAAGTGGAACACTCCTTAGTCACTACTCACCTCACATTCTATACTCTCTCTAAGAATCTATCTCGCGTGATTCCGTTTGTTCAAACTCATAAATTTATAAATTTTAATTTTTTGAAAATTTTAAATTATCCCCCTCAATTAAATATGAAAAAATAAAATTCAATTGCCATAACTATGCCTTTATAGAATCCGGATGAATTCACATTTTCTCCCATCAATCATTATTCGAAAATTGTGCATATTTCTTATTACAATAAGAATAAAATAAATACCTAAACAAACTTTTTTAATCTCCGTATCGAAAACAAACGAAACAATAATACAGGATGAAGGGAGGATATTCTATGATAAAAATGTTAAGACACGAGAATTTTTTAGTATTAGGGGTGAGCTACTATAAGTTTTTGTCTTATGCTTAGCGCGGGACGCGGATATGTTTCAATTGGATGATAACAGAAAGTATATTTGAGATTTTAAAGTAATCATTAAAAAAAAGAAATTTAAAATCAAAATAACCCGAGGGATCCGAAAAAGCTCAAAATAGCCTGGATACCTTCTGAGTCGTTTTTCCAAAGGCAGGATGTGGTAGCGTTTTACTAGCCTCTTTTGGTACGGATCCATTCATAGAACCAACTGGAAGGAAAGGAAATTCAGGCTTAAGCTTTTTCAAAACCCTGGATCTCAAATTATAAACAACAATTAACCTATAGAATTATATTAGTACTTCATTTTTTCTTAGGAGCAAAATCATTTCATTCTTACAATTGGAAAAGCATGCTTTATGATTCGATACAAAACATCTCCCACTGCATAAGAGGTCCAATGCTTGAATGGCGCCAAAGGGACAAATTGGATATACCAGATTCGCATATATTATTGGCAAAAACTGTAAATATTTATAAAACAAGAGAGAAGCAAGCATAGAGAGAAGAAAATAGCAAACGAATGCAAAGAAATTATATAGCGAGTTAGAAATTGGTTGCTTGCCCACATATATCTAGCTTGCCCCAACCCACATACAGATATTAAGCAAAACTAATCATCAGCTGCAAAACTAGCCACAACTTCATCACTTGCAAAACAACTTTCAAAACATCGCAACTTACAACCAAGGCAACCACTTCCACAGAGCAAAGCAAACAACAACTAACCACCCACAACTATTCTTGGTTGCCACCATCTCGCAGAATCGGACGGGTGGTAGTCCTTCCACGCCCCCGCCCATAACCTCTGCCACCTCTACCTCTCCCATATCCAGCACCTGTAATTCATTCAAATCCCTGTTAAACATCATCATCTATATCTACACAATCTAGAAATAGCCATCCCAACAAATATACGGTTTTTGAGTACAAGATCTAATTTATACACATACTAAACTAACTGGAGAAAGTCAAAAGTACATATGACATGTATTTTCCAGGAATCGGCACTAAAAATTTCCAATGTTAAAAGACATACCACGGTAGCCCCATTCTCCACGACCACCACCATCTTGGTCCCAATCTCCACGACCACCACCATTGCGACCCCAATCTCCACGACCACCACCATTGCGACCCCAATCTCCACGGCCGCCACCACCTCGGCCCCAATTTCCACGGCCGCCACCACCTCGGCCCCAATTAGAATACCCATCTGAATACCCACCAGAATAGCCTCCATAATATCCACCATTCTCTGCACGGGAAGAAAAAGAAGACATTGAAATCTGTATATGTGCCTTTTAGAGGCATAAGTTATAACCTAGTAGCATGTTTCACATGATCTGCAAGTTAAGAATGAAGTACCTTGGTAGTTCGAATATATACCTCTATTCCAACCTCGTCCACCAACTCTGCCTCGGCCTCTTCCTCGTCCATATGAATCTAAAATCAAAATAAATCAATCATTGGTTGGCAAAAATACTTAAGACTATCATTTCAGTTAATTTTCTTACCTCCATTACCAGCATTATACACAGTGCGCACTTGTCTAGGAGTTGGTTGCTGCTGTTGCTGATAGTTGTACTGCTGTTTATTCTGATCCACATTAGATGGTCCTTGATACCTGATTCGGTACATAAAATATTATAGACTTAAACAAAGGAAAAGCTTCTATTTTGAACTAAAACCAGAACCAGAATTATTCGCACGCACACAAACACCTGCCGAACAGAATGATGGAAGAATAAATCACAAATGTTCCTAACCGAAGCAACAATATTAAATAGCAATCCCAGGAAACACATTTCAGCAACTCTAAGCATCAGATTAGAAGACTATTGCACCAGCACGTCAATAGTTCTCCCTATACAGAGGGACTAGAATATAATAAAGCAGAAAAACTACCCAGGAGAGTTCTTGTTTAGCTCTTTAGTCGACAGAGTAATTGAGATCATTGACACATGGCGAGTCTGCTCCACACTGTAAACATAAATTTCAGCATTAGATTCTCAAGAAGAAGTATTTCTCCATGTGAATAATGCATGTAATTGATAAGAAAGTGGATGTGTGTGTGTGTAACAACTAAAGAGTTGCACTAAAAGGGAGAAAGTAGAAACAACAAACTTACATCTCGAGGCCTTCTTCAATGGGTTCAAAGGTATCCGTTATGCTAACCGAGTTAACGGCAGTGTCCTGATGCAATCTAGGATCTCTTCTCTATATTAAAAGTTACTACTGAGTCCTTCACATTGTGCAAGATGGAAAATAGTAAGTATCAGAGGAAATCAAATAGCAACCTTTATGATCTCTGCAATAGCCACAGTCTTGTTTATTGCCTGACCCATTGCCTTCAAGACGATCTCTTTCACCCGTCTTTCCTGAGGAAGAATAATGATTATTAGTGGCAGACCAAAGAAGAAAACACAAAATCATAAGAGGAACCAACAAAAACATGCATGAGAAATCCCATCCTAAAGATATCCTAAATCCTAAAAACTCTATTCAAATACAAAAAAGGCCATTAAGCTCGATCTAGGAAATTTATCCCAAAAGCCAGAACTATCAAAGAAAACATCACCAAGTAACCAGTCATGTGCTAAGCAATAACTACAACTGGTCTGAAAGGCCTACGAGTAGTTCATATAGGGTCAGAATGGCACTCAACTAACCAGCCAATAAATCTTAGTCTGACTATTCAGTACCAAGGTTTAAAAAATAGGTCATGCTTGCACCTTGAGGTGTGCTCTGAGGGAAGGTGGCGGAAAACTGCCTCTACACCCTATGATGGGGCTTAACTGCTTAAGCCTCGCCCACATGAGGTGCTCCTTGCCCATTTGTGCCATATCCCACAAATTGGCACCAGAGACAACACCAGGTAAAAAGTAGAAACATGTTGGTGCTGTTTTAAGGTCAAATCGTCAGTTTTATGTTAAATGTGCAAATTAGATTTCAAATAGAATCGTTTAAAAAATGCTGTTCTTACTACCTCTTAAGCCTCATGAAATTGCAGTAACAACGTTTAGAGGGATAATACAACTAAGATCAGTAACAAATCAAGCAGTCGCTCTCAAGTAAAAATCATCATAATAGAAGTTCCAAGAATCCTTCTAGAAAATCCACAATCAGAATAAACACGACTAGTTATCAGTTACCACAGACAGCTACATGCAGAAAGAAGCAGGATCATAAGATCCACAACCACAACATTGGCAAACAAAAGTACGGATTTCACAATGGGAAACAAACAAATCAATCAGCACCGGCATACGCAACGCACATAAGAATAAACAGCAATAGAGAGAAAAGTAGAAAAAACTCGAAACAGAAAGATTGCGGGACAAACCTGAAGAAGGGTGGTGGCGTAGCTGAGGTAGTTACGGACGAGGCCCTGAGAAGTGATGCGGATCTCATTCTCATTAACAGGAGATTCAGGTTTCGGCTTCTCCACCTTTTGGTATCTATCCATTTCCCTTCGAACCCCTAAAACCCTAGAGAGAGATGGTAAGGTATGATGCAGAGATTTTTCACTACATAACCACACAGTAATGAAGTTGAGGAAAATCTCAAGGGTTGAGAAAAAGGGCCGAGAAAATAGGAGTTGGGCTGCCCGAATTTTATAGGGCCCGTGTTGGGTTTAATATGAATGTGATTTATGACTTACGAGGAAAATAAACAGTACTCTCTCAGTCCCGGACGAAAAATTCTACCCTAGACGGTTAGAATGGGTCTACAACTTAAGTTGTAGATCTTGTGGTGTAAAACAATATCACTTCACTTATCTTTCAAAACAAGAAACACTTATAAAATTCGAAATGTGACGTGGCATTGCTCCACACCACAAGGTCTACAAGACCTGGTCTAGGGTAGAAATTTTCGTCCCGGACTGGTCTTATTTTCTTTTTTCAGTTATTCGTTTGACTTGTCTTGTTTTTTAAAATAAAAAATAATTACTACGCAAATTTTTTTTTTTTTTGTGGGGTCTACTTCTCTATAAACAATCACCACTCATCTACAAACAACCGCTCACTCATCTTAATATTCGTACCGAAAAGAAACAAGACAAGTTAGGCGGACGCTCACTTTCCTAAAATGGACGTCCCATTATTTCTGTCTCACTTCCTAATTTGGAAAATAATTATCAACATCTCTTATACTTTATCATTTTCTCTCTCCTACTTTATCATCTCCTCTCCCTTATTTGACCATCTTCTTTCTCTTACTTTATCATCTACTCTCAGTCATCTTATCTCTCCTACTTTATTATCTATCCATCTTTCATACTTTATCATCTACTCTCTTAATTTTCGTGCCGAAAAGAAGTGAGACAAAAATAGTGGGACGGAGGTAGTAGCAATCAAGACAACTATCGAACATATTAATAAAATATAATGATATCTTGTTTGAGTAATAAAATGATACTCCCTCCGTCCCATTGATAATGTCTCATTCCTTTTCGGGGTGTCCTACTCATCTTGTCCTGTTTTCTTTTTCGGAAACTTTTTTAAGTTACCAACTAACTTCATTACTCTTAGTTAAGGCACTAAATTAGATTAACTATACTAATTAACTTATCTTAAATTCATTATACTTACACTTTGTAGACAAAAACCCTAAATCTAACACTCGTCTCTCTCTCCTATAAGAACAATGCCGCCCCTTCTTCATCTCTCTCGATCGAACTTGATCCTTTTTCATCTCCCTCGATTGAACTCGCTCACTCTTCATCTCTCTCGATGAAAATCGAGCCATGGGAGAGCTTGACCACATCTAATTTCTTCCATACTTCGGAGAAACCAAGCCCTAACCCTCCGGGAAAAAATTGGGTGGGTCACAATAATGACGTCGGTACCTGCAAATATGGCGGAAGGGAGTGTCGTCACTGATGAACAAATTATAATTCTCGCAAGTGCACGAATCGGTATAGTACCTAATCTAGCAACTTCCGAGGTCGATCTCACAAGGACTCAGCTGGGTTCTAATTACTCTAATTATTTAACTATCTGCTTGGTCCTAAACTAGGTTTGTGTTGGTCCGGAGACGAAAAGTCAGGTGTAGAGGGGGGGGGGTGAATACACCTGAGCTCTGTTTCTTTTTCTCAGTGAAGGTCAGCTGAAGCTGATGTTTGCAATCGATGAACGAGTGCCAAGTAAGCCTTCGATCACTGGGGTCAAAGTGAGTCGGCTTCGAGCTCTTCTACCGGCGATGTCGGTATTACGAAACTCCGTCGGAGCCGTAGTGCGGATAAGTGTTAGGCCCGGAGTCGTCTCTTTTGAAAACGCGTTTTTGCAAGTTAAATCTTTTGGCTGTGCACTTTATAAAATACGTTTTATGCAAACTTATGATTTTCAAGTCAGTTGAATGCAATGCAATAAAACAGTAAATGAACACAAGCGATTTAACGTGGTTCGGATACGCAAGATCCTACGTCCACGGTCCCGAACAAGGCAGGAGAACTTGTTGATTATTCTGAGCAAGCCTCAGCAGGGATACCGTGCACTGGACAGTTCCCTCTAAGTTATAGTCCTTAGCGACTTTACAATCCAAACCTAAGTTTAGAAGGGAGGGAATATTCTCCAACCGAGAAGGAGTTCTTACAACAAGAACAATTCACTAAATGTGAACTCCTTCGGATCTAAGCTATGAATCTAGCAATGAGCTTAGTCTAGAGAAGATAGGGATCAAAGTGCTCTAGAGAGATGAACTACAAGAAGTGTTCTATGAAAACTAGTTCGTCTCTCGGATAAGCTTGAAGGTTCTAGAGCGTTGTGAGTTTTAATGATTTCCCTTGATTTCGCGTATATTCCTCTTTTTGAAATCTTCAAATCCTTCTCTATTTATAGTTGTGAGTTGTGACATATGTCCGTTGGAGACGACGATGCCACGTGTCACAAGCGTCCAAAGAAAACGGCCACTATTCAACTTTGTTGCGGCGAGGGCGATTAATGCACTATTCATGAGAGCAGCTTTCCGTGTAGAGTAGGTAAGCGTTGTCGGCT
Organism: Lavandula angustifolia; assembly: GCA_028984105.1. NCBI lineage: Eukaryota > Viridiplantae > Streptophyta > Magnoliopsida > Lamiales > Lamiaceae > Lavandula > Lavandula angustifolia. The sequence goes on from CM054825.1 coordinate 19,074,826, forward strand.
TCTCATTGGTCAAGGTTTGTAGTTGGTGAGTGTCGAGTTGACCGTTCAAACTACCTCGTATGTCTTCTGCTTGAACATTTGAAGGGACTTTAAGTCTTTGGGTCGCTTTACGTCGGATACGATACTCGAAAGTCTGTCTTCTTCGGTGAGTCGTCCGGACCGATAAAGTGAGCTTCGATAGTCGGTTGGTCGATCGCGAAGGTATACTGCTTGCACCTTGGTTCTTCTACCGATGACCATCGGCTTGTAGAGAATGCTTCTGCGAGGTCCGGTCGGTGATGCGGGATCTTCAACCGAGTTTGATATCGGCTGGCGACGAAGAATGCAAGCGATTACACCGATGACGTGGGGTTCGAAAAGTATCTTCGATCAAGATCGGTTCAACAACTACCCCGTACTGGGACTTAGACAAAAATAATAAGCATTACATCACGTCTAACCTATACATCGCCTAATCCTATCGACACACTAATCTACCGATATCGGCTCGGTTTTGGGATCTTCAATTCCATAGTATTACTATGATTTCCCCCAATTTCTTTTAACCCTAGAACATTGAGTATCAATCTACCGACTCATATCCAACAATTTCCCCCTAATTGATGATGCCAAAACCTCTATACTCTAATATCTATTAAAGATCTTGTCCTATCGACAACAATTTCCCCCTTAAAGCATCGAGGAAAAACCGATAATAGTAAATGAACTTCAGCAGTGAGAGAAAGGCAAGATCGAGAAACCGATGTGAGTGTGTGTCGGATCACTTGGTGATCGGTAGTGTAAACACAAAGTAAAAGGCTGAAAGACAATGAGTAATTGTCTAGCAAGCGAGGAACCGATATATATATCAAGAATTACGGAGTTCCTATGCTTATTACAAAAGATGAGAGAAAAATCACTGCCGCTTTGCTTCTTGAACTTCTGCGTTTTCTTCTTGAAGTCGGTGGATTTTTCCTCGGGAGGATCCAGGTAATAGTATTTATACACTCTAGCTCGAATCTCCCGGATCTCCAAGTTATCATCCGGCCTTTACGGGAGCAAGGCTCGAGCCGTAGGCGGCTTCCTCCACTTCTCTTTCTATGTCCTTAGTGCTCGGCGATCCACTAGCAAGTCTCGGCGGTGGAATACGTCGGAAAGTGGGGCACGGAAGGTTACATTACGTGATTCCATGACTTGCTTCAGCCGTTCACCGAATTCAACATTAAATCTCGTAATCAACTCCTCAAAGAGCTGATCGGTGGGCGATCAAGTGGGTAAATGCGCCATACGTAGTAGCCTTTGATAAAAGTTTCTTTCAATCTCTCCCAATGTTCATTCATATCGCCGGCACCCACTTATCCACATGCTTGAATCGGTTGTTGCTTGATGTGGGGGCCCCCGATGAACTTAGATCCTCTCGGGATCCGCCTTCTTGGATCGGCTTGGTTTATCGAGATAGGCTTTTCATTCTTGCCGGAGTCGGCCATCCTTTTCTTCTCACGGAGAGCGTCTGCTCTAGTGTCTCCTCGTCCGAGACTCGGTCCTTGCAGCGTCGCCTCCCGGTGTCGTTTGATCTTACGCTATCTCGCTCGAGTGTAAGAGTAGATATGGGAATACTACGAGCAAGTAGCTTTGATTTCGATCGGAAGAGCCTTAGCAAATTCTTCTTGGGCTTTCTTCTTTTGCTCTTCGACCGTATTAATGACCTTTCTCTTTCCTTTGCCCACGACGGCTTTGCCCTTAGGCTTTTTTTCGGCTCGTTTGCCTCCTCTAGCTGACGCTCCCTGGTCCGGCTTGTCTTGCAGCTCTTGGGCTATTCGAGGTCGAATGCCTCTTGCTCCGCTTTTGATTTAAACTTCTTGATCGGGGAGGAAGGAGTAGTGGATTCAGTAGCGATTTCCTTCCCCGACCCTCTGCGGCAGCTTTTGAGACTCTTCTTCTTCGGTGGCTCTTCAAGGAATTGAGCGATTTCGTCTATGTGCACAATGAAGAGGAGATGGGGGTGGCTTGTAGTGGGAAATCAAGGAGAAGGACCTCAGTAGATGTACCTTTCTGAGTAGTTGGTCCTGCCTCGGAGCCTGTTCCCCCTGAATCTCTGCGGCTGAGGGCTCTGCTGCTGAGGAGGGTCCTGCCTCCTGAGCCTGTCCCTCAAGAATACGGACGTCACCGTATCCGTATCAGGTTCATCTTTCACAATATCTTCCCCCTTTTTGGCATCAGCAATATTCGCCAGGGAGGTGCGGATAGCTTTTACGTCCTGCTCCAGATTGTGCACAGAATCTTTGATCTGGGTAACTGTGTCATCAAAATCACTGACCAAGTTGCAGTAGTTTTCCCAGTCTTTCTCCTGATCGGCTCTAGATTTCTTCAACTGAGCGGCTGACTCCTGACGGAGTTTCAGCAGAGCTTGATCATTTGATTCTGTCATTTCTTTCTGAATGGCTTTTAAGGCCTCGACTTGTTGCTTGATGGCCGTTTGAAGAGAGGTGGTTGCTATCTTGTTTCTCTCATCAATGAAGCCTTGAATTGTTTTCATCGCTTGAGTCAGCTGCTCCGAGAAAGTTTTATGCTGAGCGGCAAGTGGCCGACCGACTGTGGCCGATAAATCGGCCTTTTGAGCACTTAGGGCCTGCTCAACTATCTCCTTGAAATCTAGCTGAGAAGCCTCTTTAGGGGTGGAGATGTCAGCGGCCAACTTACTTAGAGCTTCGTTCTGAGCCTTGGTGTACTTCTCCCATTTAAAATGAACATCTTTGGCTAGGAGTCGATTTTTCTCACCTTGGCGTTTGATAGCCCTATTGACGAACGTGAGGACACGGAACCGATGGGTTGTATCGATAAGAGCCGGTTCCGAGCCTCTCGCTCGGTAGAACGAGATCAACCGCTCCCTCTTCCGTACTTCGGAGCGGTTGTAGCCTCACCGGATGTGACTATGGGTGGTGTTGGGCTCTTCTCTTGGGGAGTTTGTCCCTCTCGCAGATTCTCCCCGGTCCGCTTCCTTGGGTTTGCCATCCATCTCCTCATCTTGATCATCATTATCGCCTTTATCGGAAGGTGGAGATGGGGGCGGAGCTGTTTCGATCGGAGCTCTCAAGCACGTAAATAGAGCATTGCAGCTCTCAAATCTTCGAAAGACGCCACATCGCTGGCTCTCCGAATCCAATCTTGGCTTGGAGCTCTTGCTCCTCCGTCGCAGCTCATCCCGGTGACCGCTGGGATTTGGCAAAGTCAATAAGAATGTCCCCAGTGCAGAAACCTTAAGAGCATCTCGAGCTCTTGTCCTTCTTGCTATTTCAACCGGATCTGCGTGCTCGGCAATTTCGGTATCTCGAGCTGAATCTCAGCTGCAAGCACGCAATGAGTGGTGTCGGTTGTTGTCCACTCAGCAAAGAGGTTCGGGTGACGGTTCCCTCTTGTCGGACCTGTTCCCTCGGAGCGATCACTTGGACTTTGTCCTTGATCGTCGCTCCCTCGATTCCGATATGCGAATCGAGTAGTTGCTCCTCTTGAGTAGGAGGAGCCGGCTCAATAATGGTAAGTGGCCGAGCCAGCTGTGACCTCAGCAGTCGATTCTTAGCCAACCTCCTCTTCTTTGGCACTTGGACGGTTGGGGGCGGAGCGAGATGCCGCTCTCTTCGGTTCAAGGTGGCCCCTTGCCAATGGACTTTTCTCGCTCCGGCCTTTGTCATAAATTTGATAGACTTCTTGTCAAAGTACTTGGAGTCCTCAAAGGCCGAGTTCTCAACAGTGAGTTCCTCCGAACTATGCATTCTATCGAAACAGTACATCTTTGTTCCGAATAGAAGTTTACCCACACCGGCTATCCTCCTCTCGCCGATGGGTAATGTGGTGAACTTCGAGCACGTGCCTTCATCTCGAGTAGTATAATACTCGGCCCGGTTCACTTCAACCCCATCGTCTATTGCCATCATCACTGAATCCTAGGTTTGGACAAGTTGATCATATGATCCAGTGAACTTGTCGGAATGTGCGATACCACGTAAGCTAGACCTGCATGCGAGGTAGCAACATATTCCTCGGTAAAGCTGTTTTGAACGCCACATCCTTGCGTCCACAGAATTTCTGCACATATGCATTGATCTCCTTCTCCTTGTATCCAATCGGAGAAATGCCGGAGTTGGGAAGATCGAAAGAGAGAGCTAGAGCATCTTGAATATCGAAGGTAAGAACAGCTGACTCCCACTCATCTTGATCGACTTCCTTCTGATAAGAGAAGGACGATTCCTCTCCTCCCGACGCTAGAGATTTCCAGTTGAAATAAACTTCAAAGAACTTTGTCGAGGGAGAAAAGCACGGGGGTGCTTCGAAACCAGCATCTCCAACCCTGAACGCTCCAAAGCGTCAAACACGGGTTCAAGGAAAGAGATCTCCACTTGGCGGAAGGCCAAGGTAGGTTCAAACAGAATCCTGGAGGCTACAATCTCCTCAATGTTGTCTGGAGTTTGAACGTTCGCCATTGAAATCTGCAAAACAACATATTAGCACTTGAAAATAGAGTAAGTTAGTAGTTGCTAGCGGGACATCCGATACATTACCGTGAAATGGAGCTTGAAAAGAGATATAGCAATGCGGTTAGAATGAGGATGTAAGGAAGGAAACCGAATCGCTAAGAAAAAGCTCTAAGATATGAGAATGGCGAAAAGTGAGGAGTTGATAGAAGATGAAAGATTTTGTATATTGAGTTTGATCTTTAGTTTGAATCGCACGGTTCAAATTTAATCTTTCAAAATCAAGGGGCGGCTAAGATTAAATGTTATAAAAGAATGATTACAATAGCCGCCAAAAATATAGATATACGTAATAAAGCTAATGGAGAAGACATGCATTAAATGCGCGACGAGAGAGCATTAATTACTCGGGCGAGGAGTCCTGCCGACCTTTCCTCAAACCTTAAACATAATAAATGGTAAGGAATAAATGCTCCTAGGCAACCGAATGCAAGCGGCCGATGCATTAAATGCGGCATGCTTCGAACAAATTAAGTAACGATACTACGCAAACCTCTTCGCTGAACTTATCGCTGGTTACCATCATTTATCGGGAGGATGGTTGTGCGATGACCATGTTCTCCCTTGTGTACGGTGTGCATCTCCCAACCGAGTCACCTGTACTAAGTTTTTCGACTGTCATGCCGATTCCATACCGATACACATTGTTGTTAAGTATATTATTATCGTAGTCGGCTTCTACCGACTTGTCTCGGTAGGATCGAGCGAGACCTAGCTCAACCGATAGTTCTCTCGAACTCGTTCTCGCCTAGTGGTTTGGTCGGTATATCGCCTTTGCTTGTCGGTATGGATTTTCTCCATCCCGATGTCCTTCTTTCGACATGGTCTCCGATGAAGTGGTGTCGAATGTCCACGTGCTTGCATCGGTATGTAGAACCGGGTTCCGAGTTATAGCTATTGACCTTGGTGGAGTCACGGTAGATGGGCACTTCATCCCGAGTTATACCATAATCTCTCAATTATTGTCGAAGCCAAAGGATCCGGGCACAGCAACTTCCTGCAGCCATGTACTCGGCTTCGGTAGTGGACGTAGCTACCGAGTCTTTGTTTCTTTGAAAACCACGATATCGCTCTTGCCGCCTAGGAACCGACATGTTCCGGAAGTTGATTTTCGATCTATCCCGCATCCCGCATAATCGGCATCGGAATAACCTCGTCGGTATTAGATTATCATCAGCGAGGATACCATAACCCAAACATCGGGTGTTCCTCTTAGATATCGCGAGAATCTTCTTCGCCGAGTCTAGATGACTTCGCTTGGGATTCGCTCGAAATCTTGCGCATACACCTACAAAGATAAGTTATGTCGAGTCGGCTAGTTTGTTAAATAAAGTAAAGAACCAATAATAGCTCTATAATCGGTAGAGTTAACGAAGCTCCCTCTTTGTCTAGATCGATTTTAAAGTTCGTGTTCATGGGGATCTTGACCGGTTTCCTTGGAATCACCGGCCGAATCTTTTGAGAAGATCTCGAGTGTATTTGGCTTGATTGATGAAGATTCCTTCGCTGATTGTTTTACTTGAAATCCAAGGAAATAATTCATCTCTCCCATCATGGACATCTCGAATTTCTCCTTCATCATCTTCTCGAAGCCGCCGACATATAACTTCGTTTACGCAGCCGAAAATGATGTCGTCCACATAGATTTGCACCAATAGAATGTCATCTTTCGACTTTATGCTGAATAGGGTGCGATCTCTCGTCCCCTTTTGAAAACCTTTCTAAAGTAGAAAGTTTGATAGGGTATCATACCAAGCCACGGGTGCTTGTTTTAACCCATACTGAGCTTTCCTAAGTCTCGTACACTGATGTCCCTCGCCGAAAGCCGGGCGGTTGTTCCACGTAGACTTCTTCCTTCGCACGCCGTTCGTAAAAGCCGACTTCACATCCATCTCGATATACCTTAAATCTCGATGTGTTGCATAAGCTAGGAAAAGACGAATGGCTTCCAATCCGGCGACCGGTGCAAATGTTTCATCAAAGTCAATTCCTCTCGCCCGATTGTATCCTTTAGCAACTAGTCGAGCTTTATTTCGACAATGACGTTGTTTTCATCTCGCTTGTTCTTGAAGACCCACTTAGTTCCAATCACGTGCCGATGTCAGGTCCGTCGACAAGCTCCCAAACTTCATTTCGACGAACTGGTTCGACTCTTCTTGCATAGCAATGACCCGGTCAAGCATCTTTAAGTGCGTCCTCTATCGACCGAGGTTCTTACGTAGACGAGAAAACAAGAGTAAAGTGAGCTTTCTCCTTGAATTAATCTTGATCTCGTCCTTATAGTTGCCGATGGATCTCCAATGATAAGATCTCGAAGAATGAGCATCGAGCCACGAACGCCTGAGTTGGGCTTCTTCTTCGATACCACTTCGCACGTCGGTAGGTGTATTAGGCATTTCGATGAGTCTTGTTTTTTTGTGACCGTAGTAATTCGGTAAGAAGGTTAGGATCTACCGAGTTTCCCGGTTCGAGGGCATTCGGCTCGGGAACATTAATGGTTCCCCCCGAGTTTATATTCTCGGTAGAGGTCTCGGTTACCACGGGGGGCTTCCTCATCGACCGAAGTTACCCGTTGTTGATTCCGTTCGATAGAATCAACTAGGTTAGCTACATTGCTTGTTGGTGAGTCCGAATTTCTTCATCTTCGACTCATCATCCCAACAATCTTCGGATCTTTTCGAGCTTTGTCATTTAGTTCGAGATCCCGTAGCTCTGCGCCGACATCCTCGATACTTGACTTTGTATCTTTCCTGTTCTCGGTAACAAATTCATCAAAAACAACATGAGGGCTTTCCTCCACGCAAAGAGTTCGATAGTTAAAAACTCGAAGGCTTTATCGACTCGGGAGTATCCTAAGAATACTCCTTGATCGGATTTGCTATCAAAGACCTTCAACCGATCTTTCCCATTGTTGTGGATAAAGCAAGGACACGTAGAAAACATGAAAATGAGAAATAGAAGGAATTCTCCCTTTCCACGGTTCGTATGGCGTCTTCATATGTTCTTTGTGTCGGTAGTGATCGATTCCGAGTGTAACGGGCGGTGTCAGTAGCATCAGCCCAAAACTTTGAGGGTAGTCCGAGAACTGCGAGGAGCGTTCTTGCTTGCTTCTTTGAGAGTTCTCGTTCTTACGTTCAGCAAGTCCGTTCTGGCCGAGGGGTGCGCGCACTGATGTCTCGTGCTGAATTCCCTCTTTATCGCATTATGTCTTAACTACGAGTTTAGAAACTCTGTTCCTCCGTTCGAGCGTATCTTCTTAATCTTGATGTTCTTTTCCACACCGAGTTTCTTCGATAGATTAGGTAACTCGGTCGAACATCGATTTGTTGGCGATGAAGATGACCCAAGTATATCTCGAGAAGTCGTCTATGACGACGAGGGCATACTTCTTGCCTCTTATAGTCCATGTGAAGCAGCTGAAGGATTCCATCAGTGGAAGGTGACGGAATAGGTGGATTGCTACTCTTTGTTTGCTTTCCCTTCGTGCACGCTTCACAATTTCGTCTTTGATAAACGATTCGTTGGGCGGTCCTCGACTTTAGAGTTCTTGACAAGCTTGTTCATGGTCTTGAAGTTCGAGGTGGCCGAGTCTCTTGTGCCATAGCCACCGACTTGTTACCCGATTTAGTACGTGCGAGCAAGCAAGCCTCAGGTTCTGCGGTATTCCAGTTTGCAACATAGATGTTCTTCCTCCGCGAACCTGATAACACTGTTTTCCCTGTAGATTTGTCAACAATATCACAGAAACCAGCGTCAAAGATTACTCTGTTAAGATTATCACAGAATTGACGATCGAAAGGAGATTATGTTGAAGTCCTTCAACATATGTTACTCTTGGAACTGTGGCAGTCCCAATGTTCAGCGTTCCGTATCCCCTTGTGTAGCCTTTGGAATTGTCACCGAATTCAATTATGGGACCATCTTCTTGTACGTAGTTGGTCGCGAGGCTCTTCCGGTAGGTCATGTGTCTCGAGCAGCCGCCGTCCACTATCCACGGGTCCTTATGCACCCGCAAAACGGAGGCATTTTTAGGTACCCTTTGGTTCGATTGGGTCCTTACGAGGTTAGTGGGTGATTTCGGAACCCGGATCTGTCTCGGGACCTTAGAAGTTCCGGACTTCTTCTTCGAACCTTATCGGCTTTCTTCTCCACGAGGACTTGGAGATACCGACTTTCGCGATAATTTTGGGTTCGGGAGCTCTCTTCTTCGAGTCTTAGCGCTTCTCCCGACCCCGGGCTCATAGTAGTACGAGCCGCACTTCGTGCCGGGTGCTCATACAGTGGCTCCTTGTCATCGTTCGCCCATCGACCTTGATTCCCCCCGAATTTGATCGCGGTGTCCTGGGCTGGAACCTTTGGTCACCGCTTGTTGCTACTCGGGCGAGGTGTAATTATTTTCTGTTTGTTTTTCGCCCGAGGTGTGGTGTCGGCGGCTTGCACCTTTCCTCCGACGAACCTATCGGCCCGGGGGTTGCTTCGAGCTTTTGGAGGTAGAAGCTTCGTGGGTATATCCTAGACCTTCTTTCACGGAAGTTGACCGTTGTGCTCTAAGCATGCTTTCAAGCTTCTCCTTAGCTCCCAGGTATTGTTCAGTCATCAATCCTCTCCAGACTTCGTCACTCCTTCTGAGTAAGTCATAGTCATTCTGCACGTCTGTGAGCTTCGATCGAGCTTGGCTATTTCGGTCTCTTTCTCGGAATTGTCCTTGGTCGAACTGAGATCTGAGTCTCTTGAAGCTGAGACTTAGTCATGAGAGATTCAATCTCTTCCTTGAGTCTTGCAACTAGATCCACTGACTCAGTAGAGACCTGACAATCAGAAGAAAGTCTCTGATTCTCGGCCTTTACCTGTTCAAGTTCCTGGATGGTTCCGCTCGAACTCTGCTCGTCACCGAATCTGTTCCTCTAGCGAGATCATCGTAGGCTTGTACCACATCTAGAGGATCATCTCGTGACCGAGCACGTGTCTTGTGTGCTATGTGAAGAAGAGGTAATAATGCGTTTAGAATTTACCTCGGCCTCTTCTCCGGCCATCGACGCATTCGGCCGACTCATCGAGAACTGTCTTTGCGACCTCAACCGCGACGAACGCGGCTTCGTCTTCGAAGAATACATGAATGTATCCTCCTCAATTGAGTTATCGGATATCTCTCCGGCTATATAGGCCTGCCGTCTCTCGGCGAATTTCTTTCTCCCGGCTCGCCGTTTCGCTCTTTGAGCACTGAGAGTTCGGGACAATCGTGCGATAGTGTCCCTCCTTCTTACGGTTGTAGCGGGTAGATGTTCTGCTTTGCTCTTACCAGTGAGTCTTTAGATGGACCGGCAAGCAGACTCCGATTTCCCGCATTCGGTAGAAGGATTAGATTCTTCTTTCTTATGATAGTCTTTCTTACCCGAGGAAGAATCTCGGTTGTATTTCCTCGCCTTTCGACTCTCTCCTTTTCCCTCGATATTTGAGAGCCATCGGTGCTAGGCCGGTCGGGGCCCGAAGTCTCGGAAGACTTTGCTACCGATGTGGCCACGGCTTTGCTTGAGGAAATAGGCTTGGCTCCGGTATTGCCGATTGTTGCCTTGAAGGCGTGGTCGAACCGTGTGTCACCTGGAGCGCTTAAGCACTTTTGGGGTAGGCTATGCTCGAATTCCTCCGATTTTAATTTCGAAAATATAACATCGGGAGTTAGAGCATTTAGATCGAGCGACGTAAATAAGTAGCAAATGGAAGCCACTTCGTCGGGGCAACGCTCTCAAGATCTTGGTGTTCATCTCCTTGTTGGTGAACGACCTCCCCAACCCATTGATAACATTGACTTGATTGGTGAATCGACACTCGGCTCGTCAATGGTTTCGAGGAGCTCCATTGCAAAGGCGTCGAACTTCGAAGCTCTAGCTCGAGCTTGTTCTCTTTGATCCGAGGGGTTCCATGGCTCAAGATGCGCCAAGGCGTCCCATAGCTCTTTCGCCGTTTTGCAATCTTGTACCCTTCCGAGATGTGAGTCACCGAGCGTAGTCGGTATGGCATTACGTGCAACTCGGTCAAGGTTGTGCAACTTCTTTTCTTCGGGCGTGAAGGCGATTTGTCTTTGGGAACCTTAGCACCGGTTTGTGCTCCCACGCCTCCTCCGAGAAGCAAATACTACGCTGTCGATCATGGGAATGATCGGTCCTGACTCTAGGACATCGGACATCCTGTCGTGGAGTGACGTTAGGTGTGCCTCCATACGTACGCGCCATACCGTGTAGTTCTCTATTGAGAACATCGGCACCATCCTAATACCTGACATATCAGACATTGTAAGAGTAAGAGTATAAGGATGCTGAGAAGATGCTTATGCAGTGAAAACGGTTTTCAGGATCAGTTCGAGAGGACCAGGATTTTAGAACCGGCGATCAGTTGAACACCGTGCGCTCTGATACCAATTGTTGGTCCGGAGACGAAAAGTCAGGTGTAGAGGGGGGGGGTGAATACACTCGAGCTCGTTTCTTTTTCTCGGTGAAGGTCAGTGAAGCCGATGTTTGCAAATCGATGAACGAGTGCCAAGTAAGCCTTCGATCACTGGGGTCAAAGTGAGTCAGCTTCTGAGCTCTTCTACTGACTGATGTCAGTATTACGAAACTCAGTCGGAGACTGTAGTGCGGATAAGTGTTAGGCCCGGAGTCGTCTCTTTTGAAAACGCGTTTTTGCAAGTTAAATCTTTTGGTTGTGCACTTTATAAAATACGTTTTATGCAAACTTATGATTTTCAAGTCAGTTGAATGCAATGCAATAAAACAGTAAATGAACACAAGCGATTTAACGTGGTTCGGATACGCAAGATCCTACGTCCACGGTCCTGAACAAGGCAGGAGAACTTGTTGATTATTCTGAGCAAGCCTCAGCAGGGATACCGTGCACTGGACAGTTCCCTCTAAGTTATAGTCCTTAGCGACTTTACAATCCAAACCTAAGTTTAGAAGGGAGGGAATATTCTCCAACTGAGAAGGAGTTCTTACAACAAGAACAATTCACTAAATGTGAACTCCTTCGGATCTAAGCTATGAATCTAGCAATGAGCTTAGTCTAGAGAAGATAGGGATCAAAGTGCTCTAGAGAGATGAACTACAAGAAGTGTTCTATGAAAACTAGTTCGTCTCTCGGATAAGCTTGAAGGTTCTAGAGCGTTGTGAGTTTTAATGATTTCCCTTGATTTCGCGTATATTCCTCTTTTTGAAATCTTCAAATCCTTCTCTATTTATAGTTGTGAGTTGTGACATATGTCCGTTGGAGACGACGATGCCACGTGTCACAAGCGTCCAAAGAAAACGGCCACTATTCAACTTTGTTGCAAGCAGGCGTTAATGCACTATTCATGAGAGCAACTTTCCGTGTAGAGTAGGTAAGCGTTGTCGGCTTCTCATTGGTCAAGGTTTGTAGTTGGTGAGTGTCAGAGTTGACCGTTCAAACTACCTCGTATGTCTTCTGCTGAACATTTGAAGGGACTTTAAGTGCTGGGTCGCTTTCTGTCGGATACGATACTCGAAAGTCTGTCTTCTTCGGCCGAGTCGTCGACCGATAAAGTGAGCTTCGATAGTCGGTTGGTCGATCGCGAAGGTATACTTGCTTGCACTTTGGTTCTTCTACCGATGACCATCGGCTTGTAGAGAATGCTTCTCGAGGTCCGGGCCACCGATGCGGGATCTTCAACCGAGTTTGATATCGACTGCCGACGAAGAATGCAAGCGATTACACTGATGACGTGGGGTTCTGAAAAGTATCTTCAGCTGAAGATCAGTTCAACAACTACCCCGTACAGGACTTAGACAAAAATAATAAGCATTACATCACGTCTAACCTATACATCAGCTAATCCTATCGACACACTAATCTACTGATATCAGCTCGGTTTTGGGATCTTCAATTCCATAGTATTACTATGATTTCCCCCAATTTCTTTTAACCCTAGAACAGCTGAGTATCAATCTACTGACTCATATCCAACAGTTTGGTTTATATAAACTACGAAATTAAAATAGCAAGAAAGTAAATGAAAGTAAAACAAAGCAAAGTGGGTAATGGGTGTCGTTTCAAGATTGATGAAGAGTGCGGAGGTTTAACAATCACTATGCCTAAGATGATTGATTCATTCACATTCTCTAGCTAGCATTTATGAATTTCTTTTGTTGGTCCATCCACTAAGGCTCTAGGGATTCCGTATGATGGCGAGAGATCTCTAATTTATAATCCTAATGGTCAATCAAGTGATCATATCATTAACCTAAGGATCGTATCATGGTCAAGGATTTAAGGAACCATCTAAACTATCACAAACCAATGGTGACAATCTAGACACTTAATTGCAGGTCTAAATAAATAACCGGGTATGATGCGCCGTATTATCTATTACATATATTCTCTATAATTATCTAAGATGATGGTCAGTCACATTAAAGAATCATAGAAAAATCAAAAGCAGACTTAACAATTAAGAAACAAAACAATTCATTCATTAAAAAACTACGGTTTGAATCAATTCATCAAAAACATAGATCCTGATAAACCCCCACACAAGGGGATTTAGCCACTCATATTCGTAGGAAAACAATCACAAAAGATGCAAAAAGAATCCATAGAATTCAAGTATCAAAAACCCTAAACAAAACTGAGAAGGAATAATACAACCTAGAATCTAGCGGATTGATCCTCGCACTTGGTTCTCGGGTTGTGGTCTTCAATCTTCGTCTTGAATCTTCAATGGAGGGATGCCTTGGGTGTTTCTCTATTTTGGAGGCTGGAAAAGGTCGAAATTAGGGTCTGTGGTCCAAAGGAAAGAAGTCCGGAAGGGTTTATATACGTTTCGGGCCAAGAAAACACGAATTTGGGCTAAAACAGACGCGGGCCACGGTCCAGCACAAAAGGCGGACCGCGGTCCGACCCCTATGGAATTTTCAGTTTTCGAGTCAGAACAGTGGGACCGCGGTCCAGCACAAACCGCGGACCGCGGTCCGACGTCTTCGGCCGAGCCATAATTTCCTGCACTGTTGCGTTTTGGGAAAAATGCGATATCTGCTTCGATAACCGTTGGATCGCCATGAAACATTTCCACAATGTTTCTAACACATAGAAATACAATGTGGACGGTGGAGATCGGATTATAAGATCGTTAGATCTGTCTTCCACACGATTATCCAACTGCCTTATTACACGAGCTCCGAAACACGGTTTCTTCAACATCCGGCTTCAAATCATCTTCATTCTTCATCCAAAAAACTCCATCTTTGCCAACAATGCATCAATGGTCATGGTTTCTTTCATTTTGGTGCCAAATACCACCAAATATGCCCAAAACGCGCGAGAAACCTACAAAACCAAAAACCATCGAAAGTATACAATTCCAAGCAAAACAAAAGCTAAAAATATATGGAAAATGATGTAAACAAGCTTAAAAAGAATATGATGAGATGATATAAAAACCACTCATCAAATCCCCCCAAACCTAAGCTTTTGCTTGTCCTCAAGCAAAGAAACAAGATAAAAGAAAGATTATGACCAAATATCAGAAAGATGAGCATAGCAATTCGAGCATTGTTCAGTTTTTTAGAAGAACACATCATTAGCATGTGAAAATCATTCAAGCTTGATGACACCTTTAAAATAAAATAGAACATAGAAGTAGAGTAGTCCCTCTCCAGAAATATGTATCATTCAAACACTCAAGTGTATAAGGGTAAAATTATCACTCAAACTCAACCCTAGGAGAGCGTCTTCATAAGCTTGCAGATTGTCTAATTCTACTCATAATGAACACAATTCATGGCAAAGATCACGAAGGTCTTTCTTTGGTTGTAATAGGGCTAAGGCATGTAATAAAAAATGGTAGGGAATATATAGGAAAAGTGACTCATAATGTACGAACAATCAAGGGATCTAGTAGAGCAACCAAATGATGATATATCAAAATAAACCTCTAAAATCAACCACTTTTGAATCACCCATAATCAAACAAATTAAGTCACCCCAAGTTCTCACTTTTTTTTTTTTTTCAAAATATACTCCCCTTTTCAACTTCCTCATTTTTTTTCTTCTCTTTTTTTTTCATCATCTCCCAACTATAACATACGTCATCAATAAACACATTTCAATCAAAGTTAGGAGTACATGCACAAGTCTCCCATATTCTATCCAATTGTTTACCTGCCAACTCTCTACCAATAATTAGATAAAGATTTTAGTATAACACGGTGTTATCAAGTTCGGTACCAAGCTAGATAGAATCAAAATGAATTCACACCAATCTCACTTTTTAGCAAAAATTAGTCCCTTAATCACCAAACCCTTACCAAACCTCCCTTTCCTCCTACGGCACTAACAACTCTACTAGATCCTCGGTTAAGGCTAGATAGGCTAGGCAATTTAAGTGGAGGTACATGAATAAAAAGATACATTAAGCTCAAAGGGGCTTACTAGGTTGATGTTCAAGGTAGGAATAATATTTGGCTCTGGCTAAAGAACGAGATAGTGCCTAAGATCATATCAATGCCATATATGAAAAGTGTTCAATAAACTTCAAACAAACTTAAAGCAAGTTCTAAATGTTCTCCCTAAAGCGAGTATCACATATGAAAGAAATTGAGACCGAAATAAAATTTCGTCAGTTCACAATAGGCTCAAATTCTCACCAAAGGCTTTTGGACTACCATACTTTTACATCCTACATGTTCGAAAATTCATCATGCTCAAATTCAATCCAACAATGCTTCAACAAAGAAAAATTCAAATTTTAAGGCAAGAAATGCATAATCATCAAATAGCATAAGTCATAGTAGTTCAAATATCTAGTACATGGAGAATCACCATGATCATAATCATACAGACCAAGCAAATAGGGTTCAAGATTCTACATACCCCCTCAACCTATCTACGAGCTAGTCCCTAGCACGAAAATAGAGTGGAATAAAGAAAATTGGGTAAACGAATCTTCCCTGATGCCTAGGTGATGTCCGATCGATCTACATATGCGACGCTTGATCTGGCAGGCTCAGATCCAAAGTTAATCCCCACCGTATCAGCTCCCCTACTGCTCTGATATAGCTTATTATGCATTAAAAGTCAATAGGTGAAGCATACATGTCAATTTTCCTCCTCAGTTTTTTTTCAAGTTTATGGAAAGCAATAAATCTAACTAAGAAAACTAGAAAAACTCACAAACGTGGGTTGCCTCCCACGAAGCGTTGTTGGTTAGAGTCGTTGGCTCGACTTTGCTGAATCAGATTAGAAACTTGGCGACTTTGGACGCCCGACTACATCCTTGTCTAACGCCTCCTTCGATGATGCTCCACAGACATCCTTCATCTTGAAATGTTTTTTAGTTCATGGATTCATCAACTTCACCACACCATGCGACAAAACGTCCACCACATGAAATGGTCCGGAAAATGTAGAATTTGGGTATCCTGTAAAAACTCTAGAACCATTGTCATATAAAAGAACTTTAAGACCAGGATAGAGTGTTTTACCCAGCGTGCTCTTCCCACAAGCAGCTTTAGTGCGTCTGACATAGATGGTTTTCTTCAGGAACATGTCTTTTTTATCTTCAACACATTCATCCAATATCGAAACACCAACATCAGTTGACTCCTCATCGAATAATGTGTCTATTCCTAATCCCTCTGTACCATCAGAATCCTTCACTACATCATATGAAGGCTGGACAAAGTTAACTTTAGCAGTCAAGGCATTAGTTCCCAATATGGTTGGAGCTAGTGCTTTGAATTCTGTAATATCCCCCAAGACTTCAATCCTCATAGTTCGTGATGGTATATCAACATAAGTCCTAGTGGTTGCCATGAATGGCCTCCCTAGGAGGATAAGTTGGTCACTTAGCCCTCGAGAAGTATCATCTGCATCAAGAACAATAAAGTCAACTGGAACAATAAACCTGTCTAACTTTACCAACAAATCTTCAACAATCCCCATTGGGGTCTTCAACGAGTTATCAACAAATTGAAGCCTCATAGGTGTAGGCTTCAAATTGTTAACTCCCAACGTTTTGTAGACAGAGTAGGGCATGAGGTTGATACCAACTCCAAGATCTAGCATTGCTCGTGTAACTCTATCCTTGCCCATAGAGATAGTAATGTCGAATCTTCCAGGATCTGCTAACTTGGGCGGTAGAGCCGATATATCAACTACAACACCCCCTGATTCAAGTGTAGGAAGATTTTTACTCTGCTCATAATCCTTTTTGTTGGTGATGAGCTCCTTGAAGAACTTGGATTGCCTTAGAATACTCTTGATAAGGTCTATAAGGGGAAGATTGATATTAACCTTAGAAAGCATATTGAAAAGGGTAGAGAATTGCTTATCTTGCTTGCTTCCTTTCAGATGCCCAGGAAATGGTGGAGGAGGCTTGTATTGGTTACTTGCCTTGTGTAAAGCGGGTTTTTCTACAAGATCCTTCTCTTTTCCTTTGGCTTGTTCAGTTAAGGCTTCTTCATCCTCTTCAACTACACCATCCTGCTTGATTTCTTCCTCAAGGAGTGAGTTTTCAGGAATATAATATGGCTTCTCAATCTCCTTGCTGTTCCTCAATACGTGGATAACCTTTGCTTGTTGTGTTTGTCCAGGTAGTTACCCTTGTTGCATTTTAAGCAAAGCGACTTCCCGTGTTAGCTGGCCAAGTTGAGTCCCCAATTTTTTGGAAGTTGCTTCCACGTTCTTAACAGAAGTGGTGAGTGTCTCCATTTGCTCCCTAGAACTCTTCATAAAGGAGTTTAAAGTGTCTTGCAAGATGGCAATGGAATTCTGTTCAGCTTCCTCAATCGTTGGCCGAGGGCGAGAAGATGATGTGCCTCCAAAGTTCTACTGCTGATTGACATTCCTTCCTCCATAATTTTGGTAACTCTTGTAGTTGGGATTGTACCCTTCCTGCTTATTGACAAATTTTTTGTGCGGCCTCTGATATTGCTTTCTCTCCTCCCATTCCTGATGTCCTATGCCTTGTCCCCGGTTAGCTTCTTCTTCTTGAAATTAGCTATGGATGATATTAAACTGGCATTGGGCAGTTGAGTGTTGTGGATCATCACAAATGGTACAGACCTCGCCAATCTTTGGGGCTTGTACTTGTGTCCACTTGAGCTCCTTGATTTCTTGTCTAAGCAGTTGAAGCTCCTTAATAGTATCATCCGCGTACGCAACCCGCACATCCTGCGTTCCACGTTGTCTCACACTCTGACTTCTTTGTATGGAACGAGCCTTCAACGTCTCAAAAAGCTCAGGCAATGCACTTAGGGTCAGTGCAAGAATGCCTCCGGGAGCCATGATGTCAACCATAATCTGACATGGCAAGAGCAATTTACTGTAGAAGAACTCATTTAACATCGCGACCTGGTAATTATGATGTGGGCATTGGATGAGGAGTCCCTTGAATCTATCCCAAGCTTCATGGTATGTCTTATTGTCAAACTAGGAGAAAGTAGCAATCTGTTGCCTCAACTCGTGGCTCTTGCTTCGGGAGTAGTATCGCTCAGTGAATGCTTTGAACACGTCCTCCATTATTTGCAAAGAGTTAGCAAGTATTGTGTTTAACCAAGTCTTAGCCTTATCCTTCAGAGTGTAGGGAAATAATCGTCTTCCCAATTGATCAGTAGTGAACCCGCTGAGAGGAAGAATCCCTAGTGTAGCGTAGAACTCCCTCTTATGAGCAAGAGGATCTCCAAGTATCGGCCTTGTGTAGTCTCCCTGCAACCTCTCTGGTTCAGGATTGTTCCCAATTTGCTCCATTACAATTTTGGCTTCCGGTTCTTTCCTCATAACGCGAGTCCCCACTCTCTGTATGTTATCGATAAAAGGCGTAAGTTCTAGATTTTGCGACCTTCTACCGTGCATAAACCTACAGAAAACTCAAAAAGTAAGATTTGACACACTAAAAAAATGGAAGAAGTAGAAATAAACTTAAAAATAAAATCTAAACAAATAAATAGCTAGTAAAAAGAATAATCAAAACGACTGAGTCCCCGGCAACGGCGCCAAAAACTTGATGAACAAATTATAATTCTCGCAAGTGCACGAATTGGTATAGTACCTAATCTAGCAACTTCCGAGGTCGATCTCACAAGGACTCGGCTGGGTTCTAATTACTCTAATTATTTAACTATCTACTTGGTCCTAAAATGAGTTTGGTTTATATAAACTACGAAATTAAAATAGCAAGAAAGTAAATGAAAGTAAAACAAAGCAAAGTGGGTAATGGGTGTGGTTTCAAGATTGATGAAGAGTGCAGAGGTTTAACAATCACTATACCTAAGATGATTGATTCATTCCCATTCTCTAGCTATCATTTATGAATTTCTTTTGTTGGTTCATCCACTAAGGCTCTAGGGATTCCGTAGTTTATATAAACCAAACCCCGTCCTGACCCCTCTGTGTGTGGAAATTGTATTTCTTTTATAGGGGAAATTGTAATGATACTGAATTGTATTATTATGGAATTGAAGATCCCAAAACCCCGTCCTGACCCCTGTGTGTATGGAACCATTATGATGTAATAGGCTAGACTTGTCTTGATTTTCATAGATTTGTTTTAGTCTAAGTCATGTAAGGGGTATATTGTTAGACTGAACTTCAGTAGAGAAGTTAAAGTTTCAGAAGCCCAAGTCATCGGTTCAGTAGAGCTCAGTAGTCTTCCGAGTCAGTAACTAACAGCACTCAGCAGAAGATTCTCTTCAGCAGACTTTGGAAGAAGACTCAGTATGATCCTTGATCTACTGATTAAGTGAAGAGCTCTGTTGATTGTATTCGAGTCAGAAGCTGACTACATTCAATAGAAGATCCTCTTCAGCCGACTCAGAAAGAAGACTTAGTACGATCAAATTTGATCTACTGATAGGCTGCACTCAGTTGCAAACCGTACATGGAAAATTAACTGCCTATCCTTTATCAGTCGAATGTCAGCAGAGAACATTCAGTATATGAGGTTCAGAGAGTCAACTCAGGTAGAAGACTGATGTCTGAAAAGTCTCACCAACCGCTGCATACCTCGACCAATGAGAAGCAAGCAAAGCTTACCTGCTCTGACACAAAAGCTGCTCTCATGTACAAAACGCCAACCACTCTGCGGCGACATTTCAAAAATATGTGGCCGTTTTCCTTGGAATTTTGTGACACGTGGCATCGTCCTCTCCAATGGATACATGCTTGGGTCACAACTATAAATAGAGAAGAACTTCCAAGCAAACGCACGAAACATCAAAGGAATACAAGCTTTCAAGCAAACACTCTCTAGCGAACTCAAAGTCATATACAGCGAAGAACTTGCTCTTTGAAGATCATTCTGTTTAGTTCTTCTTTTTAGAGAATCCTTAGTTCCCCTTCTCTATCTAAGCATTCATTGTATTATCTTTAGCTTAGAACATTAAAAGGATTTCACTTTTAGTGAATTGTTCTTAATGTAAGAACTCCTTCATTGTTGGAGACCGTCCTTCAAACTCCGGTTTGAATTTGTAAAGTTGCTAAGGACTATAACATAGAAGGGTCTGTCCAGTGCACAGATTCCTTGCTGAGGCTTGCTCAGATAAATCAACAAGACCTCATGTTCAACAGGACCATGGATGTACGATCTTGCATATCCGAACCATGTTAAAAATTTCTTGTGTCGTCTACTATTTTATTGCATTGTGCTCAAACTGTTTACAAAATCATACTTTCAATAAAACTGACTTGAAAAGTGCACCAGCCAAAATTGTTCTGGTTTGCATAAAAACATTTTTAAAGAGACGAAGTTAAACCGGGTGTTGGTCCGGAGACGAGAGTCAGGTGTAGAGGGGGGGGGGTGAATACACCTGAGTACAAGTTCTTTTTCTCAAACGCGAAGGACAGCTGGGTTGTAGGTTGCAACTGATGAACAGTGTCAAATAGTAACCTTCTGATCGCGGGTCAAAGTGAGTCAGCTACTGAGTCTCTCCTACTGACTTTTGTCAGCACTTGATTCTCAGTCAGAGACTTTAGTGCGGATAAATGTGTAGGGCCCGGTAGATTTCGTCTCAGTTGAAAACGTGTTTTTCATAAACCAAATTGTTTTGGTTAGTGCACTTTTCGAATACGTTTTATGCAAAGTATGAGTTTGTAAGAGATTTGTAAGCAATGCAATAAAACAGTAAACAATACAAGCAATTTTTAACGTGGTTCGGATACACAAGATTCTACATCCACGGTCCTGCTGAACAGGACGTCTTGTTGATTTATCTGAGCAAGCCTCAGCAAGGTATTTTTACACTAGATATACCCTTCTAAGTTATAGTCCTTAGCGACTTTACAGTTCAAACCTAAGTTTGAAGGGGAGGGGATTTTCTCCAACTATGAAGGAGTTCTTACAATAAGAACAGTCACAAATGTGAACTCCTTCGAAGGTTCTAAGCTATAGATATGAACGATTGAGCTTAGATAGAGAAGAGACATCTAAAGAAAGAAACTCTAGAGAGAAGAACTAAAAATATTCTGCTAAGCAAGTTCTTCGCTGGATCTTCTTGAAGGCGCTAGAGTGTTTTGAAAGCTTGAGCGTATAATCCCTTTGATATCCCGTGCGTGGAGCTCGGAAATGCTTCTCTATTTATAGTTATGACCCAGGCATTTGCCCGTTGGAGAGGATGATGCCACATGTCACAAGCGTCCAAGGAAAATGGACATATGTTCGAATCGTTGAAACAGAGTTGTTGATTACTGTGCATGAGAGCAGCTTTAGTAGGTCAGAGCAGGTAGAGCTTAGACGGCTTCTCATTGGTCGAGGTTTGTGGTAGGTGAGATCTGTCAGACATTGGTCTTCATCGGAGTTGACTCTCACTCATCCTCGTATGATCTTCTGTTGACTTTAAATGGAGTTAAAAGCTGGGTCGTTTCCTGTCGGATACAGTAAACCTGATAAGATCTCTGTCTTCTTCGTCTGAGTCAGCTGATGAGATGTCTTCTACTGAGCGGAATCAGCTGATGACTCTGAAGGTACTGAGCTTGAATACTGTGTTCTTCTACTGATGTCGGTCAGCTGATGAGATGTCTTCTACTGAGCGATGGTCAGCTGATAACTTGAGAACACAAGCTCTTACATTGATGACGTGGGGTTCTGGAAAGTAAATTCCTACTGAAGTTCAATCCAACATTTACCCTGTACAGGACTTAGACAAAAATGATAATGAAAAATATAATTTGTCTAGCCTATTACATCATTCAGTCCTATCGACACTACACAAAGGATACAAGCCGGGTTTTGGGATCTTCAATTCCATAGCAAGAAACACTATGATTTCCCCCATTACCGATAAGCAAAAGAGTCATATTACAAGAACTACTGATAAAGTAATACTAAGTGTCCTCTAAGTGGTTGTTAAGACAAACCACTAACTCATAACCTAACAATTTCCCCCTAATTGATGATGCCAAAACCTCTATAAATTCTAAGAATATTAAGTCCCAAACTACTGACATAATAAGAACATCAGTCAAGACTGAGCATAAGGTAAGACAGTCAGCAGCTGAAAGATAGGCATATCAGAGAAATGGTTATGTGTGTGTGTGTCAGATCACTTCAGTGATCAGTTGTGATAAAGTAAATAAGCAAAGCCATAAGACAATGAGTGATTGTCTAGCCAGAAGAAAGGAACTGATATATATGAGAAGAGATTACACAGTCCTATCTTCTATACAGAGGTAAAGAACTACTGCTATCGTCTGAACTTCTTAGTCTTGCTCTTGAAATCAGCAGACTTGGCAGCAGGAGGATCCAAACCATATGATTTGTAGATTCTGTCACGGAGGGTCTAGATATCCTCAAGATCGCTCGGCTGCTGAGGATCAAGATCATTGTGTCGTGCAGCCGCGTCGACCTCTTCTTCAATCTCTTTGGTACAAAGTACTCCTCGAGAGGTTATGGGGGGGAGTCAGCTTCCTGTAGGCAGGGGCAACGAGTGGCAGCTTCTCCTTTGATAGAATCAGTTGAACTTGAGCTCTGAGGTTGGCGTTGGATTGATGAAGAAATTCATCGAAGAGTTGATCAGCCGGAACCTCAGTAGGGTAGCATTGCCAAACGTAGTATCCCTTAATGAATTCTATCTTCAGTTCCTCCCATTCCTCATTCAGGTTCCAGGGTATCCACTTGTCTACATGGCGGTGTGGAGTCTTCTTCAAATAAGCAGCTCTTGGCACGCCTCGCCTATAGAACTTGGAAGTTCTGGGTACCTGTTTCCTTAAGTCGAGAACTGGTTCCTTGGCCATTTTTTCAGTCAGCTCTACGATCTTGGCCAAGTCCTCCAGTCTCTTCTTCTCTCTAAGGGCCACAGCTCTAGTATCTCCTCTCCGGAGATTCAGCCCTTGCTGCGTAGCCTCCCAGGTGGCTCTGTCCTCTGCCTCCTGCTCAGGAGTAAGAGTTGGAAAATTTTTCATCCTCTGAGCGAGGGGCAGATTATCAGTATCATAGGTAGCCTGCTCTTCCTGAGCCTTCTTCTTCTTCTTCTGCTCTTCCAGGAGCTTCTTAGCTTGGCTCCTGGCCATCTTAGCCACAGGCTTTCTCTGCTTTTTGGCTTTCTGAGCCTCCTCCTCAAGTTGTCGCTCATAGTCAAGCTCGTCCTGGAGCTTCTGAGCGACCTGCTTATCAAATTCCTCCTGCTCCGCTTTAGTTTTGAATTTAGGCGTCGGGGAAGGCGGTGGAGTGGATTCAGTTGCTTTCTCCTTCCCAGGCCTTTGCGGTGGCATAGGTTCGTCCTCTTGGTCCACATACTGTGCGACCTCATCAATGTGCTGAGTCGAGGATCCTAAGCCTGATCCTGTAGCCGGCTCATGCACCTGAGTAGTTTGGACGATAGGGATTTGGACTGTGGGAGGGGGTACTGAGCTGGTTCCAGCTTGAGCAGCTGAACCTTCCCCCTTGGAAATTACTCTTGCCTCTACCTCTTCGCCCACCTGAGCTGTCTCCGCCTCTACCTTATCTTCCCCCTTTTTGGCATCATCAGCCAGGGTCAGACGAGTACGGATAGCAACTACTTCCTTTTCCAGATTGAACATGATATTCTTGATGGAGGTGGTGGTGGTGTCGAAGTCTCTGACCGCATCGCAATAGTGCTCCCAGTCAGTTTCTTGGTGGAGGTGGTGGTGGTTGTTGCTCTCGGCTGTGATTCGAGGCAACGGGGGCTTCACCTGATGTAGATGGTGGAGGTGGTGACTTGCCCTTCTCGTTGGGAGTTTTGCCCTCAGCAGATTCTCCCTGGTCTGCTTCCTTGGGTGGTGCCTGATCCTCATCATTATTATCGTTGTCATCGTCATGATGGGAAGGCTGCGATGGGCTGCTGGCGTTCTGTTCGAAGGACCTCAGGCTGAGAAGATAAAGCATGGCAGATCTCAGGTCCTCGAACGAAGCTAGGTCAGCGGGTTCCCCAAACCCAATAGCTGACTGCAGACTCTGTTCTTCTACCAGTAGGGACAATGCTAACTACTGTTTGATCAGATCCTCGAGGATGTCCTAGTTAAGGAACCTCAGCAGCATTTGTGTCCTAGCCCTGATTGCTACGTCGACCAGATCCTGATGATCAGAAATTTCAGGGATCTATGCAGAGACTTCTCCTGTAGCTCGGAGACGAGTCTTCTGCAACGTCGACCATTCAGTGGAAACTTCATCAGCCGGTTCCTTAACTTCCTTCGGCTGAGTCTCCTCTGAGCTGACACGTTGTACCTTATCCTTGAGGGTCGCACCCTCGATTCCGGTATTAGCATCCAGTATGCTTTCCTCCTGAGGTGGTGGAGGAGAAGCAGGCTTTGCTGGAACCTCAGATGTTCCAGCCTTTACAAGCCTCTTTCGCTTTGGCGGGTCGGCTCGTGGAGGTAATTCAGTGGTAGACCTTCTAAGTTCAGCAGGTCTACGGCCGACTGACTTCTCAGCAGCGACTCTCGTCTTGAACTTGATGAGCTTGCTGTCGAAGTATCTGGAATCAGCAAACGATACATGATTTGATACGGAGTCCTCTATCAGTATGGACATCTGCGTCCCATACAGCAGCTTGCCCACACTAATTAGTCTCCTCTCTCCAGACTGTGTGGCGATAAACTTCTGTGCCTGAGCCTTCAGCTCAGTCACATAGAACTCCATCCACTTAACTTAGACTCCATCAACAATTGCCATCATCAGCTGAAGTCTGGGCCTAGATAGCTGATCGAAGGAGCCGGCGGCGCTCGTCAAGATATGAGTGACGATGTAAGCGAGCCCACGGTACTCTGGCAAGAGTTGGTTCTTGGGCAATGCAAACTTGAAGGAGATGTCTTCTCTGCCACAAAGCGATGAACATATGAATTGAGCTCCTTCTCCTTATAGCCCACTGGAGATATCCCATAGGCAGGAAGATCAAAAGAAGTCTTCAGCGCTACCCGGATATTAATATCAATGTGGCTCGATTCCCATTTCTGAGGAGCCACTTCCCTCATATAAGCAAACTGGGACATCTCCCCATCTGTATATTCCACCGATCGCCAGTTAAAGTACACTTCAGCCACTTGGCGGGGGAGATACGATCTAGGATGCTTCGTCACGAGAAGCTCAAGGCCAGACTCTTCAAGAGCCGAAAATATGGGCTCTAGGTACGGAAGGTCTGCCTGATGGAGTACCATCGTCGGTTCGAACTGAACCCTCGACTTGATGATCTCCTCAACGTGGGGTGGGGTCAAAACGATCGCCATGAATATCTGCAAAAAGCTCGTTAGCACTTGAAAATAGAGTAAGTTAGTTCGAGTTTAAGCAGAGGATTAGGAAATTACCGTAAACGAAGAGCTTGAGTGGAATACAGAAACAGTTTGTAGAGAATGAAAACTGAATGCTGAAATTGCTCTAAGTGCGATAATAGCGAAAAAGATAGATTAGAGAAGAAGACGAGTGTTTTTATAAGAAATGAAGATCAACCGGTTTTAATCAGACGGTTGGGATGAAAACTCGCTTTTTAATGACGGCTGTGATCTGATGTTATAAAAGGAATGATTACTATAGCCGCCTCTAACCTAGACCCACATAAGATATGCGCAGTTAAAGTAAGGTGAGAAGACATGCATTAAATGCGTTGCAGGCAGCATTAAAGTCTAAGCTTTTTAAATGAAAACGGTTTCTACTGACTTAAACCTTAAAAATTTAATGACTTAAACCTTAAAAATTTAATGGCGGGAAATAAATGCTCATTAAACAACTGAGTTCAAACGACTGATATAATAAATACAGGCATGCTTCTGACAATGTTAAGTATTTAAACTACGTAAACCTCTTCATCTGAACTTTTACGATCAGCTGGTTACCGTTAAGACTCCAGAGGATCTTTGTTGTACTGACGACTATGTTCCCCCTTACTGTGTACTGTCTGATTCACCCGACTGAATCAAAGTACTGAGTCTTCTGACCTGTCGTACTGTTTCCTTCTACTGACTAGATTCAGTAGGATCCAGTAGACTTAGCTCAACTGATAGTTATCTGAATTTGTTCTCAACTAGTGGTTTGGTTAGTATGTCTGCCCTTTGTTTGTCAGTATGGATCCTTTCCATCCCGATATCCTTCTTCTCGACATGGTCTCTGATGAAGTGGTGTCGGATATCCACGTGCTTGCATCTCGTATCAAGAACTGGGTTCTGAGTTATGGCAATCGCACTGGTGGAGTCGCAGTAGATGGGCACTTCATCCTGAGATATTCTGTAATCTCGTAGTTGTTGTCGAAGCCAAAGGATCTGGACACAGCAACTTCCAACAGCCATATACTCAGCTTCAGTAGTGGAGGTCGCCACTGAATGTTGTTTCTTTGAGAACCATGATATCAGCTTGCTGCCTAGGAACTGATATGTTCCAGAAGTTGACTTTCGATCTATCCTGCATCCTGCATAATCAGCATCAGAATAACCTGTTAGTAAAAGATTATCATCAGCAGGATACCATAACCCTGCATCAGGTGTTCCTTTCAGATAACGCAGAATCTTCTTTGCTGAGTCCAAATGACTTCGCTTGGGATTCGCCTGAAATCTTGTACATACACCTACAACATAAGTTATATCAGGTCTGCTTGTTGTTAAATATAATAAAGAACCAATAATAGCTCTATAATCAGTAGAGTTAACAGAAGCTCCCTCTTTGTCTAGATCGATTTTAAAATTTGTATTCTTGGGGATCTTGACTGGCTTGCTTGAGTCGCAGCCGAATCTTTTCAGGAGGTCTCGAGTGTATTTGGCTTGATTGATGAATATTCCTTCAGGTGATTGCTTCACTTGAAATCCAAGGAAATAGTTCATCTCTCCCATCATGGACATCTCGAACTTCTCCTTCATCATTTTCTCGAATTGTTGACATATAATCATGTTTCTGCACCCGAAAATGATGTCGTCCACGTAGATTTGCACCAATAGGATGTCATCTTCTGACTTGATGTTGAACAGGGTGCGATCTACGATCCCCCTTCGAAAACTTTTCGAAGCGTAAAGTCTGATAGGGTATCGTACCAAGCCCTGGGTGCTTGTTTTAACCCATACAGAGCTTTCCGAAGTCTGTACACCTGATGTCCCTGCTGAAAGCCGGGCGGTTGTTCCACATAGACTTCTTCCTTCAGTACGCCGTTCAGAAACGCTGACTTTACATCCATTTGGTAGACTTTAAATCTTTGATGTGTTGCATAGGCTAGGAACAGACGTATAGCTTCCAATCTGGCGACTGGAGCGAAAGTTTCATCAAAGTCTATTCCTTCTGCTTGACAGTATCCCTTGGCAACAAGTCGAGCTTTGTTTCTGACAATGACGTTGTTTTCATCTCGCTTGTTTTTGAAGACCTACTTAGTGCCAATCACGTGCTGATGTCTAGGTCTGTCAACAAGCTCTCAAACTTTGTTTCGAACGAACTGGTTCAGCTCTTCTTGCATGGCAATGATCCACTCAGCATCGTTAAGAGCATCCTCTATCGTCTGAGGATCTTCTGTGGACAAGAAACAGGAGTAGAGTGAGCTTTCTCCTTGACTTAATCTGGATCTCGTCCTTATTGTTGCTGAAGGATCTCTTATGATAAGATCAGAAGAGTGAGCGTCAAACCATGAACGTCTGAGTTTGGCTTCTTCTTCTGAGATTACTTTTGCACAGTCAATAGGAGTGTTAGGCATTTCAGTAGTGCTATTCTGTGACTGAAGCAATTCAGTAAGAAGGTTAGAGTCTACTGAGTTTCCAGGTTCAGGGGCATTTAGCTCAGGAACAATTGTCGTTCCCCCTGAGTTTATATTCTCAGTAGAGGTCTCAGTTACCACTAGGGCTTCCTCATCGACCGTTGTTACCTGATGTTGATTCTGTTCAGTAGAATCAACCAGGTTAGCTACAGTGCTTGTTGAAGGATAATTGAGGGTTAGGAACGATTACCTTCCTCCTTCGTATGTTGTTGCAGCTCTGATTGTTGCTCGTGTGTCAGATCTTCTGATCTGTGTCCCGGCCTTTTTCTTCCTCTGGGTGGTCAGAGAACTGAAGGAAATAATATTTCGTCTCTACCACTCTCACGTCATGCGTGTATAATTTTATGTATATCTGTGTAATCTGTTTCTGAACAGAATACTAATATATATAGGCTTCAAAAGCCAATATAATATTAATATATTTATACCCCATTAATTTAATTATATTCCTAATGGGCTTCCACATAATTAGCCCATAATATAATTAATTAATCCACTGGGCTACTAATATTTATCAATTAATTGGTCCAGCCAATTAATTCCAGATAAATAACATTATTAAATAATGTAAAACTACATTAATCCATTAATAATGATTTCTGAGAGACAATAAATAACTAGGCAACTAATTGGGCCAGATCAGAGATCCAATACAAGAAATAAAGCTGGGACTCAAATTAATTAATTATCCATGCTCAGCCCAGAGCAAAATTAATTAATAAACACAGATTCATTCCACTAGAGAATTCGTGCTGACTTACCCCTTTATCCCAAATTGAGCAAGGGCTTGTATTTTAGACTTAATCGATCTCCGTATTTAAGATAGAAATATTCGTTAATTAATTAAGCTCACTGACAGCTTAAATTAATTAACATCTTATATTCCTGAGTAATACCACTCGACCTTATTAACACACCTGAACTTAATCAACCGGCCGGGTTTAGTGTGCTAATCCTTTCGAGTTCCTCAACGAATATTATCAACCCATTTTACTAGGATACGGCTGCAAGATACTGACAACCAGCCTGAGCCACAAATAACTACTAACACCCAAGATACGTAGATCCGGTCGCGATGACGTTCACCATAGTAGGTCAAAGTGATAGATAGTCAAATGCGCTCAGCTGAAGTCTTACCAAGCTTAAGACCAGCTAAGTCACCGAGATCTTGGTTCTCCACTAAGGTTAGTTAGGAGAACACATCTCACTGTGATCCATCAATACACCACCTTAAGTGTACCAGTGAAGACAGGCAGTTAAGACAAGCCACTTCTTATCTAAACTGCAGCTTAAACCAACAACTTATCCTTAAGTTGTCTCAGCCGTGATAACTGTTTATATCTTGTCAGTTCAACCAATTTGTGTTGTCTTCTGTGATACCCGACACACCACACAAATCTAACTTTTATACAAGATAAAGGATAACATGTGCAAATACATATATTTATCAGATGGTAGAATAAAATAGTGGTAGGGACAAAACACATTGTATACAAGCATAAAATTTGCTTCCAGTATACAAAATCCCAACAATTCTCCCACTTATACTAAAGTAAACTTTTAGTATACAATATGTCAGTTCTATGTACAAACTAGTACTCAACTATATCTCAGCTATCTAGGTACAAACTAGTACCCAGCTATATCTTAGCTATCTATCCTATCTATCACTGCATCTTCTCCCACTTATACAAAAGTTTCTGTAGTCCTAAGTGGGGGGCATCTCTATCATCCCTAAGCCACGAACATGCTTCTCGTAATCCGGGAGTGGTAAGCTCTTCGTGAAAGGATTAGCTAGGTTGACTTCAGTTCCAATTTTGTCAATCACCATGTTTCCTCGATTTAATAATACTTGTATAATGTGGTACTTCCGGTCTATGTGTTTAGACACCTTGTGAGATCTAGGTTCCTTAGAATTTGTTACTGCACCCGCATTATCATAATAAATCGTGATTGCCTTAGGCAAATTCTGAACAATATCAAGATCCAGGAGGAAATTCTTGAGCCAAACTGCCTCTTTCGAAGCTTCTGAAGCAGCCATATACTCTGCTTCCATGGTTGAGTCCGCAATGCATTTCTGCTTTGCATTCCTCCATGAAATGGCTCCACCTCCCAAGGTAAACACATAACCCGAGGTAGACTTCTTCTCGTCTCTATCAGCCTGGAAATCCGATTCTGTATAACCCAAAGACACTAGACTATCTGACTGGTAAACAAGCCTATAATCTCTAGTCCATTTAAGGTACTTGAGAATATGCTTGACCGCAGTCCAGTGTTCCTTTCCAGGGTTAGACTGATATCTTGAGACCATGCCTACAACATATGAGATATCTGCTCTCGTACGAAGCATCGCATACATGAGGCTACCGATAGCGGAAGCATATTATACTAGCCTCATACTTTCTATCTCTTCAGGCGTTTTAGGGCACTGATTCTTGCATAGAAAAATGCCATGTCTGAAAAGTACTGAACCTCTCTTGGCCTTTTGCATGCTAAAAAACGAGCAATAACAGTGTTAATGTAGGACACTTGTGACAAGCTTAACATCCTTTTCTGGCGATCTCGGATAACCTTGATTCCAAGGATGTAAGCAGCTTCACCTAAGTCCTTCATTTGAAACTGCTCGGATAACTACGTCTTTACGTCTGATAACACTTCAACATTGTTGCCAATGAGAAGGATGTCATCTACGTAAAATGCAAGAAACATCACTGATCCGTTAACACAAATACGGTACACACACCTCGTTAGGACAGGATACAAATCTATAGGATTTAACTACCTCGTCGAAAACGTTGGTGCCATAACCGGAAAGCTTGCTTGAGTCCATGAATAGACTTCTTAAGCTTCCAAACTAGATGCTCTTCGCCCTCCTTCACATAACCATCTGGCTGTTTCATGTAGATGTCCCTACCTTTTTCAAGGTGACCATTTAGGAATGCAGTTTTGACATACATTTGCCAGATTTCTAGGTTCATGTAAGCTGCTATGGCAAGGAGAATCCGAATGGACTTGATCATTGCTACAGGCGAGAAGGTCTCTTCGTAATCGATACCTTCTTTCTGGGTAAAACCCTTCGCCACTAGCCTGGCCTTAAACTCCATGATCT
Source organism: Lavandula angustifolia (assembly GCA_028984105.1). Lineage (NCBI taxonomy): Eukaryota > Viridiplantae > Streptophyta > Magnoliopsida > Lamiales > Lamiaceae > Lavandula > Lavandula angustifolia. The sequence goes on from CM054825.1 coordinate 19,105,620, forward strand.
CTCCATTCGGTCCTCTCTCTTTCTCTTGTATACCCACTTACTACCAATAGCCTTGCAGCCCTCAGGTAGTTCAGTGATCTCGTATACATCCATATAAATTATGGACTTAAATTCTGAGTCCATGTCAATTCGCTAGGAATCTGCATCTGCATCCCCACTGCTTCGTTGTAAGTTCAGGGATCCACGGTATCTTGTTCATCCGCTGCGAGATGATGAAACGCCTCCCCAGTGAACATATACCGATCAGGTGTAGATATCACCCTCCCACTATGTCGAACAGTGTCAGGCGCTGTGTTAACAGATTGTACTGTTACTCTTGGAGTACTGTCTTGCACAACTGGCTGTTCAAGTGGAACTCGACCACCTTGTAATTCCTCAAGGATGATGTCAACTCGAGATTTATGGTTACTAATATAATCATCTTCTAAGAACCGAGCGTTAGGGCTAACAATGATCTTCTGTTCTTTAGGATCATAAAAGTATCCACCCCTCGTTTCCTTTGGATACCTTATGAACAACATCACTTCTGAACGTGATTCCAATTTGTCGGTCTGCCTATTTAGCACATAAGCAGGATAACCCCAAATCCTTAAGTGGTGCATACTGGGTGTGTGCCCGCTCCACAACTCGAAAGGGATTTTTTTTTGTACCGACTTGGAAGGCACACGGTTCAGCAAGTATGCTGCAGTCTCTAGGGTATATCCCTAAAAGGAAACTAGCAAAGTTGCATAACTCATCATCGACCAAACCATCTCTAAGAGACTTCGGTTCCTTCTCTCTGACACACTATTTTGTTGAGGCGTGCTCGGTGTTGTCAGCTGGGATGTAATCCCACATTCTGTCAAGTAGTCCTTGAACTCGTTGGATAAGTATTCCCTACCACGATCAAATCGTAGTGTTTTGATTTCTTTACCTAGCTTCTTCTCCACGAGCTTGTGTAGACATAGACCCACACAAGTCAGAATGTATCAAACTTAATACTTCTGTGAGTTTATAACCCTTTGCCTTGAAAGGCCTAGTCATCATCTTTCCTTCCAAACAGGTTTCGCAAGTTGGAAATGGTTCAATCTTGGAGAGACTCCAATGATCCATATTCCACCAACCTCTGAGTCCTGTTAAGATTGATGTGACCTAGTCTTAAGTGCCACAGATAAGTTTGGTTTACCTTAGAAGACTCTTTCCTCTTCTTAGGATTTGATGATGAGGAAGCAACATTAACAGAATTACGCGGATTACAAGTAATAGTACATAAAGATCCGTTTAATGGCCCACCACAGATGAAATCATCGCCTTTCATGATAGAAACTTCACTATCAAAACCTGATTTATAACCATCCATGATGTAGAGTTTTGAAACAGAAATTATGTTTCGCCTAAACTCAGGCACATATAAAACATCTTTAAGTACTAAAATAGAACTATCAAAAGATAGATGTAAATCTCCAATGGCAATTGCAGGAACTCTCGATCCATTGCTCATTGAGACTACCACCTAGCCATCGCTCAATTGCCTTTTCTGCAAGAAACCTTGTAAGATGTAACAAACATGATCAGTTGCCCCCGAATCCACTACCCATTCGTGGGTAGAAGAGGAAACCAGAACTGTTTCAGTTACAAGAGCGACTCGCGTCTCTTTCTATTTTGCCTTGACATCTGGATTATAATTCTTCATGTATCATTTCTTACCATTATTGAAGAACCTTCCTTTCTCCTTTAACATTTGCATGTCGCCGGTAAGGACCGTCTTCTTACTCCCACTGCTCTTCTTGAAATGTCCACCCTTTCTGCTCTTTTTCTTGTTTCCGCCTTTCGGAGGATTCCTTGAACTACTAGGGATATTCAAGACTTGAGCACTCTTGCCCTTTTCTATAACCTCTTTGACCGCTACCAAAGATTTGAATAACATACTCATAGTAAACTCGTTCTTAGACATAGCGGTCCTAAAACAGAAGTTCTTATAGGACATTTGAAGAGCATTTATTGGGAAGGTAAGATATCTCTTCCACTTTGTAAAATTATTTAAACCCGTTAGGGCTTGGTTGGTGAGACTGTTTAGAAACTCGAAAATTATTCGAACAAACATATCTGAAAAATATAATAAAAGCATGTAAGAAAGTTATATTTACACATAATTCGTAATTAACCATCATTGTAACCTTTTGTAAAACCAATGATGTTAAATACTCTAATAGCCCTAGAGATCACACTTGCAAGCCACTCAGGTGGACGTTTACTCGTATACCCCTAGACCAAGCTATATACCTAGCTCTTTAATTCCAATCCACGCCTAGGTTCTTAAGACGAATGAAATTAATAATCCGATATCTCTGGACCATGTCACTATTAATAATAAAACGCGGGAAGGGACTTCTCAGGAAGTTTTACCCGCGGTGACATCTAAGCTTTGACCATTAATTTGACCGAATAAACATCAAATTCTCGAAATTGGCATACTTACGCGAATCATACCGCTTTCAATTTGATTTAATTAGCCATCTTATTTAATTATTATCTGCTAGAGTACTCGTGTTTACTAGGCATGCAAGCCACTCAAGTGGACGTTTACGGCTTCACTCCTACTGCTCAAAAATAATTAAATATTACATTAGAAAACTCATCTCACAAAACTCGTGGTTTAAAAATACAAGCAAGCCACTCAGGTGGACGTTTACTCATATAATTGTTCCACTTTTGTGTAGGGTCCAATTAATGGAGGTCCGGTTAAATATTTAATTCCCAATTTAAATGGAATCTAATTAAATATTTAATTTATTATTTGCTTAGTCTTTTTCTTCAAAAGGTTCATTTTGAATCATGTATATCCACATAAATCCTAAATCATGCAATTTCTAAGCGCACATAATAAAACGTGCTCGCGAAAAATAAAACATGCTTTAATACGACGTAAATCCTATTTACATGCTTTTCTAAGCGCAATTAATCACATAATCGCATGCTAAAGCATAATAATAAATAAATGCGCAAATAGGAAATTTAAAACAACGTTATCGGGCTTTAAAACATGTAATTCCTAACTATTACATAGCCCGATCAAAATACAGCTCTTCGATCTTCAAAATCTTTGAATTTGAAAACTGCATCGAAAACTATCGTCGCCACGTCATCAGGGGTCTGCCACGTAGCAGACACGTGGACGCTTGGTCAGCAAGGGTTGACGTGGCGCGCCACGTCATCGTCATCTTCAACCTGCAGACCGCCGCTGCCGCCGCCGTTTCAGGCCGGTTCTCCACCGGATGCCGAAACCCAGAGACGCGCCGGACGACGGAGAGCAGGGAACCGGTTGCCCCGTGCCGAGAGGCCGCTGCCGGCGGCGCAGAACGTGCTGCGCGCGGCGCGTCTGCCGCCGCGTGACGCGTGCCGCCGCGCTGTCCCCGGCCGTCCCAGGCGCTGTCCGGGGGGTCGCCGTCGTAGCCTCAACCTCCGCCGAACAGATCTCGCCTCACGCCGCCGCCTGCAGCGCCGCGAATAAGCACCTGCGCGCGCAGTCGCGATTCTAGCAAGAAACGTGCGGCTGCCGCGGCCTCCACGGCCCGGCGCCGCCGTATTCGACGTCTCCTACCGCCCCTAGTCATCACCCACACGTCGGGGCTGCCCAAATCCGGAGACAATTGCCGCCACCGCGCCGGGAATCAACCGAATTTCCCATCCCATCGCCGGCGAGCTTCGCCGCTCAAATTCGTACTCTCCGAGCTGCGATTCGATCAATTGAAAGAGGGGAAATATAATTGGAACACTCACGACCACCGTGTAACGGATTGCGGCCGAGATTACTTCCTCAATTTCCCGAATTTCAAACGGTTCGCCAGAACGAATTCATGACGAGTAACAAACTTCAGACGTCAATTCCAATCGCATCCAGGATCGAATGACCCCTTACGACCTATCGACGCGAAGCTCGTAAGACGAGGAATCCAGAGGTTCAAGCCGATCGTCAATCGGACTCCAGATCCACCGAAAATCGCCGCCGCAAGATGCGGCGGAACCCTAGCTAAATTAGGGTTTTCCGGCCGAATTGGGATTTCTGGACAGCACGACCACTTCTCCTTTCTGACGCTATTCCGGATAAACCAGAAATCGGAATGGGTCGTGCGACCTATCTAGACGAAGCTAACGAAAAAATGAACAAAACTATTCGAACGGATCAGAAAAATAAGTTCGTACGCGCCCCCACGAGCCTCTTGAAGTTGACAGTCGTGTTCTGCCAGAAACTAGGGTTTCACCCTTTTCCGCCCTTCCGCGCTGTTGCGCCTCAATTTTCGTGCATCCGGACCAAAATACAGTACAAAAGTAGTACAATCACGTAACACATTGGTCCTATCAACTACTCGTGGATTTTCTCATGAGAAAAATGTTACAACGGGGTCAAAACAGTGGTTCGCACGCCGCCCCAAACACAAAAATTAACCCGATAACGGCGGAAATAAACTCTAATCATACACTTAACAGCAACAATCAGAGCTTAAACCAGGCTTTGATACCAATTGAAGGAAATATAAGGGTTAGGAACGATTACTTTCCTCTTTTGTATGTTGTTGCAGCTCTGATTGTTGCTCGTGTGTCAGATCTTCTGATCTGTGTCCCGGCCTTTTTCTTCCTCTAGGTGGTCAGAGAACTCTGATACCAATTGAAGGAAATATTTTATCTCTCCCACTCTCACGCCATGCGTGTATAATTTTATGTGTATGTGTGTAATCTGTTTCTGAACATAATACTAATATATATAGGCTTCAAAAGCCAATATAATATTAATATATTTGAAGCCCATTAATTTAATTATATTCCTAATGGGCTTCCACATAATTAGCCCATAATATAATTAATTAATCCACTGGGCTACTAATATTTATCAATTAATTGGCCCAGCCAATTAAATCTAGATAAATAACATTATTAAATAATGTAAAAATACATTAATCCATTAATAATGATTTCTGAGAGACAATAAATAACTAGGCAACTAATTGGGCCAGATCAGGGATCCAATACAAGAAATAATGTTGGGCCTCAAATTAATTAATTATCCATGCTCAGCCCAGAGCAAAATTAATTAATAAACACAGATTCATTCCACTAGAGAATTCGTAATGACTTACCCCTTTATCCCAAATTGAGCAAGGACTTGTATTTTAGACTTAATCGATCTCCGTATTTAAGATAGAAATATCCGTTAATTAATTAAGCTCACTGACAGCTTAAATTAATTAACTTCTTATATTCATGAGTAGTACCACTCGACCTTATTAACACACATGAACTTAATCAACCGGCCGGGTTTAGTGTGTTAATCCTTTCGAGTTACTCAGGGGATATTATCAACCCATTTTACTAGGATAGGGCTGCAAGATACAGACAACCAGCCTGAGCCACAAATAACTACTAACACCCAAGATACGTAGATCCGGTCACGATGACGTTCACCATAGTAGGTCAAACTGATATATAGCCAAATGCGCTCAGTTGAAGTCTTACTAAGCTTAAGACCAGCTAAGTCACTGAGATCTTGGTTCTCCACTAAGCTCAGTTAGGAGAACACATCTCACTATGATCCATCAATACACCACCTTAAGTGTACCAGTAAAGGCAAGCAGCTAAGACAAGTCACTTCTTATCTAACCTGTAGCTTAAACCACAACTTATCCTTAAGTTGTCTCAGCTGTGATAACTGTTTATATCTTGTCAGTTCAACCAATTTGTGTTGTGTTCTGTGATACCCGACACACCACACAAATCTAACTTTTATAGAAGATAAAGGATAACATGTGCAAATATATATATTTATCAGATATGAGAATAAAATAGTGGCAGGGACAAAACACATTGTATACAAGCATAAAATTTGCTTCCAGTATACAAAATCCCAACTCTTGTGGGATGGGTCTGGATTTCCTCATCGTCTGAATCATCATCCCAACAATGCTGGATCTTTTCGGCTTTATCGTTCAGTGCGAGATCATGTAGCTTGCTGCTGACATTTTTAGTATTTGTCTTCTTAGATTTTCTGTCCTCAGTAACAAACTCATCAAAAACAATATGAGGGCTTTCCTCCACGCAAAGAGTCCGATAGTTAAAGACTCTGAAGGCTTTACTGACTCGAGAGTATCCTAAGAATACTCCTTGATCAGATTTGCTATCAAAGACCTTCAACTGATCTTTCCCATTATTGTGAATAAAGCAAGGACAACCAAAGACATGGAAATGAGAAATAGAAGGAATTCTCCCTTTCCATAGTTCGTAAGGTGTCTTCATGTGTTGCTGTGTAAGCAGTGAGCGATTCTGAGTATAACAGGCGGTGTCAGTAGCATCAGCCCAGAACTTTAAGGGTAGTCCAGAGTCTGCTAGGAGCGTTCTTGCTGCTTCTTTAAGTGTTCTGTTCTTACGTTCTGCTGAGGGGTGCGAGCTGGTGATGTCTCGTGCTTGATTCTCTCTTTGTCGCAGTACTCTTTTACTACTGAGTTGAGAAATTCTGTTCCTCTGTCTGAGCGAATTCTCCGTATCTTGATGTCTTTTTCCACACTGAGTTTCTTCAGTAACTTCGGTAACTCAGTCATGACATCAGATTTGTTTGCTATGAAGATGACCCACGTATATCGAGAATAATCATCAACAACGACGAGGGCATACTTCTTGCCTCTTATAGTCACTGGAGAAATTGGCCCAAACAAGTCCATGTGTAGCAGTTGAAGGATTCCATCAGTGGAAGGTGACGGAATTGGTGGATTGCTATTCTTTGTCTGCTTTCCCTTCAAGCAAGCTTCACAATTTCTATCTTTGACAAACGCTTCATTGGGCAGTCCTCTGACTTTAGAGTTCCTTGACTAGCTTGTTCATAGTCTTGAAATTCAGGTGACTGAGTCTCTTGTGCCACAGCCATCCTGTTTTATCACTGGATTTTGTCTGAGCAAGTAAGCAAGCCTCAGGTTCTGCGGTTTTCCAATTTGCGACGTAGATATTTTTCCTCCGCGAATCTGATAACACTATTTTCCCTGTAGATTTGTCAACAACATCACAGAAACCAGCGTCAAAGATAACTCTATTCATATTATCACAGAATTGACTGACAGAGAGGAGATTATGTTGAAGTCTTTCAACATATGTTACTCTTGGAACTGAAGCAGTCCCAATTTTCAGTGTTCCGTATCCCCTTGTACAGCCTTTAGAGTTGTCACCAAACTTAATTATGGGACCATCTTCTTGCACGTAATTGGTCAGCAGGCTCTTTTGATATGTCATGTGTCTCGAGCAGCCGCTGTTCACAATCCAAGGGTCCTTATGCACCTACAAAACAGAAACAGTTTTAGGTACCCTTTGGTTCAGTTTGGGTCCTTAAGTGTTAGTGGGTGATTTCGGAACCCAGATCTGTCTCGGGACCTTAGGAGTCTGAGACTTCTTCTTCTGAACCTTGTCAGCCTTCTTCTCCACAAGACTTGGAGATACTGACCTTCTGGCAGTTTTGGGTTCAGGAGCTTTCTTCTTCTGAGGTTTTGTGCTCCTCCTGGCCTTGGGCTCATAATAGTATGAACCATACTGTGTTGGATGCTCATATAGTAGTTCACAGTACTGCTCTGCCCACCTGACCTTTTTTGTTCCCCCTGAATTTGATCGTGGTGTCTTGGGCTACAACATTTGGTCAGTTGCTTCTTGTTGCTTGGCTGAGGTGCAATCATGTTCTGTTTGTTCTTCGCCTGAGGTGTTGATTCAGTGACCTGAACTTTTCCTCTGACGAACCTGTCAGCCAGCATTTCTGAGCTTTTTGATGTTGAAGTGGAAGCTTCATGAGTGTAGCCAAGTCCTTCTTTCATGACCATTGGCCTTTGAGCTCTGAGCATGCTTTCCAACTTCTCTTTAGCTCCTAGGTACTGTTCAGTCATCAGTCCTCGCCAGGCCTCATCACTTCTCCGAAGCGATTCATAATCCTTTTCGACTTCTGCGAGCTTCTGACTGAGTCGGGCATTGTCCTTGGTCAGAACTGATAGCTGAGTTTCTTGAAGCTGAGACTTAGTCATAAGAGATTTAATCTCTTCCTTGAGTCTCACAACTAGATTCTCCAAATCAATAGAGACCTGACAATCAGAAGAAAGTCTCTGATTCTTAGCCTTTACCTATTCCAATTCCTGAATAGTTCTGCTGAACTCTCTGCTCAGCTGAATCTTCTCCTCTAGTAGATCATCATATGCTTGTACCACGTCTAGAGGTTCATCTGTGACCGAGCACGTGTCGTGTGTACTGTGTGAAGAAGAGGTTATATTAAGTTTTGAGTTTACCTCAGCCTCTTCTCTGGCCATCAGACATTATTCAGCTGTTGATTCAGGAGTTGTTTCTCCGATCTCGACGGCGACAAATGCAGCTTCGTTTTCAGAAGAATACATGAACGTATCTTCCTCGATTGAGTCATCGGATATCTCTCCGGCGATGTAGGCCTGCCTTCTTTGGGCAAATTTTTCGCGTCTGGCCTGCCGTTCTGCTCATTGAGCAGCTGAGAGTTTGAGACAATCGTACTAATAGTGTCCCTCCTTCTTGCAGTTGTAGCACACAGAGGTTCTGCCGCCTTTTCCAGCTGAGTCATTGGATGGACTAGCAGCAGGTTCTGTGTTCCTGCAATCAGTAGAAGATTTAGATTCTTCCCTTTTTCGATAGTCCTTTTTACTTGAGGGAGAACCTCTATGATATTTCTTCAGCTTCCTGACTCTTTCTTTTTCTTTTTGATATTTTAGAGCCATGAGTGCAAGCTGATCAGTGACGGGAGTCTCTAAGGACTTAGCATCTGACGCAGCTGCTGTCTTGCTAGAAGAAATAGGATTGGCACCAGTTTTGCTGACTGTTGCTTTGAAAGCGTGATCTATCTGTGTGTCAGCTGGAGCACTGGAACATCGTTGGGGTAGGCTGTGCTCGAATTCCTCCATTTTTAATTCTGAAAATATAACATCAAGAGTTAGAGCATTAAGATCTGAGCGACGTAAATAAGTAGCAAAAGGAAGCCACTTCAGTCGAGGCAAAGCTCTCAAGATCTTTGTGTTCATATCTTTTTTGGTGAACGTCCTCCCCAGCCCGTTGATCACATTGATCTGATATGTAAATCTGACGCTTAGCTCGTCAATGGTTTCGTTGGGCTCCATGGCAAAGGTGTCGAACTTTTGTAGCTCTAGCTCAAGCTTGTTTTCTTTGATCTGCGGGGTTCCTTGGCTCAGTACAGCCAGGGCATCCCAAAGTTCTTTTGCCGTTTTGCAGTCTTGCACCCTCCCGAGGTGTGAATCGCTGAGCGTAGTTAGGATTGCATTCCACGCAACTCGATCGAGGTTGTGCAGCTTTTTCTCTTCTGGCGTGAAGGCTGATTTATCTTTGTCAACTTTAGCACCGGTCTGTGCTCCTACACCTCCCACAGTGGTAAACTGAACACTGTCGATCATGGGAATGATAGGTCCTTTTTCTAGGACGTCAGTCATGCTGTCATGCAGCGATGTGAGGTGTGCCTCCATTCTTACGCGCCATACCGTATAATTCTCCATAGAGAACATCGGCACTATCCGAATACCTGACATATCAGACATTATGGGTGAGAGTATAAGGATGTATGAAGAGATGCTTGTGCAGTGAAAAAACGTTTTCAGGATCTCTTCGAGAAGACCAGTAGTTTCAGAACCGATGATCAGAAGAACATCGTGTGCTCTGATACCAATTGTTGGTCCGGAGACGAGAGTCAGGTGTAGGGGGGTGAATACACCTGAGTACAAGTTCTTTTTCTCAAACGCGAAGGACAGCTGGGTTGTAGGTTGCAACTGATGAACAGTGCTAAATAGTAACCTTCTGATCGCGGGTCAGAGTGAGTCAGCTACTGAGTCTCTCCTACTGACTTTTGTCAGTACTTGATTCTCAGTCGGAGACTTTAGTGCGGATAAGTGTGTAGGGCCCGGTAGATTTCGTCTCAGTTGAAAACGTGTTTTTCGTAAACCAAATTATTTTGGCTAGTGCACTTTTCGAATACATTTTATGCAAAGTATGAGTTTGTAAGAGATTTGTATGCAATGCAATAAAACAGTAAACAACACAAGTAATTTTTAATGTGGTTCGGATACGCAAGATCTTACGTCCACGGTCCTGCTGAACAGGAGGTCTTGTTGATTTATCTAAGCAAGCCTCAGCAAGGTATCAGTGCACTGGACATACACTTCTAAGTTATAGTCCTTAGCGACTTTATAGTTCAAACCTAAGTTTGAAGGGGAGGGGATTTTCTCCAACTATGAAGGAGTTCTTACAATAAGAACAGTCACAAATGTGAACTCCTTCGAAGGTTCTAAGCTATAGATATGAACGATTGAGCTTAGATAGAGAAGAGGGATCTAAAGAAAGAAACTCTAGAGAGAAGAACTAAAAATATTCTGCTAAGCAAGTTCTTCGCTGGATCTTCTTGAAGGTGCTAGAGTGTTTTGAAAGCTTGAGCGTATAATCCCTTTGATATCCCGTGCGTAGAGCTCGGAAATGCTTCTCTATTTATAGTTGTGACCCAGGCATTTGCCCTTTGGAGAGGACGATGCCACGTGTCACAAGCGTCCAAGGAAAACGGTCATATGTTCGAATCGTTGCAGCAGAGTTGTTGATTACTGTGCATGAGAGCAGCTTTAGTAGGTCAGAGCAGGTAGAGCTTAGACGACTTCTCATTGGTTGAGGTTTGTGGCAAGTGAGATCTGTCAGACATTGGTCTTCATCGGAGTTGACTCTCACTCATCCTCGTATGATCTTCTGCTGACTTCGAATGGAGTTAAAAGCTGGGTTGTTTTCTGTCGGATACAGTAAACCTGATAAGATATCTGTCTTCTTCGTCTGAGTCAGCTGATGAGATGTCTTCTACTGAGCGGAATCAGGTGATGGCTCTGAAGGTACTGAGCTTGAATGCTGTGTTCTTCTACTGATGTCGGTCAGCTGATGAGATGTCTTCTACTGAGCGATGGTCAGCTGATGACTTGAGAACACAAGCTCTTACATTGATGACGTGGGGTTCTGGAAAGTAACTTCCTACTGAAGTTCAATCCAACATTTACCCCGTACAGGACTTAGACAAAAATGATAATGAAAAATATAATTTGTCTAGCCTATTACATCATTCAGTCCTATCGACACTACACAAAGGATACAAGCTGGGTTTTGGGATCTTCAATTCCATAGCAAGAAACACTATGATTTCCCCCATTACCGATAAGCAGAAGAGTCCTATTACAAGAACTACTGATAAAGTAATGCTAAGTATCCTCTAAGTGGTTGCTAAGATAAACCATTGACTCATAACCCAACACCGGGCCCCACACTTATCCACACAATATTTTGTGACTGAATTTCTCATATTGACCTCAGTCAGTAGAATGGACTCAGCTATTGAATCACTCTGCCCCGCGATCAAAAGGCTTATCTGGCACTGAACCCGTTCAGTAGCAAAACTCAGTATTTAGCTGACCTTCCCGTTTGAGGAAAAACTTGCAATCAGGTGTATTCACCTCCCCCCCCCCTCTACACCTGATACTCGTCTCCGGACCAACAATAACCATAAACTCATAAGAAAAAAACAAAGTTACAACCCTTACCAAATTTATTAAAACTAGCCCTTCTTTTACAAAATAAATTGATTAGGCATATATATTTAGAAAATGACAAGATAACAAAAACATACCTGTAGCCACTTCCTAGCTTTACAAAATAACATTCTTAGAGAAACAGTCTTTTAAGTTCTGCCTTCAAAACCCCAATCTACACCTCAATTGCTCAATATCCTCTACTCCATAATTTTCCATGATATATGTTAAGCATTCCCTTACTAGTTCCATAGGAACTTCTAGATCAGTAGGAAGCAATCCGTGTCTTATTAGCTCTTCTTTATTCATCTGGGGGATTTTGTAGCTATTTTTCCCTTTTACCCGCATGATTTCCATCATGCATGATTGCAAGCTAACAAACACTTTGTTTAGTCTGTGTGGTGATAATTCCTCGAATGAATTACAAACTGCATTCACTAATTGGTCAATTGTGTATGAATTTGTTTCAATTTGAATGCTCTGAATAGCTCGAAACCAACCAAGGTCTAATACATTAGTATCCGGGGAATTAGGTGGTTGGTGGAATAGCCTTATATCAAATCATCCTTCTGTTGCAGCAACTCTGAAATCTAGATCATTGTCCTTTATGTGAGGTCTGCCATTATCTTGTTGTATGAAAATTTATTTGGTTATTGCTGGTAGAATCTAATATGAAAATAAAAAATTTAGGTCACTTAATTTATCTTTTGCAGCTCCAGAATATGATATAAGTGCACATGAATAATGATGAAACAAGTTTCTGAATTCTCTTATTAGTCCCAACTGTAGGTAGCATGCTTTATGAACAATTACATACCTTTGTGATCAGACAGTCTCTGATCACATCCTTAGTTATTGGTTCAATTGGCTTAGTTTGTAGGGTTCCAGCCCATCTGCTCTTGCTATTTCTTTTTGCTGCTTCTTGTCTTGTGAACGGGAAGATGTTTATTTTCCCGTCAAAGAGAACTGAACCATCTGCAGCAACTAGAGGGCACATGAACATGAATTTTGTGATGAAGTTCTTATTTTGGCATGTTCTTTGAGGCTCAACTTCAGTAGGTGTAAGAGGTAGGGCTATTTCAGGACATATGGAGTATAGTCCCAGTAGCTTGACCTTGTTATATAGAACCATTTTTCGTCTATGTGTATCGTGTTGTGCATGCTCTTAAATTTCAAGCGGTTTAATGTTCTGTCAAATTCCAAAGCCTCTTGTGAAAACTGCAATCATAGCAGCTTGTTCGGAGCTGTTAGGGAGGGCTTGATAGCTTTAGTGTGAGCTTTGATTAGACCTTCATGAGCCCTTCGCCAAACAGTGCTCTTGCTTGTTCCTATCCCCTTTGCTAATCGTCGGATTGTTCCTCTTTTCAATACCTAGAGGGACTCCATTAATTGGAGATTAATTTATACCCTCTTTTGGCTGATTGTAGATGGATGACTTGCCCTGCATTTTTCTGTTCTTGTGCAGATTTTCAAAGTCATCCGATTGTGTGCGGTGATTTCCGTACTCGCGCGCTAGCTTGATCATCTTACTTTCTAAGATAGTTAGACATGTCTTCTACACGATTTCATAATTGCCATGTTTCAAGACATCTGAAATTCGGTTTTTTCAACATCCAACTTCAAATCTTATTCATTCTTCATCCAAACGACTCCATCTTTGCCCAAAATTCATCAACGGTCATGATTTACTTCCTTTAGGCGCCAAATACCTCCAAAATCAAAAACCATCAAAATTATACAATTCCAAGCAAAACAAAAGCTAAAACTAGATGGAAAATGATAGATAATGACTCTCGCATTTGAAGCTTTATTAGCCAACTGACTTGTTTAGTAGCGCAAACCAGTAGATAATGACTCTCGCATTTGAAGCTGAAATTTGAATTAAGGTGTATTAACCCCTCCCCCCCCAACACCTGAAGGCTCGTCTCTGGACCAACACCTAATATACCGAAGCATAACGGTCTAAAGTTCATCATGCTCTTCTTACTACTATTGAGCAACATCAGAACCCCATATCCTTTCACGAAGCATAACGGTCTAAAGTTTAGACTGAAGCAATGCAAAATAAACTCAATCCCGTACATGAAAACCAGACTCCGAGTGTTGTTCCTATTCCTAAAGGCGAAAAGTTGTTGGCTTGAGATGGATTTATAAGATCAAGTTTAAGTCAAATGACACTGTTGAATGCTAGCCATAAAGCAAGATTAGTTGCGAGGGGTTTTACACAAACATATGGAGTTGATTACATGGAAACTTTTGCACATGTTGCAAAAAATGAATACAAGTTCTTCTATCTGTTGCAGTCAATTCTAGTTGGTCTTCGTGCCAAATGAAATAAATGCTTTATTACATGGAGAACTGGTGGAGGATGTGTACAATCGCCTTCCTTCTATTCACCAATATGAGAATGAACTAGGCATTGTGTGTGATAGTCTTAACACGAGAAATATGCGTATTTGGGGGAGGGGGGAATACACCTATGAAAACTTTTCTTGAAAATACATTCGAAATTATCGTGCGTTAGTGCAGAAATGTGTGAGCCCTTTATCTCGTTGAAAAATAATTTGTCGTGTACAAAATATGTGAGTTGTAAAGACGTTAAAACAGTTACTGACAGAGTAAGTAAGAAAGTAAAAGTAGTAAGCACACGAGTTTTATAGTGGTTTGGAGATAACTCCTACATCCACTCTTCCTGACAGATTCAAGGATTTCCCTTATAACAAAACTTGGTTGAGTTCTGTTACACTTCTTCTTCGTCAACGTCTACTTCGACTTCTACTTTAAATAAACAAACTCTACAAACACTTCAACATAAATTAGGTTGGGTTTGGTTTTGGTCTTGAGTTTGATTCTCTAAGACGAGAGCTCCTTACAATGATTTTGGATCTTCTCAAATCTAAGCTAGGATGAAGATGTTGGCTTAGAATACTTGGAACTTAGGACTTCAAGAAAGACACAACTTAAACAAGGGTTTTTAGGTTGCAGAGAGCTTTGAGTTATTGAAGACTTTGAGATGTGCAATAGTTCTGTAACCTTGTTTGATTCAAGATTCTTCATATATATAGTTACCATTGTAAATAGATCTATTAGAGAGAGATCTACTAGAGTAGGTAAACTAGGGTTGAGGCAACAAATTGATTTTGAATTAAAGTTGCAACTTCCGTCTGCATTCAACTGTAACAATCCAAAAGTACTGCTCAAACTATTCTTTGAATAGTACACATGTCCACATGTCATGATCTGGTTTGTTGAACGAGATACGGCGGTTGACTCCAAATCAAACTCCGATATGAGTACCTCGTACTGCTTTGAATGTGTCAGGAGCATTTGAGTCAATCGTCAAATGGGTCAGTATCTGCGTCACTCGTGGACTGTCAATATCTCCTGGTAATGAAGAGTTAGTGGCGATATAAACAAAGGTAAGATTAGTGATTCTTCGTCCTTCAGGTTATGCTACATCAGGATCAAGCGATAATAAGACATGCTACAGTATGACACTATCTAGATCCTGAATACAAGCTACTTACTTGGTTCATCATCAATCAGAGTTTTGAGATCTAAATCAAAACCTTATCATTAAACTCACATATGTGTAAGATTCATAAAGCTATTTATGGCTTAAACAATCTCTAAGGGCTTGGTATGCCAAACTCAGCTCTATTCTCATGTCTTCCTGATTTCATAGATCAAATGGTGACTCCTCAATGTTTATTCGAGCCAATAAAGAAGGAGAAATAGTCATCTTAGTCTATTATAATGATCAGCTAATCACGAACAACAATCAAGATGAGATTGCAAAGCTGAAAGATTTTATTTATTCCAAATTACTTCTTTTGATTGTAGTCCACAAATTATTTTCATTTTCGGAAATAGACCAACAATAGTGGGACAACTCGAAAATGAAAGCATACTAACAATAATGGGACAAAAAAAAAGTAATTTTTAACATATTTTTCTAACCATATCATTAGTCCATTACCTAAATACTCCCTCTGTCCCAATTATAATGTCCATTTTGCTTTTTGCACGATTTTTAAGGAGAGTTGTTAGTTGTGAGTAGAGATGTGTTGGTCCTGAGACGTGGTTCAGGTGTAGAGGAGGGGGGGGGGTGAATACACCTGAATACATATTCATTTCTCAAACGCGAAAAATTCAGCTCTAGTTGAGTTTGCTACTGAACTGAGTCAGATAGCCAAATATACTTTCAGATCGCGTGGGCAAGAAATTCTTCTACTGAGTTCAGCTTTACTGACTTAAATCAGTCGAACAGTCGTTCAGTATCAGAGTTGTGTGTGGAAGTGTAGGCCCTATTAAACGTCTCGGTTGGAAAATCGGTTTTATGCTGAGTTTGATGAAGTACAGTTTTAATGCAATATGATCAGTAAAAGAAAGCAGTAAATCAACACAGCAGATTATTAACATGGTTCGGACACACTGGGTCCTATGTCCACTGTCCTGACCAAAGCAGGATACTTGTTATATTTATACTGAGCAAGTCTTAGTGATCTGTTCTCAAGACAGATACAGCTTGAAGCTTATACTGAGCAAGTTCTCACTGATCTGTTCGCATGATAGATTCTCTACTTATAGTCGTAGTGACTTTTACAGAGGTTTCAAACTTAAAGAGTTTGAGTCTTCTCCAACTAAGAGGAAGTTCTTACAATAAGAACAGTTTCGCAACGATGTGAACTTCCTCGAGGTTTCTAAGCTATATATATTACAATAAGGCTTGCTTAGATAAGAGAAGGGGAACAAGGATAACTCTAAGTGATGAACTAAAAGGTTCTTCTAAGAAAGCTAGTTCTTCACTGGATTCTTCGATTGAGAGCGTTTAAGAGTTTTGTGCGTAGATAGCTTGGGTTCTCGGTAGTGTCTTTGCATGAAGACTTCTCTTATATAGTCGTCGATTGTGAATAGATCCGTTGGAGGTAGGTCTAGCCACGTGTCAAAACGACAAGGAAAACGGCTCCTTAAATTTGAACGTTGATGAGTAGGTGCACTGTAGAGATATGCCTCTTTTTCAGTCTGGGAGCAGCTTTTGTCAGAAAAGGTAGGTTGCTGTTGGCTCATTATTGGTCGAGGTAAATTGGTAAGTGAGACTTGTCAAGCATCAAGGTTGACTTCCTCTGAATCCTCGGACCTTCAATTGAAGTGACTTCCTACTAACGTTCTTTTGATTATAAGTGCATGGGCACGGATTCCTGTGCAGATTCAGTTGGTGGTCGGCTGACCAACTGACTTCTTTGATCCTGAATCCATCAGCTGAGTACAAGGTCTTCTACTGAACTCTGCAGCAACTGAACTCTAGCCTACTGAGTTCCTAACAACTTAACTCAAACTAAGCTATTTACATAAACGAATGTACATCATTCAGCTAGGGGTTTTGGGATCTTCAAATCTATAAATGTGTCATATTGAATCCTTATCCTAACAAGATGTGTAAAGGTGTGGGTCCTACAAAAAAGTTGTGTGTAATAATTTGCTAAAAAGGAAAACTAGACATTATATTTGGGACAACCCGAAATAGAAAACTGGACATTATAATTGGGACGGGGGGAGTATATAATTGTTATTATTGTAAAGATGGTAAGACTTCTTAGGACAGGTAATAATAGGCTTTTTGTTAAATTTTAAATAAGAAAAATATTCAAAACAAAACTAATTTTAAACCACTACAGTCAAATCTCTTTAATTTAATATTTTTAAAATCATAAAATTTTATTATTTTAGAGAGTTAGAGAGAGTTTTCGAACTATAACTAAATCGAGTTTTAATTAGATGAATATAATAAGAAATTATAAGTTTATTTATATATCATATTTAATGTCATTTTTACTAATTATCATCTATTAATAATGAATTATATTATTTTGTTAAGCAATAATGAATTTATTCATTTAAAAAATAACTACAATGATATAGTTAACATTAATTGAAAATGAACCCTAAAAACACTAAAGATAATACAATTCCTTTAGAATCAACTACGCGCAAGGAAACACTTCTTGCGTCTGTTGGTCCCGAGAGTACGTTTAGGTGTAGAGGGGGGGTGAATACACCTACCTATTTCTCAACTTGTAACACGAACAGTCCCGTTCAGGAGTGTGCCGTACTGAAAGAGTTCAGCAGACCAAATAGCTGTTCTGAATCGTGTTAAGGCAAAGAGGTACTGACTCTTTTGAGATCTGCTAGCTGACTAAGTCAGAATTCAGTATCTTCAGATGGAGTTCAGTGGTGCGGAAATGTGTCGGCCCAAATCAGTTGGAAAAACGTTTTCTTAAAAACAGTTTCAGTTCAGAAGAGTGAATCAGATAAGTATGCTGAAACTTGGTCCCGAATGGAGACGAGTCTTCAGGTGTGGAATACACCTGAGTCAAAGATCAGCAACGAGCGCGACAGTTAGTACTGCTGAATCAGTACTGCTGAACGCACGGGCAGAGAATCCTTCTACTGAGTACGGTCTACTGAATTCAGTCAGTAGAACAGTAGTTCAGTATCAGGTTTCGAGTGCGGAAGAGTAGGCCCAAAAGAATATTCGTCTCAGTCTGAAAATACCGTTTATGCTGTTTGATTTAAAGTCAGTTTTATGCAAGTGAACAATTAAGCAAAGTGACAATAAATCAACACACAGTTTTTAAAGTGGTTCGGATATCACACAATCCTACGTCCACTGTCCCGAAAGATCAGGAGGCTATTTATTATACTGAGTTAGTCTCAGTCAGCTTGTACAAAGGACAAACTGCGGCTTGGGGATTATACTGAGCAAGTCCCAGTTTACAACGGTTATCAAACTAAAGTGTTTGACAAACTCTCCAACTATGAAGGAGTCCTTTTACAAGAAGGAACAAGTTCAAATATGAACTCCTTCGTCTAAGCTATGGATATTACAATAAGATCAGCTTAGATTAGAGAAGGGGAACAAGATAGAACTCTAGAGAGAAGAACTATAAGAATATATCTATGAAAGAGTAAGTTCTTCTCTGGATATGGCTTGAATCTTCTAGAGTGTTTGTTCGGTTGAGCTCGGTTCCTTGGATGTGCCCATCATCGTCATGATCGACCTCCCATCCTTTTTCTTCTCTCTTTTCTGCGTGAAGACACTTCTCTATTTATAGAGGTGACCTAGGCATATATCCGTTGGAGAGGACGATGCCACGTGTCACTCTATGGGGTAGCAAACGGCTCTATTTGAATTCTGTAGAGTCCACTAACATTAATGAAAGTGGTTGACTTGCAGCTTTATGTCGGAGACTCTGCCAGCTGGCTGCTTGTCATTGGTCGAGGTACAGAGAGTGGTTGAGACCTATTCAGACTTCAAGGTGATACTGAAGCTGACTTCTCAGATGTACGACCTCGGACAACTCTACTGAATTGTTCTTCTGAAGTCCATGGTCAGCTAAAGTAACTGACCGACCGTTACTGATTCTGACCGAAGGTTCAGTAGACTGCTCCTGCTGAGTCCAGTTCTACTGAACACCTCTCAGTATGCTGCTCCTACTGAGTCTTCAGTCCATGGTATTGAGGCGGATAGTCTACTGAAGAACAGCAGACGGAACTACTTAGTCGGACCATGTTGAAGGCAAGTCTACTGAGTTTGAAACACTCAAGAGACAAGGGCGGTACTATGCATATTCAGTCGGTCTATATCAGTCCGACTGACTTATTTGATACTGAGTTCTTCAGCTGAGTAAAGGGTCTTTTACTGAATGCACAACTGTTGAACTATAGCTAGTCTACTGAGTTCCTAACACGGTGAACTCAGTTAAGCTATAACAATATCGAAGGCTCATCATCTAGCTAGGGTTTTGGGATCTTCAAATCTATCATAGTGAACCTAATTCCCAACAAGTATGAACAGTTAAAATCAATGCAACAGTAAATAAGAGACACAGAGATTTTTAAAGTGGTTTGGATGCACATGATCCTACGTCCACTGTCCCGAAAGGTCAGGAGGCTATTTATTATCCTGAGTTAGTCTCAATCAGCTTGTACACAGGACAAAGCCGCGTCTTGGAATTTATACTGAGCAAGTCTCAGTTTACAACGGGTATCAAACTAAAGTGTTTGACAAACTTCTCCAACTATGAAGGGGTCCTTTTATAATAAGGATAAGGTTCAAAGGTGAACCCCTTCGTCTAAGCTATGGATAAATTCAGTTGAGCTTAGGGTTAGAGGGATAGGGAACGAGAAAGTGGCTTCTAGATCGACGAACAGCTGAGTTGTAGCTTTGAGTTCGTGTATCGTCGATTTGGATACTAGAGGCTTTGATATCTGTTTAGCTTGGTTCCCTAAGAGCTAGAAGGTAGTCTTTCGCCGGAGAATGTTCTTTAAGTTCTTGCGGAAGACTTATGCGATATTCTGTTTTTGCTCGTTTTTCCGTTTTCTTGCTCGAGAGTGTGTTGGCTCGTTCATTGCTTTTTGGCTCTCTGCATGCATGAAAAAACTTGAATCATCCCTCTATTTATAGAGAAGAGATTAGGAAAGATCCGTTGGAGACGATGATCCCTTTATATCACTCTTTTGGTAGCTAACGGCTCTTTTGAAAAAGGTGACAGTGTCCTTTCCCTACTTTTTCGGAAAGTTGTTGACTTGCAGCTTTAGCAGGTAAGGACAGGTGTTGGCTTGTCATTTGCCGAGGTTTTGCAGAGTAGTTGAGACAGAACAGACTTCGAGGCATAATGAAGCTGACTTCTCTCTTCCTCGTATTTGACTATGCTAATTGTTGTTCAAAAGATTTGACAGTTCAGAGGACTGTCTGCCGTTACTGAGTCTGATCCTATAGAGAGTACTGAATTTACTCTACTGAAGGTCAGCTCTTAGTTCAGTGAACTACTCCTGCTGAGTTCAGTTCCACTAAGTCTTTCAGTATACTGCTCCTGTTGAGTCCAGTACATACTGAGTCTTCTACATCCGGTGCTGAGGCTGATAATCTACTGACCGCCTGAACCAGTGTAGAGTGTCTATTGAGTCTGAATCCTCATAGACAAAAACAATTACAAAGGAATGGTTCACCAATCAAATAGGGTTTTGGGATCTTCAAATCTTCATGGGATCACTCTGGGTATAAGCCTACTGAGTGCATTTCAGTACGGAAGATAGAATCATTTCCCACTATGTAAAACCGTGCTGAGGACTGAATCATCACCCAACAGCGTCTATGACTCATCATAATTTTATGGTGCAGGTCGAGAAAAAAACACTTGAACTTTTCGATGCAATTAGAAAAATTAGAAATGATATTGAATTAAATTTAAATTTTAAGAAAAAACAGGCAACACTATAATCATATTTAACAAATTTATTTTAGTATTATTGATAATTTTAAATAATTATTGTTTTGTGAAATTGATGGACCATACATTTACATTGGAGTTTTCTGAAAATTATTATATTATTATCTTATCAAATTTAATGATTTTTTACAAGCTCGAGTCGAGACCTGAAAAAAATATTATCTTAAAGATGTTACTCCCTCCGTCCGTCCCGCCCGACTTGTCTTGTTTCTTTTTGGCATGGAGATTAAGATGAATGAGTGGTT
This sequence comes from Lavandula angustifolia, assembly GCA_028984105.1. Lineage (NCBI taxonomy): Eukaryota > Viridiplantae > Streptophyta > Magnoliopsida > Lamiales > Lamiaceae > Lavandula > Lavandula angustifolia. The sequence goes on from CM054825.1 coordinate 19,126,737, forward strand.
GTGTGTAGATGAGTGGGTGATTGTGTGTAGAAAAGTAGGTTTCACAAAGAAAAAGTGAGAGTTTGTTTAGTAATTATTTTCTTTTTTAGGAAACAAGACAAGTCAAATGGGACAACCCAAAAAGGAAAACAAGACAAGTCAAGTGGGATGGAGGTAGTATTAATTAACGAGTATTAAATTATAAAGGTTATAGGCTCCGTTCGAGAAAAATAACTTAATTAAAGACTTATTGTTGGGATGAACATAAAATGTTGGGATATATTTATATGATAAGATTTGAAGATCCCAAAACCCTTAGTTGAATGATGAACCTTCGATATTGTAATAGCTTAGTTTGAGTTCAACTGTTCGAACTCAGTAGGCTAGAGATCAGTAGTTGTGGATTCAGTTGAAGACTCTGCACTCAGCTGAATAACTCAGTATCAAAGAAGCCAGTTGGTCTGTCATTCACCAGCTGAGTCTGCAAAGGAAATCGAGCCAGCGACTGAAGTGTTCAGACGAATGTCGATAGAGGACAATCAGGTGACGGTCCGAGGATTCAAAGGAAGTCAACTCAGTGTACTTTTGAGTTTGAACAAGCCTCACCAACTCTCATGTACCTCAACCAATAAGGAGCCGACAACGCCTTACCTGCTCTGCCATAAAGCTGCTCCAAGCCGAAAAAAGAGGAAATCTCAACAGTGCCTCTACTCAACGTTCAAATTTCATATGGCCATTTTTTCTTGTCTTATTCGACACGTGGCTAGACCCTCTCCAACGGATCTATTCACAAATCGAAGACTATAAATTGAGAAGGTCTTCATACAGAAGAAGCACCGGGAACCAAAGTGAACAAAGCTCAAGAACTCTAGCGAACCTTCAAGCAACATACAAACGAAGAACTTGCTCATAGATTAGATATCCTTTTAGTTCTTCTTTCTAGAGAATTATTGTTCCCTTTCTCTATCTAAGTGTGCGTATTGTAAAACCAATAGCTTATAACCTCGAAGGAGTTCATATCTTTTGAACTGTTCTTTCTTATAAAAACTCCTTCACAGTTGGAGAAACTAACCTTAAACGGTTAAATTGTAAAGTCACTACGACTATAAGTAGATATCTTTCAGTATAGGCAAACAAGTTTGAATCTGTCATGTGAACAGATCACTGAGACTTGCTCAGTATAAATAATACAAGTTATCCTGCTTAGTTCAAGACAGTAGATGTAGGACCAGTGTGTCCGAACCACTTTAAAAATCATTGTGTTGTTTTTGATTTAACTGTTGCATTAATATACTATTCATTCAACATCCAACTGAGTTTTAATCAAACTTGCACAAAACTGGTTATCAACAAAGACGCATATTTTAAAAGGGTTTACACTGCCGCACACAACTCTTTTACTGAACTACTATTCATTGACATAAGTCAGTAGTACTGTACTCAGTAGGAGAATATTCAGCCCACGCGATCGAGAAAGTATATCTAACCAACTGACTAGTTCAGTAGCATTCTTCAGCTAAAGTTGACTTTCGCGTTCAGAGTTTGAATTTGCATTCAGGTGTATTCACACACCCTCTACACCTGAACCGTATCTCTAGGACCAATACTTATGACAAAAGACCTTATTTTATAAGCACTAATGGTATAAACACTTAAATTTAATAAGTTAATTGTGTTTGGATGCATGTAATAATAATGACTTATTTAGGCAAAAAAAAAAAATTAAAAAAATGTTGCTAGGATTTGAAATGGAACCTCTTTAAAAGTTAGTTATAAGTTGCTATTAACTTATAAAAATAAGTTAAAAGTAACTTATTATTTAGAATAAGTTATTACAATAAGTTCTTACAAACGCGTTAAATAACTTACTCCTTCTATCTCATTATTTTTACTCACATTCCCATCCCATTACCTCACTTTCATACTTTATCAATTCCTGTGCGGAAAAGAATTAAGTCTACTTCATTAAAATAAATTAAAATTAAAGGAGACCATAGTCTACTTCATTAAAAGTGAATTTACCTATCGTATATACGACCTAACAGAAAAACGTTTTTGGTGTTCATTTAGGATCTGACTTGTTTGTCTAACATTGTAATTGGTATTCGGCATTCCCATCGAATATTATCTCATTCGTTTTGAGAGAGAGAGATTTAGATGCAAAAGTTTCAGGTTCGCACATTCCCAATCTTCTTCTCCACCACTGATTTTTTGCTCAAAACCCTTGTTGCTTCCCTTAATTATCTGATTCCTACTATGTTTTGACGGGTCAAAATGTCGTTTTGGGTAACGCCTTGCTGACTTAACTTATGCATTTTGTTTTCTTCTAAACCACTACCATTGCCTAATTCAGATTCATGGAAGTTGATTATTAATGATTTTCTCATGTGAAAGAGGTAGTAGCTACATTTGGGATTTAGCATCCTTGTAAGAGTGAAGTGTTCATTTGCTCTTGTAAATTGTAATGTTATTTTACAGGAGCCACAGCTGGTGATCTGGTGTTTTATTTAAATTGTTGGTTTTAATTCTTTCGTCTGATTAATTGCGTATTAGAATGTGTATTGGCTAGGGTGCTTACTTCGCTGATTTGTAAAGTTGATCGAGGCTTTAAAATTGAATATTTGTGCATTCCTTCTACGAATAATTAGTGGGATTTTCTCTCTTGAAAACTATATGCTTTAAATTTGCTTATGTTATGCATTGTGTTATTATTGGCAGGACTTGCTTGTTGAATATTTGTTACAACTGATTATTTCTGAAATGGTGTAACAGAAAGAGAAAAATGTTGGTATATATGATCCTGTTTCTGTTCAGTTATTGGGTTGCCTAAATTTATTATCATACTTTTGGCTTCCCATACGGAAGTGAATGTGATGTAACCTATCCGTAGTAGGCACAGCGGAGCTATTTAGTTTATCCGTTATTAATCTAAGAGAATTGTGTAATGGGTTCTCTTGTTGGAAGTGATTATTCAGCACCTCAGCATTCTTTAATAAGATGCAATTTCTAATGCGCCCTTTACTGTATAAGCCGTGCTGTTTATGTGTGTATTGCAGTTATTTTTAATGGCTACTTAAGTGACAACTCAACATTGTTTTTCTTTTAGGTACTGATTTTAAACCTGTGGAAGCATTTTTCATGGTGTCAATTAGCCAGACCAAGATGTTCTGATCACTTGTAAGATACCTCACAAATGGCAGAATATGTGGCCATTCCACCTAATGTTCAGCTGCATGTTCATGGTAACATCTTAGAAAAGCGGCCTTGTCTGCGAAAAACTCATCTCCAAGCTAGAAGGTTTGACCATCTTATCCCTAACTTGATTGTCTTACTCTTATATGATATTCATCAAACCTTGGTAGTGGGCCGAAAGGGTTCACCTCATCTTTTCTATGATAATTACAGACTCCGTCTTATTGGGATCAGTTTAATGTGTTTGAAATTGTAACTAGGTCCAAGGTTTTAAAAAACGTAAACGGGTTTCGAGGCGTTTTTCCATGGTTTCACGAGGCGTAAGCCTCGAAACGGAACGAGGCGTAAAATTGAGGCGTAAATTTAATTTTTTTCCCCTAATAAATATATAATAACACATAAGTCTAAAATACTCTCAAATTCAAAATACATGGGATTCAATATTCTCCACAACTAGAATTTTAACTTTTTAGTGAAATACATGGGAATTGGTGGCCAAAATGTCTTTTCTGGAAGAAGAATACAATGAATCTTACTAGCTCATAGCTAACCTCTTCGTTTTATTAAGTTAAATAATTAATTATACCCAACTATCTAATAAAACTTTAGGCAATTAATCACATAAAGAAATGTCTAATTTAATATAACCTCTTCGTTTCGAAGCAAAGACTAATAACGGGTGTCCGGAAGCAAAGATTAATTTCGTGGAAGAGCAAGGTTTCGGCGGGCCGCGGAGGAGGAGGAGCAAGCCGGGCTGCGGTTTTGGCGGCGACGACGGCAGGGAGGAGCGGTAGCGGTTTCGGCGACGGTGGCAGGAAGGAGCGGTGGCGGTTTCGGCGACGCCGGCAGGGAGGAGCGACGCGAGAATGCAATTCATGATTTCACGGCGCGAGAATGCAATTTCACGACGGCAGGGAGGAGCGGCCCAACAATACAATTCACAATTCACGCTGTTTTCTACTCAATTTTAATTTTAATCTAAATATTTTGGGTTGGGCTAATTGAAAATCTAATTAATGTAATTGGATTTAAGCTCAATTACATTAATTTAATAAGAATTCGAATTATGGCCCGATAAAAAAAGGGACCGCCTCAATGAAAAAATGCCTCAAAGGCGCGCCTCGAGACGCACCTCGCCGGAACGAGGCGCTCAAAAGAAACGCATGGACTGAGGCGTAAGCCTCAAGGCGTTTTTTCGCCGTTTCGATTCGAGGCGGGCCTCAGTTGGGTTTTTTAAAACCTTGACTAGGTCTAAGATGCTATGTTGCTTTTAGGGTCATCCCATGTATTTTTTCCAATGAATAATGAGAACATACGAGAACCAAAGAATGACACTGCCCATCGGTTATAGTGAGACCTTTATATGGTTTTACTTCCTATATTAGATTAAATTTTGTGTCTTAAATCAATTTATTATTTCTATTGAATTTAGTACCTGCTTAGACCTTGGTTCCTTATGATTTTCCTCATGTATATGTGTGCTTTGTAGAAGTCATATCTTCTATCTGACTCTTTGCAATCATCGTAATAACATATTGTTTGCAAGTTCAGAATTTAAGAACTAATTTTTTGATAAACTTAAGCTCCTTGACTCAATCATAGTAATAATGTAATCTATGCTGATTTTTCCATCTGTATCCCAAAAATTGTGTGGATTTACATATGAGGTGTTCAATTAATAGCCTAACCCATTTAAAAAAGGATGCTTGCTGTTGCTCAGATGAACTACTTTTTCCATTTGTCCCCATTTTAGGAACTTCTATCATGGAAGTAAGAATCTTAATCGGTTGTCCTCTCAGAAGACTTGCATGCTTATTGCTCCTCACTTAAAAATCCCGAATGGAAGTCCGGCAGGGAAGATCCCTACCAGGTGCTGTTGCTTGAATACCCTTGCCAATGTTGATGTTGCAGCTACTTCTCAATGGGTTCCTTTCATTGACCAAGTCCTCCTTTTAGCAAGTATAACCCTCACATATATGGCTGGAGTAGTTCCTTCAGAGAAGTCTCCATTTAATACTGAAACAAGGGTGCCACTTTCTGATGCGGTCCCTGAAAACTCTTCCTCTTTGGGTAGGTAAGGAAGGTTAGTGGATGAAATCTCATCATGGTTTGACAAGTGTCTCTCTATATATTTTAATAGAAAGCACCCTAAAAATAAGATATCAACTTTTGATATAGTGTTTCATTTATTTGCAGTTCAGTGAGAAATGATGATGAGGTTTCCTTGCAGTTTGCCTGGGATGTTGTTAGAGGCAAGCTAATGGATTCTTTATCTACTATTAAGAATGGGGTAGATTTAAGTGAAAATGTTGGGAAATTTGAGCAAAACCCTGCAAGACAGCCTTCAAGCTTATATGCTGTTTCTGAAGGCCCTAGAACAAGACTGCTCTGGAGATCATTTCACTGGCTAGAAAAAGAGGCAAGAATTTTGTGTATTTCTGTTTTGATTTGTTTGAGTACTTCCATCATATCGTTATGACTACTCATGGCTTAGAGCTTAAGCTTTTCTTCAGAAGTTGTGGTTGGAAGGTAAAAAATGGGAGTATATAAGGGCATATTCTGAAGTCTGTGCTTCTCCTTGGAATAAAAGAAAAAATTCAGCCAAGCTACATCATTTTTCGTTCCTTTTCGTGCCATTAATTTGAATTATTTCTTCTGCCAGTAAATAATTTAAAATGTTATCCTTCAGGTGACCAATATCTCTATGACCGCTGCTGCCAAGTCAGCAAACGATTTCTTGTCTGTCTTTGCAGAAACTATTCAGACTTGCTGCCAACCTCTATGCATGGCATGGCTCGAAGAGGAGATTCACCTCATCTCCAGAAAACCTGACAAGGTATGTCGGTAGCAATATTTATCCTACAAGTTATAGAAATTATTTGAAAGAAATTAAGAGTGTAGCCACAAATGTCGTTTCTTTAATGTTCTCTATCAGGAACTTCTTTCTTTGGCCAAAAGTAAGTTGAATGGGTATGCCAGCATAATCCAAAATATCAGAAAGTCAGGCAAGGAGGATCTATATGCGGAGTTGGTATATGCCCTTAAATTTGGCTCTTCCAGGTAAAAGGATCATAAAAAGTATGTTCGAGGCAGTTTTGGTTCTCATAGATGTCTTTATATTTCCTCGCCAACTCATGTATTCTAATAAGCTGCATTTCTTTATGAACTTGTAGAGATACATTTCTTTCCGGTAAATGGATCAAGGAATAGGAGACAGGACAACCAAAGTAAATAGTTTAAAGAAATTCTGATGGTGTTAGTAGAGAAAATATTTCTGGCAGGAGTTACATCCTGCATGAGTGTTTCAATATTGACCTCACTGCCTACATAAGTCTCGGGTTCTTAAAGATGTTCTTTAATCAATATTCTTCGTGAATATCTTTTTAATAGTTAATTGGGAGTACCTTTCTTTTCAGTGATATTTGTGTAGTTTCTCTTTCTTTTTCATGTTTTAGTCAATGGATGCTGCACCTTCAGTCCTATTAATATGATTTACGTGATGCTATGTCAAATGCTTCATGAAGGCAGTGTAAGCATGTCCAATTTGAGCTCCAGCAAGATTTCAGTGTATCTCTACCTTTGCATTGGCAGGAAAGGTGGCTATTATAATTCTAGCTTGTTCGTCCAGCATGGAGTATCCATATTAGAAGATTTGGTGGTCATGATAGCAGATGGCATTACAAGCATGTATTTGGAGCTTATATCTGTAGATAGTAGCATGTCTAATGAAATGAACAACCTTGGTTTGAGCTTCTGTACCCTCTCCACCAGAGCACTTCAGAGATTGCGGAATGAGGTAATGTAGTACCTTCGAGTTTCCCCTCTCCTTTTGGTTTCTCTGCATTTTTTGTTCTTCTGACAGAAACATCAGGCCAAACTCTCAGTTTTAAACTTTAAATTAATATGCTCGTATTCGTATCCCCATTATCTCTTTGAAAGTAGGAGAGTATGTATCACAAATTGCTCTCGTGATGTACATATTTTTGTATACGCCTAAATTAGTGTAGATTTATGCGGTGTAATTGAACCAGAGAAATGATGGAGATATCACTCCCAAAAGTGAATTTGGAGAATGCAAACGGGATGCACTCCTGTCGGAAACAAAGTCCCAGCAAGCTAATCTGCTGAAATAACTTAACTCCTAACTTTAGCCTTGTTATAAACTCTTGTTCAACTGATTCCTGGACATGGAATTAAGGGTTGCTATCGAATTCTGTACAGTTCTGCAGTTACCGTGTAGTAGAAAATCAAAATTAGGGCTATTAGCTAATTAGAAATTAGGATAAGATTGTTATTGATTTCAGAGCTTATGGATAGGATATTATCTAATTACTACTGAAAATACAATTTCACTTTCATTTGTATATATTTTTTACTTATCATGACAAACAAGCACCTCTGGTTGACAGGTGGCACTGCACCAATGGTTGCATCAAAACATGGCTGCAGTGGCGTCTATGTATGAAGACCGGTTTGATCTGTGCATACTTCAAAGAGAATTAATTGAGTTCAGTGGCAATGAGACTGAAAACATTGGTTGGCTGAAGAAGATTGGTTTTAGGATATCAAGGCCCATATCATCGCAACTGCATTATGTTACTGTAAAAAACACTTCTATACCTGTTAAGAGGACCAAGGAATTGAGGGCCTTGGTTGGGTGGTACGTTCTTCTTCATTGGCCCTTTTTTCTTTCTTCTTTTTATTACTGTAACTTTGAGTACCTATTGGTCATAATTCCATCTATGGCTATTAAACATTAATATACAAACTCATTTTGGTACTTGTTGCATAAAAAAGTATCTTATCAGAGAAATTCAGTTGAAATCTAATTTTATTTCTCAGCCATTTAGCTCTAACTGATTTTGAGGTAATGATTAATTTACAGAAGGTTTAGAAGTTGGAATTTTGTTCTAATCTGGCTGAGTTACAAGTATTTACCAGGACATCCATGGGCTTTTTTTAACTTCCGCGATTAACTGTGTACACTAATTTTGTTTCATGTTCAAATGCTTCCTGGTAAAGTAAATCTTGGAACTCGTAAAGAAAAAGAAGATAACCTCGTCTCAGTTCCAGTTTTAATGTGAAATGAGAAGCCCTATACAGCTGTGACAATAATCCTCCGTATCTTTTATGTTCTTAGAAATTGATTGTGAAGAAAACCAGTAAAAGTGAGAATATATCAGGAAAGTGGTTTGTGGATGTTGGAAGTGTAGTTTTGCTTATTATTGTGTTCTCTGGTTCTATTTGACATTTCTTGTTCTTGAATGTGATCTTAAAATTCCTCCAGTTTGCTCCCCCTGATGCAGCTACCAGAATCCAAGTTCCAAAATTTCCAACTTAATTCAACACTGTAATTGTTGTTGCAGGAGGTACTACTTCAGTCTCTTCCTTGAACTGGCTGACATCACCATGCCGATTGTCAAAACAGTCATTGAGAAAGTCAGTGATGCCACTTCATTCTTCCTAAAGTGCTTGATAGGAAGGTCACTGGGACTAATCTTTTCTGGAATTAGGAACTCCTTACGACTGAAGTAAGGTATAACTAATACTCCAGGTTGTCTGCTGAGTATATGTTCAATATTACCTGTCATTTTGATGAATGAGATGATGAAAACCACCTTGTTTGACGATTTTGGCTAACGCCAAAAGGTCCCTGGATTTATGATGATTTTTGAAGTGGTAATTGCTTTAAGACCTAGTTTCAGAAAATCAAAACAGAAAAAGCTTGAATTCCTTCAGTTTGACTGTATTTACAATGTAGCATTCTCTTTATATTTTGGAGTAGATAGAAATTCTTTAGAAACGTGTTTATGTTTTGTGCATTGCAATGATTGTTCATTCATACCCAACTATGATTGGAAACATGGTGAAAATTGCTAGTAACCCTACTAAGATCCTGATGCTAGGCGATTGAGGGAGGCGGTAATATACACTTGTAGCTCAAATGCTTATAAAAAATATAAATATTATAGCTATATACAAGACTTACTTTTGTGGCAAAAAGTCTACTTGGCTATTATTTCGGACTTGTTCTTGTCTGCTCAGAGAAAAACCCGTTAAAATTGGTAGAGGGTCGAGGGAAGGAATGAAAGGTCGCAGGGGGGCTGGGGGAAGGAATAAAATGCTGAATTCCAGAAATAATTAAATTGTAATCCCTCTATCCCATTGATCTTATCTCTATTTTCTTTTCGGACTGTCCTATTCATTTTTTTTCAACCCAAAATAGAAAGTTTTTATAATTTTAATACACATTTTATCATTTATTTAGAATGAAGATTCACGCCTTTATTACTAAAACTTACCTTTAAAATTGTAGGACTTATACATTTACTGCTAAATCACTTAATTTAAATTGCATGACTCACATCTTTACTACTAAAACCTACCTTTTAAATTGTAGGACCTACACATTTACTACTAAATCACTTTATTTAAATTGTAGGATTTACACCTTTACTACAAAAACCTACCTCACCTTAATAATCTTGTCAGAAGTTTGAAGCCAAGATCAATGGAACAGAGGGAGTATCAATTATGGGAGGGCCGAACTCCATCGGTCAGCCTTCAGCACTGCCATTGGCCCAGCACTGCCATTTGGGGAAACGTAATTTCTGACAAAAAGGAAATTAAATGGCTACATTTGTGTGTTTTTATAAGGGTTTGGCTACATTTGTGTTTCTTATAGTGATTTGGGCTACTGTAGCAAATGCCCCTTGAGGGATTGACATACATAATGTTGAGGCATCTGTGGACCCCATCGCTTTGATATACTTCCATCCATTTATTTTAATTCAACGCCGAATAATAAGCAAACAAGAATAGTGGAAGGGAGAGAGTATTACTTAACAGTCAAACGTAATTAAATGTATTTTTTAGTGTTCATTGTCAAATATATAATATATGAATTGTTAAATGATTGTTTTAAATCTCATCTTTATTTATATTAATTTAACTACTCTCATAGTTATTTAAATAAATACGTACACACATATTTATATATATATATATATATAGGGTATGGATCTAGGGAGATCCATCCCTCATATAAGATATGAGAACCGATCCTATGCGTTGATCGGGTCTCATCTAACGCACAATATTAATCCCTTGTTTCTAAAAAAAATGAAAAACTAGTAAAAAGAGTATAATGGGTAGAAGAAAAGTAGTGTTTTTTGGGAGCAATTGTACCAAAATCAAAAAATTTGAAAGCACTGTTCCTTTTTTTCAGAAATTTTCGGCTCGGCTTCTACAAGAATACTGGAGAGGATTTCTTCAACCACCCGCCACCATCTCGTGAGCTCTAAAAACCACCAGCGACCATCTCGTTTTCTCCAAAAACCACCCGCGACCACTTCCCCTGCCACCCGCGACCACTTCCCGCAACCACCCCATCTCGTAATCTCCAAAAACCACCCGCGACCACTTCCCCCACCACCCGCGACCACTTCCTCGCGATTCCACTTCCGCATAATCGATTCAACTTGAACTGAGGTTTGTTTGACTGCGAATTTACTTAAATTAGGATACCCATGTATTATTTGTTGTTCTGGAGAAAATATTTTTCATGTATTATTTGGGGACTAAATTCTGATTTCGAATTTGTCATGTATTATTTGGGGCCTAATTTCTCAGTAGCCTTAAAATTTGTTCTCTTCAATTCGGATTTCATGCTGATGTGAATTTAATTGTGTAGAAAATATCGTTTTGTTGATTTCAGGCAATCGAAAAGTAGAGCATTGCATTAACGTTGCAACGGTGATAGTATGGACGCAGGTATTCGTAAGATTTCATGAGCCTATATTTTGTTTGTGTTTGCATAAACTGTGCATTGTATAAGCACGACAATTTTTTAAATTTGTTCTGTGATATTAAGTTAATTAATCGCGTATATATGCATAAAGTTTATACTATGTATGCATAAATTAAACCTTTTTTAAGCATAAATAAATGTACATTGGAATAACATTTTTTTTGGGTGTGTGTCTTCTGTTTTGTTAAGCTTAAACTTTTCACATTGTGTGCATGAAATATGTTGTTTGTGTGCAGAAAATTCGTGAGTTAGTTGCATAATAATTAACATTGTTTGCATAAAATAAGTATTACATATGCATAAACTTAGTTAGTCATGTGCATAAAATATGTTATGATTGCGAGTCGTTCTAGCGGGAAAGGAAAGAGGAAGAGTACCTAGCTTAGGAAGAGGATATTCCTTTAAAAGATTTGTTGAACAAAGGGAAGAAAAAGCCTAAAGATAGGAAAGCGAATGAAAGGTCAAAGAATAAGATGTTTGCAAAATCCAAAGGAAAAAAGATTGTGGAAGTTCGTGAGCAACAAGAAACAGTGAAAAGCAAAAAGGCAAAAAAAGTGGAGCAGAGTCTGGAAAGAAGCAAAGAGGAAGTTCGGAATAGGGAGGACGATGTAAAACAACTTACAAGCCGATGTTGTCCTCATTCACTAATGGAGGCCACAAGAAAAATGAACCAAACACAATTGGATATGGTGAGGAGAATGGGTTTCGGGGGTATATTGGGGATAGATATAAGTCGATTACCAAACAAATTGTGTTTTTGGTTAGTGGATAACTTTGACCCTAAGAGATCAGAAATGGTATTATCGGATGGAAGGAGGATAGAAGTGAATGAGATGGATGTTTATCGTGTTTTTGGGTTTCCTAGGGGTGGTTTAGAAATCCGTAAAAAAAAATTCAATGATAGAACATTGGTTGTTGATGAATGGGTAGGCCAGTTCACAAACACGGGTGTTGTGGATAGTTGTCATAAGATATGTGTAAATCATGTAACCACTGCCATGCTTCGAGATGAGACAGCTGGAAAAAATTTTAGGAGCAATTTTATAGTTTTGCTAGCAAGCTCCCTCATACAAACAAGCTCGAATGGGTACCTTTACCCAATCTTTTCGGAACCATTGGAAGAAGAAAGCGATTCGAGGCAATGGAACTGGTGTCAGTTTGTGATCCGGTGCCTGATTGATACGTGCAGGACGTGGAGGGAGAACAAAACTAAACCCTTCTTTGGCCCGTCTCTTTTTTTGCTGGTAAGTTTTATAAATTGGTTTATGCATATAATTCAAAAAGATTGTGCTCATGAGTTTAAATGTTATGTAAATATAATTTGGTACATAAGTTAATGTTTATTACTGATTGTTTATGCATATCATGAATACACTTTGTGCTAATAACTTCATAATTTTATGCTTAGCAAATATAAGGCGAAATTTAAGTACATTGGTTATGTCAGTGCATACTCCCTAGTTTAATGCTGATGATAAATGAAGTTTATGCTAATTTGTATATTGTCTTATGCAAATAAATATGTATGCAGATTTTGTACGTCGACCGTGTGATGATGTTCAACGAACAAAGGGGGAGGCAGCTACCTCTAGTTAAAAATTGGGATCTGGTCCAATTGAGAAATAGACAACAAATGGAATTGGAGAATGATGGTTTTGGCGATGGAAGGATATTAGAAGCAGTGGTTGTTGAGACTTTGCAAGCAGAAAATCGAATGCTTGGTGGTAGAAGCGACAGAGCAGGTCCTTCTACTATAGAAGAACCATCATTGAAGTATTCGTCCGAAATAATGAAACAAGCACAAGTAGTTGCAGGCCAAATGGTCCAACTGATGAAGATGATTGAGGATGCACCTTCAGAATTGTTTAACAACAATTCATTTAAGAAAACAGTGGATGCAGCTTCAAAGATTATTGCTTCAGGTGTACAAGATTCAGTTTCATTATATGAGGACGATGTAGAAGAGATTGATGGTGATTTCTGGAACTCAGAAGAAGTCAAGGAAGCAATGTTTGCTATAGATACGACCCGGCTGATGGTGAAGAACTACATGGATGAATTGCCAAGCTTTAGTTTGGGGATGACCCAACTATTCCGGCCCACACAAGTTGATAAGGTTAAAATGTTGTTAATTAATGTTAGGAATATATTTTTGGAAATCACAAGTTAATATATTTTTATTTTGATTGTTTTAGGGAAAGTTGACCGATGACAAGGTTGAGCCTCCTACCACTGGCAAGAACATATCGATTGACAATCAAGAAATTTCAAAAGATGCCAATGTGGAATGTGATGGTTCGAAACTTATCCCGGATCAAGGTGAGGAAGAATTGGATAGGGCAATTGATTCTATAGCAGATGTTGTAGTTTCTTTAAATGAAGAGCATGGAAGTCTGGACAAAGATGAAGAGGTAATTAGTACTTTAACTTATTTATGCTGTGAGTAAGTAATCTTGTGTTTTGAACTTGTTAATTTGATTCTCTTGGTATAGATGAGTGTGGGAGAACATGCAAGTGAAGGGGTTCAGTTTGCAGGAGTGGAAGGAGTTAATATTGAGGAGAGTCAGAGTGATGTAGGTGCAGAACAGGTTAGTTAGAGCTTCTGTGTAAGCATAAACTGTATGGTTGGTACGCATAACTTCTGTATGGCATTAGCATTATTTTCCATGCTTGATACAAATGCAGATCTGCTAAGCTTGAATTTATGCATCACTATTTTTTTCGTTGGTATGCATAAAAAATGGACTATGTGTGCATAAAGTATGCATTGCATAAGCAGGAAATGATACAATTTAAGTATATGTGCATACATAGTTGTCTAGTTTGATGTTCAGTTAATCAGTATGTATATATGCATAAAGTTTTAACTGTGTAAGCATAAAGTATATATTGTTTAAGCATAAATATTATTTAATTTGGAACTACAAAATATTTTAAGGGGGGGTTCGAGAAAGTCGAAGAAGAGGAAAAAGAGAAGGGTGAAGGGAGTTCGAAGGCCGCGGTACAATATATCTACTACGCTTATTAAATCGTGATATTTTCATTGAGAATCTATATTTTAGTATTATGATAATGAAATAATTCTTTCAAGGTTACAAGCCGGATGCCTTGCCGGAATAAATCTTCAAAGAAGAGTGCATCGGCAATGAAATCACCGTACCTTCTGCGTTACGTGGACGCTGCCAAAAATTTAACAAAGATGGAGATTACAGTTTGTTTTTTCTGCATTTTTGTAGCCGATGATAATTGGTATGGTTCATATTATATAAATTATTGTTGTTTGATAGATACAAATGACTCATGTTAAAATATTTATGTTGCCAGTCTGCTGTTTGAATGGAAAGATTTCAAGATTTTTGCCCAAAAGATGCGGGTGTTGAAGCAATGCAACTGGGTTGACAATGTGATAATTGATGCATGGGCCGCCATTCTCAACGAAAGGGAGCAAGTGAAGTCGGATGAATCACCGCTACGCCTGTTTGCTCCATTGAGGGTACGTATAATTCAATAAGATAACAAACTTTAAATGAACGACGTAGATGGGGAATTTTGCATTAACAATGTCTAATATACACATAGCGGAACAGTGGTTTGTCCGGAGAAAGAAATTGCTTCCTTTAAGAAGCAGGAAATCTTCAATCTGGGAATGGCTACGACGCTCACAACACATAAAGTTGATAATCTGAATAAGATTCAACTGGTAACTTAAATTAGAGGAATTGAACTGTTTTTTTTCGATAAAGTTGGGTAATTGGAAATTTTATGTTTGTTATGTAGTGTGTTTTCCCGATTGAGAATGATGGCTGCTACTTCATGATATGTTTTGATCTGAGGCTGAAGCGGACTTTCATAATTGACAATACGACGGATCACAAAAGCATTGATATGAAAGTGAAGTATGGAAACATACCCAATGATCTGGTGAGCAAAATCTTGAGTTATATAGAATTTAATTTTTTCTTCATCTAGAATTTGAACAGTATATGACCTAATAGTTTGATTAATGGATATTTTTTTTCGTTGTTAGTCATATCTGTTGTCTCAGTACCTGAAGGAGATTAAATGCACAAGCCGTGCAAAGATGGTAGAGAAATGGGAGTGCGAAATGATCATTCCAGTGTGGGGGAACCGAACCAAAGTTATGGATTCAAGTATTATTTAATAAGCATAAAATAAGTATTGTGTGTGCATAAAATAGTTGAATGCTAAGCATAAATATATATGCCACAACACTACTTAATCAAAGTAGCATAAAATAAGCACACTGTGTGCATTAAATAGTTGAATTGTAAGTATAAATATATATTGCTCAATAATACTTTATCAAATTATCATAAAATAAGCATACTGTGTGCATAAAATAGTCGAGTGGTAAGCATAAATATAAAATAGTACATGATCAAGATGATTGAATTCTTGCAGGAGTTTATTTGATGAGACACATGGAGACGTTCAAGGGTGATTTAACGAACTGGGACACGGGATTTCTAAAGAAAGGTGTCAAACAGATAAAGCTTTTGAGGATGCGGTATTGTTTGAGCTTAGTTAATTTTGACGACAACAAAATGAAGGAGACGGTTGAGCTAGAGGCGGTGGGACATGCCGATGAGAATGAAGTTGATTCAAAAGAATGTGTGAAAGAATTGCTTGATAGTTAGATTGTTCGGTTGTGCGAATGTTTACTGTCTGAATTTGGTTGGATAAACTTAGTAGATGCTGTTATGCTTTTTTAAGGATTAGGTATTCGAAACAACGTAGTGAAAAACATCTTTTGGTATATTAAATGTATTCGATCAAATGTCAAACGTATATGCACAAACAATTGAGGAGTATGCAGATATGCATACACTCTAGTAGGGGAAAACGTATATGCACAAACACTACATAACATAAGCATGAAATTACAATATGGTATGCATGAAATATATTGCCTCAACATATATAGAATAGCATGATATATAAAACCTTGTATAAAACAAAACGTATCATAAGCATGAAACAACAATTGGGTATGCATGATATATAAAACCTTGAACATAATCAGTACCATAAAGTTTTAACTTGAAATATCAAGTTTCTATGCATGAAAAATATAAAACATAAGCATAAAAAAAAACGTTTGTATGCATGAAAAAAACATAACATGAAATAAAATGATGAATGTTAATACAAATTAGTACACAATAACTGCAAATGGTTCAGTGCTTCGGTTTATAGTAAGTTCACCAGAAAAAATTAAGAGGAATCTTCTACATCCTTAACATTAGGGCAGTTTCTTGAATCATGATGTCCCATCTGGTTGCATTTCCGACACATCCTCTGAGGCTTCAACTTAGCACGAAATGCCGCCTCCTTCCTAGACTGTAGCCTACTGCCCGATCCCTTGGTTTTCACTTGATCTGGTGGCATAACTTCGACATCTTGAGGGATATGTGAGCCATAAAAGCTTTCAAATGTGTTTTGATTAACCTTACTACTTGAAACGCCTTCATCAGCATTTTGATATTTGTTGACCAAATCATCAAAATCGAAAGTAGTTCGTACATTCGTCCGGGGGTTGCCGGCAACCAAAGAAGCACATTTGAATACTACGTCCAACAACTTCTTTGTGGCATCTGCAAAGAGAATGACCGACATTCCCAACTTCAAACGACTTATCAAAACGCTTGAAAGACACATTTCTACCCCAACGAGATACGACACGAGAATCGGAACACAACCGATGTTGGAATTCTTGAACACCTTCAAAATGTGCCTGCACAACAAACCGTGCATCTCCATCTTCCTACATGTGCATGAAACTCTCAAATCAACAACATTGAACGTAACGTTGAAAACACCAATTGTATTATCATCAATTTCAAACATCTTCACTCCACCACTGTCGGTTAATTTTTGAATAGAACACACGTTCACAGCCTCAACTCATTCCAACCGCACCTTAGAGAACATAGTGTTTGAATATCTCGTGCCCAAACTTCGCTCCAAAGGCTAAGTTGTCATTAGGGAAGGTAAACTACCATCATCCGCTGCGTTGAGTTTGTCCAGTGAGTGTCGTTGAGCATTTATTGCACTCTCGAACAACAAATAGAACATCACCAGATTGGCCTTTGATTTTAAGTAAGTTCGGAAAAAATGATTTTCGCTCTCGGACATGGATGTTGTGCGAAACAATCCAGACATTGGGAAGTCTCGGAAATAAGCAGGAATCCAATAATGGCGTAGGCCAAACATCCCATCAAGCCAATCATTACCAACCAAATCAAAATCCAATAAAACAGATTTCCACTTCGCATCGAACTCCTCCAGGTTGCAGGTCGCTATTCCACACAATATCATTAAATCTTTTCGTAAAATCGGTGTTTTTTCTTAATGACAAATGGAATCTTATCCGGAACTTTAAGCATAATGTGCCACATACAAAAGCGATGACGGGTTTTGGGCATAACATTCTCCATTGCAATCTTCACGGAAGGATCCTGATCGGTTATTATTAACTTGGGACAACCGCCCATGCAAGTCTTGAAACTATTAAGTAACAAAGAATATGAATCCACCGTCTCGAGGACAAAGAAACCCATTGCAAACGTAATACACTTGCCGTGGTTGTCGAGGCCGGTGAAAGGAACAAATATCATTCCGTAATCGCATAAAATATTGTAAATCTTTAGTTGCATAAAAATATATTCCGTATAAGCATGAATGAAACGAGTTATAAGCATAAAATCGGTACATGATATTAATCGCATAAAAATATAAGAATATATGCATAAATAATACATTAGGTATGCATAAAATATCAAAGAGATATGCATAAATAAACGTAAGTGAAAGGAACAAAAAAATTACGTCAATGCATAAAAAAAAAATTTGATTTAAATTCTTTTGTTTGCATAAAACCGCTTCTATATGAGCATGAATGTAAAGGAGACATGAGCATAAAATCAGAAATCTGAATTTGAAAAATTAAACTAACTCCTATCAGATGCATAGAATAAACACGTACCTATTGGTTGAATAAGTTGCATCCATTGATAACGAATCTCCAAAAATCTTGTAATTGCCAATACATATATCATCGCCCCAAAATACACGCTTCAATTTGTCCCCTCCGTCCGTAAAATATTCGTAAAAAAAATTCGGGGTTCCTATCACGAGCTTCCTTCATTTTATCCAACATCATTTGTGCATCCGCACCCTCAACGCATATACGAAGATCACGGTGAAAATTTTTAAAATCTACTCCATCACAACCGATGTTTCGATAACTACCAACCAACTCACTAAACATTCTATATGACCTAATCGGACCAACATTAGAACGCGCACAACTAAGGACGAAATTCTTGTGGACGTAAGTCATTGTCCGATTGTATCTCACGAATTGTTTGTGAGTTGATAATAACAAAGGATGTGTGTGCCTCGTGAAATAAATCAACTACAAAACCTTCGGGGTGGGATTTAAATACAACGCGTGCAAAGCAAGATGACCGTTTAGAATTAAACCTTCGCTTTGCTTTCTTCGAATTAAGATTATCAACATCGCAAAGTATTTCTCCCCTTCTCTACTCGCACACTAAATATTTACGCATAATAGACCCATCAACATGCCGTTTTATCGACCACTTACGTATATCAAAACCGCACAAACCTCCGTAGTCTCTATAGAAATTTTCGGCCTCATCAAGATTAACAAATTTGCGTCCAACATACGGTTTCAATTCGTCCGGGCAATCGGGGAACATAAATGGATTCATCGGATTCAAGCGAAACAATTGATTGACACGGTTCAACCATTCCAGAAACTGAATGCATGAATATGTCACAGTATCAGCATAAACTCACAAATACATATGCATGAACATTGTACTTACGTATGCAAAAATTATAATAGTGAATCTACAACATAAAAATTCAATACTTCATATATACATACATCTCATTCTTCAAAAACAAAACCAGCTTTCTCGATTTTGAACCCAACAAAGCAGTAAATATAAACTTCCTTAAATAAAAGCATATTATGTAAAACACAAAGCATTTTTCAAATATTATACTAGAATGCCCAAGGAAAATGATTACTATTACTTCATGTTCTCGCATATAATGTAAAAAATCAAAAAGTACGTAAAACAATCTTCCAAAATCAGAATTAATCGGGATAAATAGAGAAGGAAAACGACCATTGATGACTTAAGAAACATAAAAAATCGATACCCACATTCAATAATCAACTTCCAAGAATTATGCTGGAGTATCTATGGACGACGATATTCTCTGCAAATATGAGGGCGCCGCTTGATGGTGGTGAAGGGAAGAAAGAATCGTTTGTAGGGGTGTGGGTAAAAAAGAAAATGCAATTTTACTGATTTACCCTTAATGAGGGGATTTTTTTCCTTTTTTTATTTAATTTTAAATGGTTTTGGAGATAAAATGTGAGCCTTAGATTGCCGAAATGGAGAGCCGAGATCGGTTCTCGTATCTCATATGAAAATTGGTTCTCATAATATCCATTTCCTATATATATATATATATATATATATATATATATGGTGTGGTTCTAGGGAGATCCACACTTCAAAAGAGATATGAGAATCAATCCTTACCTTAGATGCATCACAAATCAATGGCCAAGATTACATCACTTATTCTCATTAAAAATAAATAAAAAGGGAGAAAATGGCAAAATTGGAAAGAAGAATAAATCTAATTTGAAGAAACACTTCCCTATTTTGAAACACATGTTTCCACACCTCCATTCTCTCTCTCTCTCTAAAATAAAAAACCTCTCTTCTCTCTCTCTCTCTCTCTCTCTCTCTCTCTCCACTCGCTCTCTCTCTCTTCTCTCCTATTTATGTTGTTCCATCTCAATTCCACAGAATCTGAAGATCGTTTCTTCAATTTCGAAGTCGATTTGTTGAGAAATCGAAGGTTTATGGAGTTGTAACATAGGATTTTTGACGGAAATTTGGGGATTTCTCCTCCTTCCAATCGAGATTTTTAACCGTACGTAGATCTATGATTCTTAAACCTAGATCTATGGTTTTTATCCATAGATCTGTGATTTATTTTCGGATCTTGTTATCTTGATGTATTTTTTGGTCTGTTTCTAGAGATATTCATAGAGTTCCGCAATTATTGCCCTATTTGGAATGCTATTTCGTGATTCTTGCCGTTTTTGAAAAAATAAGCGTACGTAGCATTAATATGCATGAATGTGTAGAATGATATGCATGGATTATATGTTACATATTCATGAAAATGAATGCATAGTGAAGCATGTGACGGACTGCATTTCATATTGTGTTCGAGGTAATATGCATGAATCTGTAGAAAGGTATGCATGAATGACATGTTATATATGCATGAAAATGAATGCATTGTGAAGCATGTGACAGACTGCGTTTCGTATTGTGTTCGAGGTAATATGCATGAATCTATAGAAAGGTATGCATGAAAATGAATGCATTGTGAAGCATGTGACGGATTGCGTTTCATATTGTGTTCAAGTAATATGCATAAATATGTAGAATGATATGCATGAATGAGATGTTATATATGCATGAAAATGAATGCATTGTGAAGCATGTGATAGACTGCTTTTCATATTATGTTCGAAGTAATATGCATGAATATGTAGAATGGTATGCATGAATGAGATGTTATATATACATGAAAATGAATGCATTGTGAAGTATGTGACGGATTGCATTTCATATTGTGCTCGAAGTAATATGCATAAATTTGTTCGATGGTATGCATGAAATTGTGAGTAAGTATGCATGAAATTGAGTGGTGATTTGCATGAAAGTGTAGATTATCATGATTGAATCTCCAAAAAATTTTTGCAGGGGCATATTAAATGAGGCACATGGAGACATTCAAAGGTGATGAAAAGCTTTGAATCATTTCGATGAAATGAAGTTGAATACTAGATATGTGGAGAACATATTGTAGACAATGAGAAATGAGATTTCAAAGACAATTCATTGTCTTGTTAGAATTTAATTTTGTTTTTAATAGAAACAATTATAGTTATGCTTTGTTAATTAATCATATTCTCAATTGTTTGTATGAGATATGCATTATTATAAAATAAGCTATGCATTAATATGAGCGTAGATATGCATGTAACTAAAATGAAAAAATATACTCCCTCTGTCCCAATTATAATGTCCAGTTTTCCATTTCGGGTTGTCCCAAATATAATGTTCAGTTTCCTTTTTTGGCAAATTATTACACACAACTTTTTTGTAGGACCCACACCTTTACACATCTCTACTCACAACTAACAACTCTCCTTAAAAACCGTGCAAAAAACAAAGTAGACAATATAATTGGGACGGAGGGAGTATATAGTAATTGGGTCACCAATTTTATGCATTTACAAGTACTAATTTATACATATATGCATAACAGAAACTCATTGTTGGGGAGAAAGGGAGAGAAAATAAGGTGGGAAAGAGAAAATGTATGAAGGAAAATTAAAACAAAAGCAGATTACGAAAATGCCCTTAATGAGTCCAATTTCTTCTTTTTGCTTTATTTTAAAATGCATACCTAATGAAAAATGCTAGTCATTGATCAAGGAAATAGATGAATGAGATCGGATCTCATATCTCATTTGATTCATTCCCTATATATATAGGATGTGGATTTGGTGAGAACCCACACTTAACGTGAGAACTGCGAACCATGCATAGTTCTTATATAATTTATGCATAATCGTTATATATTTTATGCAAAAAATCTATAATTTTACACTTAATTATATAAGGATTATGCATGATTCATGGTTTTCAGTTCTCACGTTAAATGTAGGTTCTCACATGATTCACTCCATATATATATATATATATATAGATATATATATATATATATTGTATGTCGATAAAAAGTGTACTTTCTAGAGAGATTCATTCGCAACTCTTATATGTCTATGGATCGATGTTGAAACAATTTTAGAGGTTTTACTTAACTTCGTACGTGTCAACAAATAATTCGAAATACCTCGAATTTTTTAAAGAACAATTTGAAATAATTAGCTAATCAGCAAATAGAATGGAACTAACTGCAGCTTTTTGTAAAAAAAAAAAAAAAAGAAAGAAAAAAGAAAGAAAGAAAACAAAAAAGAGAGGAAAAGATAAAGAATGCTACTTAAAACATGCATTGATATTATAGAAGATTACAAAAAGATTAAGTGATTTTTTTTTCTTAAATTCAACAAATGCTGCAGCAGTTCAATTAAAATACCATCGTCATCATCGTTAAAGCTCCATCATCAGAAGATATATAGCAGATGTACATATAACAAATATATGAACATGAGGTTTATAAATCTCTCTAGCTATACAATTCTAATTAAAAACTTCAAATTGAAAAGGGTATCTTGTTCTTCATCCCCATTAATATATATATAAGATTCTAAGCTGTCTGCCATGATGAAACTCACGATATATACTAAAATATTTACCTATTAGAAATAGGGTTTGGCCCACTTGGAACTTCATGATCACCTACTTCAAATTCTCTTCGTTTCAATTTACGATTATTGCCTATTCCCCTCTTTTTGGGGCAAAAGTCGTTCGTTTTTGCAGCGGAAGAGGAATCTGAGAAAAGGGTTGCATGAGAGGGCAGATTAGTTGAGGCCATGTTTGATGAAGCAAGGATGAAGAGGAAGCCCATGAACACAAGAAAAGGTGGTGAAATCTTGTGGAGATCTCAAGAATTGGTGTTGGTGTCGAAGATGAATTGACTTTCGATCTTTTTGCCATGCATGCAAGACTTTGAAAAACCCTATACCTCCAAATCCAATAGCCACAGGAAATAAATTTCCATCAACTAGAAAGAAAAAAAAAATGGTGCAAAGGAAAAACCTATCTTGGCAGTGAAACCAAAGAAGGAAGAAGAAATAGAAGATAGAAAGATTGGTGCCCCACTTTATGGTTGTGGATTTGTATGGCTCAATTTGAAAGCTTGTTTGATTCCAAAAGACTTTCTTTGCCAAATGTTATTACTTTTCAGGTCAAAACAGAACACAATGCTAGTATAGCGTTATTCACAATAATACTGTTGGAAAATTGTTAAAATAACATGGATCGTCGTCTCATTTATTTAATGTTTATAAAAATGAAATTTGCGTTTAAAATAAGTAGGCAAGTCACAAGCACTAAAGAGTTGGTAGTTAGGATAAAAACATCTCATGTAGATGGGGTATATTTTTTTTAGTATTATATTTTTATAAAGGTGGTTATAAAACTTATACTCCTTCCGTCCCTAATATATATGCCTACTTTTCTTTTTCGTATGTCCTAAATTTAGATGCCTACTAGATTTTTTTTTGTATCTAACTAATTCTTTCACCAACTTCAATAGATCTAATTAATATGATAACATAGAAAAAGACTATTTTATCCAACTTTTATAATAGCAAACACAATTATAACATTAAATTTTTAGTAATTTACTTTAACTTACTCAAATTTCAATACCAACATTTATCTAACTTTCGTATCATTAAATTTTGGCAAATTGGATTTTTTAGTCCCCAAAGTATGGTCTTTTGGCCAATTTGATCCTTTATTTTTTTTTAGTTATTTGGTCCTCAAACTATGAAATTTTGGCCAATTTAGTCCTTCCGTTTAATTTTCCGTTAGTTAACCGTTAAATTTTTATTTTTATTTTAAATTAAATAAAATAAAAAGGGTATTTTCGGAATAATTTTTTCGAGGACCAAAACATCCAACTTATCGAACATTGAGGATCAATTTGGCCAAAAAATTTCGTTACTTAAAATTTTCTAATATTTTAGTAATTTTATTTTTTAAGAGCCAAATACAACAATTATAATACTTTTCTCAAACTAATACTTAATCATGAAAATTAAAATAAAAATATTATATTAATAAAAATCATAGGATACTTTTTCTTCAAATACAACATAAGTATTTATGATTAACTATTAGTTTTTCTTACATAACCAATTTTAAAATACTTTCATTAATATAATATTTTTTAAGTAATAAGTCTTTATTACACTAAAGTTGTTTGTAATAGGTTTTATAAGAAATTTCTAGCTACTTATGCATAAATTTGCTTAAAAGTTTTTTGACAAAAGTTGTTAGTGTTTGCCAAATATATATATATATATTTATACACTAACGAAAAATTACTAAAATATTAAAAAAAATTAAGTAATGAAAATTTATATATATATATATATATATATATATATATATATATATTTGGCAAACACTAACAATTTTTGTTAAAATGAACTTTTAAGCAAATTTATGCATAAGTAGCTAGAAATTTCTTATAAAACCTATTCCAAACAACTTTAGTGTAATAAAGACTATATATTTTTGAAAAACACTAACAACTTTTGTTAAAATGAACTTTTAAGCAAATTTATGCATAAGTAGCTAGAAATTTCTTATAAAAACTATTCCAAACAACTTTAGTGTAATAAAGACTTATTACTTAAATATATATATATATATATATATATATATATATATATTTCGGGTCATATTTTATAGCCCAGTGACACAATTTATCGAACATATTACTATAAAATATGATCCCAAAAAATATATAATTTTTTTTGACAAACACTAACAACTTTTGTTAAAATGAACTTTAAGCAAATTTATGCATAAGTAGCTAGAAATTTTCTATAAAACCTATTCCAAACAACTTTAGTGTAACAAAGACTTATTACATAAAAAATATTATATTAATGAAAGTATTTTAAAATTCGTTATGTAGGAAAAACTAATAGTTAATCGTAAATACTTATGTTGTATTGAAGATAAAGTATCCTCTGATTTTCATTAATATAATATTTTTATTTTAATTTTCATGATTAACTATTAGTTGGAGAAAAGTTTTATAATTGTTGTATTTGGCTCTTAAAAATAAAATTACTAAAATATTAAAAAAAATTAAGTAATGAAAATTTTTGGCCAAATTGATCCTCAATGTTCGATAAGTTGGATGTTTTGGTCCTCGAAAAAATTATTTCGAAAATACCCTTTTTATTTTATTTAATTTAAAAAAAATAAAATTTTAACGGTTAACTAACGGAAAATTAAACGGAAGGACCAAATTGGCCAAAATTTCATAGTTTGGTGAACAAATAACTAAAAAAAATAAATAAGGGACCAAATTGGCCAAAAGACCATACTTTGGGGACTAAAAAATCCAATTTGCCTTAAATATTTTCTTAATCTATGTGAAAAAACAAATGGACATATAAAATAGGGACGGAGGGAGTATATATTTATAAGAATACATAACTATATACACTTCCACTTTCTTTTATTTTATAACATTCCTAATTCAAAAAACTAGTAAAATTACTATTCTAAATGGGTATTATTTAATGAAATAAACAAGATGTACAATACAAAAGGTCACCTCAAATTATTCAGATAAGGAAAGATGAAATTGAGAATCATATACCTGAACAAAATAGCATAAAATCTTTTATGCCAGCTGATAAGCCGTTCTTTATTGTTTGAAGTAGTTTTCC
The DNA here is from genome assembly GCA_028984105.1 of Lavandula angustifolia. NCBI lineage: Eukaryota > Viridiplantae > Streptophyta > Magnoliopsida > Lamiales > Lamiaceae > Lavandula > Lavandula angustifolia. The sequence continues at coordinate 19,152,254 of CM054825.1, forward strand.
TTCAATCTTCTGGAATTATCCATGGGATTCATAGCGGTTCGAATTTTTATAGTTCTTTAGGAAAATGAGATTTTATATATATATATATATATATATATATATATATATATATATATATTGTATTATTGTTATTCTCTAGGTCAACACAGGTTTCTTCTATTACATTAGTATTCTCTATTTTAAAAATAACTTACAATAAAATTGACTCAGCTGATAATCTTGTTTTTCTTGAACCTATTCTCTGCCCCTCTGAACCAAAATTACTTTTAATCAAACATGCTCACGGTTAGACTGATAGACGGACTCTCAATATGTAATAAACCAAACATAGATCATGTTATAACAACTATCAAAATGTATATATATAATGTCCAACAGTGACACTATACTAAAATAAAGACGTAACATTAAAAACTAGCAGTGTTCGAGCACCCTAATAATGACCATACAACTGGTGAGGATGGACGACAAGTGGCATCTGATAAGAATTCTATGAACGAGCCCAACGGGCAAAGCGACCTTAATGGTCCGAAACACTTGCTACATGACTTGAATGCATAACTAATCATCAATTTTATCCACTTATTTGACTCACTAAATATCGATTTTGGAAGAAGAAAAAAAAAAAAAAAACTCAATTACCAAATCGCAGGCACTTATACTGCTCTTCCCAAGCCTCATCCGGGATTTCTATGACAAACTGGTCCAGGAGGAAATCCCTTGGGTCAGGTAGATCGTAATAGGTGCGGCGGATCACCTCTGGCAAGAAATGCACCGCTTTCCCCTGAAAAACAAACAGAGCTTGATATGGGAACATAATCCTCGAACGTGGCATAAAACTCATGGACCAAGTCGGGGTCGTATCCTGTTGGAACCTCGATAAGACATGCCCAATCTCTGAGTTTGGCCTCATTGTGAAACCATTGTGTGGTGTGATGCTTTGCAGTCGCACCACGCTCCACGATGAATCCTCTTTATCAATGCACCTCAGCCCACACTCTTACGCCAAGAGATAATTGTCTATAGCACCCTGCCACTCCTAGATGACCCTCTTTGGCCATCTCTATCTTGCCTGAGTACTAGTCCCCGTTCAGTGAGATCGGCTGGCCCCGCCTGGGATTTCCTTGAACTAGTGCTTCACCTCATTGTACATATATTGAAGATTGTAAGAAGCAAGGACAAATCATCGAAAGCAAGCACATCTCCCCCTAACCTAGGACCTAGCATGGATAAAGAATGAATGTAAGTACACCTCGGGTCCTAGGTTAGCCTAAGCATATCAACTCACTACCAAGAAAAGCAACCAATGATCAAATATGGGGATGGATACACACATTGGCATTTCAAGAGCGGAACAAGACCAAGTCGAATATAAACGAGGCGGCAAGCCATCAAAACTGTTCATCCCAACAAACCTCGAAGCATGCAATCACATAGACGTCATAAGGAACATGAAGCTCACAAAATGGTAGAAAATCAACCTCAAATTCAACAAATGAGTTCATTGTGACATTTTATTGAACACCTAGAGTGCATGCTTTTGAAGGTACCAATTCAAGTGAAATTGGTTCGACCCATCCAATCCTACTCTAACATCATCCCAAAGCAACAAGAGAAAAATTACGAAGGCTAGACATGCACTGTAACAACCCGGTGTCTATACACCGGATTGTTAAACATATTTGACTGTCTTTGATGAACACGATTAAGAATATTGATTCAGAAGGAGAGAGATAATTGAGGGTAAGAGATACGAACTGAAATTATTATTGAGAAGGAGGAGAGTGAGCTGATTGAGGGAGAGATTGTTGATTGAAGGAGAGAGAGAGTTTGACCGAGAGAATTTAGGAGAAGAGAGAAAGAGAATAATTTATTTTTATTGCCTATCTTACACAACTATTACTTCCTATTTATAAAGTATAATTAAAGCATAAATCTAATATTATAATTATATTAGGATATCCTGTATATATTATAAATCCCGTCCAGGTTTATCTAGCCACTTTGATCTTCCACCGTTGGATCTTTGTTCTCATCAACGGTTCCTATCCGATTCCCCTTTTGTCGTCCGGATCACCGATATCCTTCCCAACCCGCTCACTCCAGAACGGGGTGTGACAATACTCCCCTCTTTATGGAGTCTTGTCCCCAAGACTCGGATGTTGGACGACGCTACGGCGGCAGGGCTTTCCTCCGCTTGTGGCTCTTCCTCAGCCACTACTTCTTGGCCAGAATCGGTTTCAGCCTCCGTCTCTTTGTCAACGGTTGCCGGCGCTTCCACTGTGGCGGCTTCTTCTACCGCTTGTTTCTCAGGCTCGACTACAGTAGCCGGAGCATCTTCTTTTGCGGCAGTAGGAGAGGAAATTGGCGGCGACTGAACTAGGGCGGTGGCCGGCGGCGGGGTGCTGACTTCCGGCGGGCGGTGGGCGATCTGCAGGAGTTGCAACGTAGGTTGCAGCTGGGTGGAGGTGAGACCGGAGCGCGGCCGGAGTTGAGATCGGAGCACTGTAGGAGACTCGCCATGGAACGGCCGCTGGGAGGTCGACGTGCCTCCGATCTGCGGGTGTAGGTAGCGAACACTCTTTGTATCTCGAGGATACAAAGAGCATTGGATCGCTCCATTGCCGCCATCATCGATTGTTGGTCCGCCCATAGTTGTCGGAATTCTGTCCTCAGCTCGTCGCAGGAACGTTGCTCTGATACCACTGTAACAACCCGGTGTCTATACACCGGATTGTTAAACATATTTGATTGTCTTTGATGAACACGATTAAGAATATTGATTCGAAGGAGAGAGATAATTGAGGGTAAGAGATACTTAACCGAAATTATGATTTAGAAGGAGGAGAGTGAGTTGATTGAGGGAGAGATTGTTGATTGAAGGAGAGAGAGAGTTTGACCGAGAGAATTTAGGAGAAGAGAGAAAGAGAATAATTTATTTTCATTGCCTATCTTACACAACTATTACTTCCTATTTATAAAGCATAATTAAAGCATAAATCTAATATTATAATTATATTAGGATATCCTGTATATATTATAAATCCCGTCCAGATTTATCTAGCCACTTTGATCTTCCACCGTTGGATCTTTGTTCTCATCATCAACGGTTCCTATCCGATTCCCCTTTTGTCGTCCGGATCACCGATATCCTTCCCAAACCCGCTCACTCCAGAACGGGGTGTGACATGCACCAAGAAGAACCATTCCCGCAACTCCATATCAATCTCATGGCACATGTTTGCGATCCAAGTAAAATCAAGAATCAAGCAAAGAGGCAAGCAAATATCATCACACACATACTTAATAAGTAATGCCCATGGCAAACATTCAGTCAACAAAACAAAGACGATTTCATTAAAAACCCCAAATTTGAAAAACTAGGCTTCTTGAGATTCTTTCCTCGAAATCTTCATGAAAAGGGTGTGTTTGATACTTCCTAATCTAGGTTTGAAGTAAGGGAACGTGTTTGAAGTGATTAGGAACGGGTTGGAGTCGATTGCAATTGCCTACGTCGGGTGGAGAGGAAGGAGTGTGCGTCTAATTGCAGCTCGCGCCCCTTTTTAAGCTTGAATAGTAGGGTTACTGTCGTAACTTGGCTTCTATGCGGCGGTACAAACTTTCTATTTTCTGTACCGTGATGTGCTCAAAAGCGGGTCAAGTGGGGTCAATGCCTAAACTATCCCTCGAGGTCGGATTTTGTAGAATCAACGATAGTTCTAGCCAACCTAACCATCTAGATCGATACTTGAAATTCTAAATGAAAGAGCGAATTATACCTGTCGTCTTCATATGTTGTTGCAGTTCTGACTATTGCTCAAATCTTTTGATACGTGTCTTGACTCTTTTCTTCCTCAGAGAACTGAAGATATCTTGACCTTTTCTTCCTCCGCGTGCTCTGTTAGAACTGAAGATGTCTTGACCTTTTCTTCCTCTGCGTGGTCAGAGAACTGAAGAATCCAACCCTTTTTTTCCTCCACGTGGTCAGAAAAAATAAATATTCTCTCGCTCTTTTGCGCGTGTGCAAATGAGTGTGTATATCCCGTATGTAAACCGGAATACTAATATATATAGGCTTCAAAAGCTTATATTATATAATATTTGTAGCCCATTAATTTAATTATACTTTTAATAAACTTCAATATTAATTGGCCCATAGTATAATGAATTACTTTGTTGGGCTACTTTTATTTATCAATTAATTGGTCGAGCCAATTAATTTCAAATAAATAACATTAATATACAATGCAAACATTAATCTATTAATAATGACTTCTAAGAGATAATAAATAACTAGGCAACTAATTGGGTCAGACCAATGATCCAATACAAGAAATAAAGTCGGGCCTTAAATCAATTAATTATCTATGCTCAGCCACAACAAAATCAATTAATAAACACAGATAAATTCCACTAGAGAATCTGTACTGACTTACCCCTTTATCCCAATTTGAGCATGAGCCTGTATTTTAAACTTAATTGATCCCCGTATTTAAGATAAAAATATTCGTTAATTAATTAACCACACTGGCGGCTTAAATTAATTGACATATTATTATATTCTTGAGTAGTACCACTCGACTTTATTAACACACCTAAACTTAATCAACTGATTGGGTTTAATGTGCTAATCCTTACGAGTTCCTCAGGGGATATTATCAACCTATTTTGCAAGGATACGGTTGCAAGATACAAACAACCAGCCTGAGCCGCAAATGACTACTAATATCCAAGATACGTAGATCGGATTGCGATGTCGTTCACCATAGTAGGTCAAAGTGATAGATAATCAAATGCATTCAGTTGAAGTCTTACCAAGCTTAGGACCAGCTAAGTCACCGAGATCTTGGTTCTCCACTAAAGTCAGTCAAGATAACACATCTCACTGTGATCCGTCAATACACCACCTTTAGTGTTGCAGTATAGACAAACAACCAAGACAAACCCTTTCTTCTTATCTAAACTCCAGCTTAAACCGACAATTTATCCTAAAGTTGTCTCAATTGTGATAACTGTTTACATCTTGTTAGTTCAACTAATTGAGTAGTATTCTGTGATCTACAACACACTACACAATCTAACTTTTATACAAGATAAAAGATTAAACATGTGTAAATATATGTATATATATCAGATAGGAGAATAAAACAGTGAAAAGGAAAAAAACATTATATATAAGCACAAAATTTACTTCCAGTATACAAAATCCCAACACTAAAGGGGGTGAAGGAAAACTTATCTAAGAACTAAGGTAAACTTGAACAAATGACTAAGGAAGAAGGATTAAAGGTTGGATATAAATGTAGAGCAATGTGGTAATCTAATATTCACTGTGTTTGTCTATTTCTTATGGCTTTCAGACTCTAAGTAGTGGGTATGAGCATGCATTGGGGTTTCGGGTCGACCTAGCATCTAGCAAATGTGGCTCGATCACCTACTCCTTGCTATTTATGGTTAAGAACCCTAAATATGTAGTACCTAACCTAAAGAGAAACTATATCACAAAGACAAGATCAAGCACAACTAGAATCATCAAATAACAATTCTGATTTCTTGGTAATTGCACTTCAAGAGGGTGGTAGGGGCTTCCACTCGCAACCGCTAAAACATCCCCATCCATAGTCTACCCAAATTAAGTCCATGGTTGTCAATCATCAAGATTCATAAGAGAAGATGGTATGAAAGCACAATGAATAAATCCCATAGCAACTTATAGATAAATAAATTGGGATACTCGATTAAGAGAACAAATGGCTAATTATTCTAGTCACCCTAATTATCCAAACCAATCCTACCCAAATGCACACAAATGGTTATGAATCATTCATACATAAGCATTAAACAAAGAAATTGGACTCAATCATCCAGACCCATGTCAATTCCATAGAATTAAGGCACAAACTAAACATAATTAATCAAACAAGCATAGATCCAATTAGATCCCACGAAGGGGGTCTAGGTCTTCATTATAAAATGGAAAGAAAATGAAAAATAACAATTACACTCCATAGAGTAATAAATCTATTACCCAATACAAACAATCAGAGGAAATTATGTTTGGGTTGCAATCCTTGGAGGGAATCTCACCTCTTGATTAATCATCTCTTCAAATTAAGCTCTAATGTGTCTAGTTTTTCTACCAAAGGGGAAAAGGAGAGAGTCGACCATAATCTAGAGAGTGGAGAAGTTGTAGAAAGAAAGATGGTGTGTGAATAATGAGCATAATATGCTTTTTATATGGCCCTGAAAGGGTAAAAAATGGACCAAAGCCCAAAATGTGTGTATTGGCACTCCCAAGGTTTGTACCATGGTCTAGAGTGGTCTTTTCCGAGGTATAAAGGCTCTAAAAATCTATGCGGCGATTTAAACTGTATGTGTTGCGATAAAGACTTTCTACACCGACCAGTTTTGGGAAAAATCATCATATCTCTTTCGTTAGTCGTGAGATCATCATGAAACGTTTCCAAAAATGTTCCTAAGACACCAAGGTATATGTTGAACCGTGGAGATCGAATTCTAAGTACTTTCAATCAATCTTCTTCTTGAATTCCCAATTGCACTGTTTCCTGGACTGGTTTTCTCCATTTAGGCTCAATATCCACTCTTTGAACCTCAAAACCTACAAAACAAAAATAATTAAAATAAACAACTAAAATTTAAAGAAGGAAATACGAAAAGAGAATAAAAAATAAGCTAAAAGGGTAAGAAAAATAGTCAAAAATTGATTGATCATACCGTCGTACAATATGGGTTGTACGGTAGTACAAATGCTCTGTTTACCTATACCGCTAACTTATTTTATGTATAACACTACAACCCTATTTCGGCTTCCTTCTCGTAATTCTCTCTTCCCAACATGATCGGGTGCTCGAACCGAGACTCATATTTTTTTTATTTTCTGATTTTTCAAATTTATTAGGTTTTCATAAGAGCAAATGCAAATACAGAAGCAAAAAGTAACAAAGAAAGGTTACCAAACTTGAGTTGCCTCACAAGAAGCGTTTTTGGTTATAGTCGTTAGCTCGACTTCTTCAAGCTTTCACATCTTTAACTTTTGGAGGTTATCGGCTCCATCGGGCTCAATTGCTCCCTTTTCCTTGCGGCTTCCTTCATGCATCACTTTGATTTTTGTCATAGTGTAGGAATGAATCATCTCGACTTCAACTTCCTCATAGATCTTTGTTATGATGATGGGTCCGAAAACCTCTTAAGATGAAGAAGACTTTCCTACACATGCAACCAAAGCATGGTTAAGTAAAAGAACATGACAATCATGAAAGATTTTCTTACCTCTTAGAGTTTCTTACCTTCCGGGTCTCTTCTTGTGGAGCCTTCTTGGGCCGCTTTTGCTTTTTCTTTCTCTTCTTGGGCACACTCAAATGGATGGAAACATCCTCGACCTCTTCATCTTTTACATCCTCATTAAGCAATCTTGCTATGCCATCCCCTTCATCAAAGTCAAACTTTATCCCTTGGGCTCCTGCATCAGTACGAAACATAGACATTAGAGGGGTCGAGTTCAAGTGGCTTGAACTCCGCCATTTCATCAGGCACCTCCATCCTCACTATTCAAGAATGCATGGTAATGGTCATCCCGGTAGTACCCATGGAGGGTCTCCTGAGAAATATAGACATGTGGTTGGCGCCATTCGGGGCAATATCCTCATCAAGCACGATGAAGTCAACCAGAACAATAAATTTACCAACCTTTATCAACACATCTTTAAGTATCCCCGAAGGTGGCTTCCCCGAGTTGTCCACAAATTAAGCTTCAACAGGGTTCTCTTCAAGTCTTTCATCCCCAGTTTCTTACAAAAAGCATGGAGCGAATTGCCGCTCCAAATCAATCATGGCTCTAGTGACATTTCCCTTTCCCATGGAGATATCAATCATGAACATGCCCGGATCACCAAGTTTCGGTGTAGAATGGGTGATCCGACGATTACTATCGTGGATGTGAAAAAAGAGAGATTCAAAGGGCCTCTTCTTGACTTCCTTATTATTAGACATAAGAGCACGAAATAACTTAGCTAACTGACAATGTTATTAATTACTTCAAGAAGTGGAAACTTGATTTGAATTTCGAACAACATATTAAATATCTTCAAAAAATTCTAATCATCAACCGACAAGGTCAATCGATTTAGGATAGGGTGGTGGTGGCCTATACAACTGTAGAGCCTTATTCAAGGCTTGCTTCCTCTCTTCAACCCCTGTCAAGTATCATCCACCAATATTTCCGCTTCCTCTAAATCAATCTCTTCTTATTCCATCAATCTGTTTGTGCTATCATTCTTTTCATTCACAATGAAGACGAACTTTGCATCTTCGGTATTTTTTAGTTTCCCATTTGTGCCTTGAGCATATGGATGTCAATCGCCACTTGTTCGAGTTGAGTCCCATAGCTTTTCATGGTGGCCTCTACCCTTTTCACGACGTCATCAATTGCTTCATGAATTCCTTTTTGGAAGGTGGCAAAAGAATCTTCAAGATTCCTAGCACGGTTCTCAAAGTTCACATCCGATGTAGGAGGCCTTGATGTATATCCTTGCAGTTGTGGTTTGTATCCTTGATTTGGAGGCTTCAAATCTTAGTTTTTATTATTGTTAGGCTTGTAGTTATCGTTCCTTTGGATCGGCATCAAGCATCCCGGTGCTCTTGGATATTCGGATCAATCTTCTCATTTCGGTGTATTGGGACTTTTACCCATCGCCCAACAAACTTCCTTTGTCTCATGAGGCTTATCAACATTGAATTGTCAATTGCTTTCTTTTTTAAGAAGGGCTCTCATAAATGGAGCACATGTTGGTCCAAAGACGAGACTTCTAGTGTAGAAGGGGGGTGAATGCACATGAGATTCAACTTTTTACCTTGAACACGGAAGTAAGTATATTACCGAATGCACTTATTGAGGCTCATACTTAGTTCATCAAATATTGCTAATCCAGATGGTCAGTAGGAATAAAATAGTAAATAACACAGCGATTTATAGTGGCTCAAATACGCAAGATCATACTATAAGCACATGGATTAACGTGTATTTATGCTAAACAAATTCAGCCAGTCTATACGCGGGATAAACCATGACTTAGTTATAGTCCAAGTGGCTTTATAATGCAAACACAAGGTACTCCATTGGAGGGTAGGGGTTTGTCTATGGGTTTTTCCAACTAGAATGAGTTCTTAGAATAAAAGCAATTCAGAGGCTGAACTCTTTCAATCTAAACTTAAAATATAACAATATAGCTTAGGGATATAGAGCGGGAACTAATTTCACTCTAGTAGGAAGAACAAGAGGATAATTCTCTCGCTGGTTAGTTCTTCGCTAAGTGTATTGCTTGTAGCTTGCTCGAGCTCGTGAATACTTTGATCGTGTGAGTTCCCTATTTCTTGAAAGAATGCAAGATCTCCACTATTTATAGTTTCAGTGGGAATAGATATGTTGGAAATAAGACCTACTCTTGTAGCTAGAAGACTAGTATCATCTATGAAGTTTGAATCTCACGGTAGAGTTTTTGAACTTTTCAAGGATTTAGTGTCTTACTGCAGCTTTATGTTAGAGTGGGTACAATGTTAGCAGCTTGTAATAGGTCGAGGTTGATTCGGCAGTTGAGGCTTGATCTAACTTCAAAGCAAATACTGAATGATTTCTCGGATGTAACCTCGTAAACTTTATTGAGCTGACACCTTATTGAGTTGACATAATACTGGCATTCCCTTAACTTCAGGTGAAAAGACCGTTTCTACTGACTCCACTTCACTGCATCTAGTAAAGGTCCATTACTGAATACTGACGGGTCCTTACTGAGTCTTCATAAACTCATCTTCAGACGCTGCTGAGCATACCTCTACTGAGTCTAGACAACAATCTTAAAAAAGACTAACTAAACTAATGAACTTCCTAACAAGTAAGCTTAACTAATTCTGATCGGTCTATTACAAAAAGATTGGTTCATCATCAAGTAGGTGCTTTTGGGATAATTCAAATCTCATACATTAAACCATCACCCAGTAACAAACCTCTTTTACTCGTTGTGGTTTCTTTTGATCAGTCCTTGTTGGTCCCGAGAGTAACGTTCAGGTGTAGACGCGGGGGGGTGAATATACCTGAAAACCGATTTCTCAACTTTAAACGCGGACAGTCCTTATCAGGAGAGTGCCGTACTGAACGAGTTCAGTAGACCAAATAAGCTTGTTCTGAATCGCGTGGTAGAGTGACTGACTTTACTTAGACCTGCTAGCTGACTAGAGTCAGAATTCAGTACCGTTCAGATAAAGTTCAGTAGTGCGGAAATGTGTAGGCCCAAATTCAGTTGAGTTAAGAAAACATTTTTATCAAAACAGCTTATGATATTAGTGCGGTCGATTAAGCTTGCTGAAACTCAGTTGAATGATTTTAAAGATATTTTCAGTATGCACAGTAATCAATGCAACAGTAAATAACGAACACAGAACACAAACGATTTTTAAAGTGGTTCGAATCCAACAATCCTACGTCCATTGTCCCGAAATATCAGGAGGCTATGTATTATACTGAGATTGTCTCAGTTGGTTTGTACACTGGACAAACACTGGTCTTGAGATTTATACTGAGCAAGTCTCAGTTTACAGGGTATCAAACTAAGTGCTTGAAAAAACTCTCCAACTATGAAGGAGTCCTTTACAGTAAGGATCAATTCGATTATGAGCTCCTTCATCTAAGCTATAGATATGATCGGTTGAGCTTAGGTTAGAGGGATATGGAACGAGAAAGTGGATTCTAGAGCGACGAACGGCTAAGTATAGACTTGGGTTCGTGTTCAGTCGCTTGGATACTAGAGGCTATATAATTCTGGTTCAGCTTGGTTCCCTATGAGCAGGTATGTCGTCTTTCGCCGGAGATTACTTTTTCGAACTACTTGCGGAAGACTTAAGACTTTTTGAGTTGCTCTTTGAATGCTCTGTGTGTTCTTCAATTTCTAGGTGAGCTTCAATTTGATTTTATCTCTCTATTTATAGAGCAGAGATAAGGATAGATCCGTTGGAGACGATGATCCTTTGTCTCTCTCTTTTGGGTAGCTAACGGCTCTTTCAAAGTATGGTTGCAGTGTCCTTTCCCTCCATTTCTGGAAAGTTGTTGACTTGCAGCTTTAACAGATATAAGACAGGTGGCTGCTCGTCATTGGTCGAGGTTCAGGAAAGTAGGTGAGATACAGAACAAACTTCAAGGAGATCTGAAGCTGACTTCTCTCTTCCTCGTATTGACACTGCTGATTTGACTTTAGTGAATCTGACCGTCAGAAGACTGTTCAACCGTTGCTGTGTCTGATCTCTTATTCAGTAGCATGCTCCTGCTAAGTCGGCTCTATTGAAGATCAACTCTGTGTTAAGTGAGCTACTCCTGCTGAGTTCAGTTCAACTGACTCCTTTCAGTATACTGCTCCTGCTGAGTCCAGTATCAATGAGTCTTCTACTTCTGGTAATGAGGCACGTAATCTACTGAGCGCCTGAACCAGATGCATAGTGTCTACTGAGTCTGAAACCTCAGAGACAAAATAGAACAGGTTACAACTGAGTGGTTCATCAGTCAAGATAGGGTTTTGGGATCTTTAAATCTTCAGTAAATAGTCAGAGCACAGGGCTACTGAGTTATGTCTCAACTGATTTTGAGAAGACTGAATCATCTCCCAACATTTTCCCCTTATTTGATGATGCCAAAACCTAATACTATGACTTATCAAAAACAAAGCTCCTTACAAGTATTACCAATAGAATCAGTGGAGTTGTTCTTCAAGTCCTAGACTACTGAGGGAATCAGGGAAGAAATATCAGAACCTACACAGAAGCTAATTAGCAATTTCCCCCTGTCTAACAACATTTCCCCCAACTACGCAATCTAACAGAAGCTAGCTAAGTAAAAACTGACAGAATATATAAGAACAGTGAGTGTGTGGGTCAGTAATCACTTGAGTGATTCTGTGTGTTAAGCATAGAAGCAAACAAGGTCATATAGACAATAAGGAATTGTCAGGGCCAATAACAGTAATGTTTTATAGATGTGAAGAAGTTCAGTACATGTACATAAACTGCTATACAAAGAAGAACAAAAAAGAAGTTACAAGAAACACAGAAGCTAATAATCATTTGAACTGCTTAATCCTATCTTTGAAGTCCTTTGATTTAGATTCAGGAAGAGGCAGTCCATACATCCTGTATGTGATCTTCCTTAGCTTTAGTATCTCTGCAAAGTCAGCTGGATCATCTTCCTCTAAGCACTTGGCTTCAGCAGCATCCTTGATCTCCTTCTCAATAACTCCATAGTGAACGGAGTCATCTAGTTTCAGTGGGGGCGGCATGATTCTTGGAGCTGGTACTCTGACATCTATCTTGTCTTTTAAAGCCTTCTGAACCCTTGCAAATATCTAAGGATCTGTCCTCATAAGCCATTCAGTAAAGGCGATAGACTTGTGCTTTTCAGACCCGTATCTCTAGAAATAGTTTCTCTTTATGAAATCAGCCTTCAGTGACTCCCACCTTTGAGTTCTTTCAGCCTCAGAGCTTCCAAGTCTGCTAGTCTGAGCCTTTCTCGAGCTGCTTCTATCTGTCTTGCTTCTTCTCCTCTATACAGATACCTCTCCATCTGAGCCCAAATCTCTTGCATCTCAAGATCTTGTTCCTTAGAAGGGACATAGGAGGGTATATGAGGTTCTTCTTCTGAATCAGCAGGTGTTGTTGATTTTTCTTTCGAAGTACCCTGCTGACCAGTTGTCTGCTGCTGCTGTTGCTCCTTCTCTTTTTCCTTATTTGCCTCATCCCTCAGCTTCAGCGTTCTGGGAGGCAGTCTAGGTCCAGTTTTCTTTCCACCTGCTGGAGCTTTAGTTTTGCCTTTGGCTGGCTTCTTCTTTGGCTTATTTGCAGCCTCGGCAAATCTCTCTAGCCAATTTCTCATCGCCAGCAATCTCGAGCTTCTTCCTCCGGAGTAACATACCTCTTGGGTCCTTTCTTTTTAGAGGGAGGGGTAGGAAGCGTCAGAATCTTCTTGCCTTTGCCGGCAACTGGAGGAGGCAGAGGAACCTCTTCCTCTTCAGACTCCTCGTCTGCATACTCAGCAACCTCCTTGATTATATTAGATGGAGTTTGGGTTGCCTGAGTAGCCACGTCCTTGGGTCCTGAGCTGCTTGGGCCGGTCTCAACAGAAACTACATCGCTGCTGCTGAGACGCCCTGGGCCTCGCCAGTCTGAGTAGAGGTACCAGTGGGAGCTGGGAGCTGACTCTGAGATGCTCCTGCCACAGACCTCACTCCTTTCGGTACCTTCAGTATCTTCCCTTTTCCTTCCCCCTTTTTGGCATCAGCAAATACGCTTGGGGTGGGAATGGATACCTTCTTGTCCAGACTTTTGTAGGCTGTTGCCAGATCGTCTAAGGCATACTGCAGCTTAGTTAGTCATTCGTGCAGATCGTCTAAGGCATACCTTCTTGTCTAAGGCTTGAGAGATGGAGGAAACTGATTTAGTATGAGCTTTCTGGGCGGCCTTATAGTCTTCAAGAAGTTGTGCCTGGCCAGCCTGAATAAGTTTCAGTTGCTCATCGAAGTCGGTTCTTTGTGCGTCGAGTGCGTTGTTCAGTACATTGGACAAGTCAGGGGCAGGCGTGTTCTGGATGGTTGTCATGAGCCCCTTTATCTTTGCACTGTGAGCCTGAGTGGTCTGCCTCCACGTCTTGTGGACGGCGTGGGCGAGGAGTCGGTTTTGAGTTCCTTGACACCTCAGTGCCCTGGCCACTGACTTCGAGCATCGGCTTTTCGGGCTGGGCGCTACTTCGAATGCAGATTCAAGAAGTACCGAGATGGCTCGCGACTTGACCAGTACGGCCGCCGACCGACTGGACCAAGGATGCTGAGCGATGGTTCAGCAGTGGATGTTGGAGCACCCTTGTCCAGTTGAGTTCCCTCATCAGGCTTCTTAGGGCCTGAATCACGGGGTGGGTCCTGACCATCGGGGTCAGACCCATCTGAGGGTGCCGATGCTTAAATGGGTTGTCTGTCGTTCAGCATGGCAAGCATCACAGCCCTCAAATCTTCTAAGGAGCAAATGTCGGATGGCTCTGAGTAGCCAATCTTGTCCCTTATGATCAGCTCCTCCTCATGGAGCTGTTCGCAGGAGTGGTGTTTGATGAGGCGGTTCAGATTGTGCCACTCCTGGAACCGGATCAGCATGTGGAGCCTGGCCTGCCTTGCCAAGGTGACTAAATCATTGTGGCTGGCTATCTCCGAGATCGGTTCAGCAATCTCTCGGGAGGCTCTTGATTGGAGAACTGAGCCTCAATCCCGATCGATTCTGACTTAGAAGCTGTCTCCGAATCTTCAACTTCTATTGGAGAAGGCTGCTTCTCAACAGAAGGTATGCTGCTCAAAGGTGGAATGTCCAAGGGGCTCTGAGAGGTAGGGATAGACTCAGCTTGGACCCCTTGGTCCACTGTCTCATCACGCTCAGTGGAGACGGCCTTCTCCACTGACGGAGTCTTCTCGGATGACTTAGACTCATCCCTCAGTTGCAGAGGTGGTTCAGCAACCACTGCCTCTGTCACTATCTCCGGCACAACCTCACTGACTTTCTTCAGCCTCTTGATCGGGGTTTTCGGAGTAGACTTCGGAGGGGACCTCTTCTTAGTGGGTGTGGAGGTCTGCTGAGCTCCGGACATAGGGTTAGCGGGCCCTAACCCTATCTGCTGAAGGGCCACTGCCCTGCTCTGGAACCGGACTTTCTTCTGGTTGAAGTACTGCTTGTCAGCAAACGTAATATTGTCCGTTCCGCAGAAATCTTCAATCATGACTGACAGCTTCAGTCCATTCAACAATTTTCCTTTGACACTAAGACGTTTGGACGTCTTGTCGAACTTTGCTGATTGCGTCAAGAATTCCTTTGCTGATTGCGTCAAGAATTCCTTTGTCGAACTTAGTTATCACTTGGGTTTTTTCATCGACCTGAGTTACCTGGGATTGACTCTATTCAGTAGAGTCAACTGCTCTGGCCTACTTGCTGTTGGGCCGAGATTCGAAGACTTGTTTTCAGTTTCTTCATCTGGAATCATCATCCCAACATAGCTGGATCTTTTCAACTTTATCTTTTAAGCTCGGATCCGGTTGCGGCTACTGATGTCCTCAGATTCAGGTTTAGAGTTCCTGCTCCTGTCTTCAGTAGCAAACTCATTAAAAACAACATGAGGGCTTTCCTCCACGCAAAGGGTCCGATAGTTAAAGACTCGAAGGCTTTGCCGACCGGAGTATCCTAAGAAGACTCCCTGTCCGACTTGCTATCAAAAGTCTTCAACCTGATCCTTCCCATTATTGTGGATAAAGCACGAACACCCAAAAATATGGAAATAAGATAAAGAAGGCTTCCTGCCGTTCCATAATTCATATGGTGTCGTCTTATGCTGCTTTGTCAGTAGAGATCTATTCCGAGTATAACATGCAAGATCGGTAGCTTCCGCCCGGGAATTTGGTTGGGAGTCCCGAGTCCATGAAGCGGGGTTCTTGCTTCGCTTCTTTAAGTGTTCTATTCTTTCTCTCAGACACCCCATTTTGTTGAGGCGTGCGCGCGGCAGACGTCTCATGCTCTATGCCTTCTGCCTTGCAGAACTCCTCTACCATAGAATTCAGGAACTCAGTTCCTCTGTCTGAATGTATCTTGATGATCTTAGTGTTCTTCTCGACACTGAGCTTTTTCAGAAGCGTTGGTAACTCTGTTTTGACGTCAGACTTGTTGGCAATAAATATGACCCATGTGTAGCGCGAGTAATCATCAATGACCACTAAAGCATATTTCTTGTCTCTGATCGTCACCGGAGAGACTGGACCGAACATATCCATATGTAGCAGCTGAAGGATTCCATCAGTGGAAGGAGATGGAACAGGAGGATTTTGATTCCTTGTTTGCTTTCCCTTCAGACATGCTTCACACTGAGTGTCTTTGCTGAATACTTCATTCGGCAGTCCTCTTGCTAGAGTGTTTCTAGCTAATTTGTTAAGCGTCTTGAAATTGAGATGGCTGAGTCTTCTGTGCCAGAGCCACCCGTTCTGTTGTCGTTTTTCGCCACCAAACAAGCTTCAGGTTCAGCTGAGTTCCAGTCAGCTACATAGATATTCTTTTTGCGCGAACCTGACAACACTATTTTCCCTGTTGATTTATTAATGACATCGCAGAAACTAGCGTAAAAAATCACTCTATTCGAGTTATCACAAAATTGACTAACAGAGAGAAGATTATGCTGAAGTCCTTCAACATATGATACTCTTGGAACTGTTGTTGTTCCAATGCTGAGTGTTCCATAGCCTCTGGTATAGCCTTTTGCGTTATCTCCAAACTCGATTCAGGGTCTTCAGTAGTATAATTCTTCAGTTGGTCCTTTTGGTATGTCATATGTCTAGAGCATCCGCTGTCCACATACCAAGGGTCCTTGTGCACCTGCAAAACAGAATTATATTTAGGTACCCTTTATTTTTGATTTTGGGTCCTTAGATGTTAGTTTTGGAAACCTAAATCTGTCTCACGACCCTAGTGGTCTCAGATAGTTTCTTTCCACTTTTATCAACATATTTGACCACTGGACTGGTCGATGCTGACTTCTGAGGTTTTACAGGTTCAAGAGTCCTGATCTTCTGAGTAGGTGTCGCCGACCTTTGCCTTACGTACGGCTTTCTTCTTCTTCTTCGACTTTTGGATCCTCTTCGATTATAGGATCATAGTAATATGACCCATACTTGAGCCGGATGTGCCGTTGCAAGGGGGTCCATACCGATCGCCCATTTTGCCTTCGTCGGTTCCCCCTTGACCGAACCGGGGTGATTTGGTGCCTGATCTTCTTGTCGAATGCCGATAACCGGGATGAGGTGCCTTCATCTTTTGTTTGTTCTTGGCTAGGGGGTTCAGTATTTCTGCATTGATGGTCTCCCCTTGAACAAACCTATCAGCTGGCCGATTTTCTAAGCGTACGGGGGCAGATGAGGAGGCTCCATGGCTGAATCCAAGTCCCTCCTTACAATGCTTAGGCTTGTTGCTTGCTAGCATCGCCTCAAGCTTCTTTTCGGCGCCCATGTACCGCTCCGTCATCGTGTTCCTCCAGCACATCATCGCTTTCTTCAGCCGGTTCATGCCTCGGTCCGAAGTCCCGACGGCTCTTGCTTCAAGCAAACTCAATTCGATATCTTCTCGAGTCAAGTCATTGGTCGATCGAGATCTCGATCTTCTTGATGCCGAGACTTGGCCATCGAGAGTTTATCTCCTCCCCCGAGTCTCAACATAAGTCCTTTCGACTCGATATCAACCCGACTCTCCTGAGAAAGTCTCTGATTCTCCACTTTCAGGGTATCCAACTCCTAAAGAGTCTTACTGAGCTGTAGACTCATCTGAATCTGCTCGTCGAGTAGTTCTTCGTATGCAATCGCGACGTCCAGATTCTCATCTGCACCTGAAATAGTGTCGTGTGTGCAGTGTGAAGAGGAGTTAAGTGGTGCGTGAGAATTTACCTCATCCTCTTCTTCTGCCATGAGACACTTTTCAGCGTCTTCTTCAGCTTCAAGCTCTATGGCCATGAAGGCTACTTCATCATCTGATGAATCCATGAAGGAGTCGACTTCATCTGAGTCGTCTGAGAGTTCACCGGCAATATATGCTTGTCGCTTCTTGATGAACTTCTCCCTTCGAGCTTTGCGTGCTGCTCTTTCAGCAGTGCTGAGCCCAGGACATTCATACTGATAGTGTCCTGGCTTCTCGCAGTTATAGCAGGTTGTGACTGTTTCTTCTTTGCCTTCACTGTCTTTCGACTGAGCTGAGTCTTCTTGTTTCCTGCAATTAGAATTATGTGTGTCAGGAGTGCGCTTAGGCGTATATTCAGTCTTACCCTTGGAGTCTCTGACGACTCTCGAGAGCTTTCTGCGCCTCTCCTTCTCTTTCTGATATTTCACGGCAAGCAGCGCGTACTTCTTGGCTAAGTATCCTTCTTGTATGTCATTGAGTGAGGGTTCAGCCTTGCTAGACGCCGGAGCTGATGTGTTGACTGATGCTTTAAAGGCATGGTCGACTTGGGTGTCAGCTTCAGCTCGCTGCTTCCTTTGAGGTAGGCCAAACTCGAACTCCTCAGCTTTAAGTTCTGAAAAGATATGGTCAGGAGTAACAATATCTAAGTCAGAATGACGCAATAAAGTAGCAAAGGGAGTCCAGTGACCGTCTGACAATGCCCTCAAAATTTTGAGATTCATCTCTCTGTTGGAGAATGTATTTCCCAGCCCGTTGATAGAGTTCATCAGATCCGTAAATCTGATGTTGAGATCTTCAATGGAGTCACCAGGCATGAGAGACAGTCTCTCCAGCTTCTGAAGTTCCAGCGCGAGTTTGTTCGCTTTGATCTTCTGAGTTCCCCGACTCAGTAGCGCTAGAGCATCCCAGAGTTCTTTCGTGGACTTGTAGTCCTGAACTCTTCTGAGATAAGAATCGCTCAGAGTGGTCAGTATGGCGTTTCTGGCGATTCGGTCTAAGTTGTGAAGCTTCTTCTCCTCAGGGGTGAAGAGAGTTCTATCTTTGGGGATCTTCTTCCCGGTCACCATTCCTCCTCCTTGTGCTGGATCCTGAGCTACGACGCTATCTACCATTGGAACGATAGGTCTGTCCTCTAGAACCTCTGTCATGCTATCGTGGAGGGAGGTCAGATGAGCCTCCATTCTGACCCGCCATACTCCATAGTTCTCTACTGAGAACATGAGTACCATTCTGATTCCTGACATATCAGACATAGTGAATGAAGAATGATATGCAGTGAAAATATTTTCCGGATCCGTTCAAGTAGACCAGTTTCAGAATAATAAGAGTCTTAGAGAACTCCTGCTCTGATACCAATTGTTGGTCCCGAGAGTAACATTCAGGTGTAGAGGGGGGGTGAATACACCCAAAACCGATTTCTCAACTTTAAACG
Organism: Lavandula angustifolia; assembly: GCA_028984105.1. Lineage (NCBI taxonomy): Eukaryota > Viridiplantae > Streptophyta > Magnoliopsida > Lamiales > Lamiaceae > Lavandula > Lavandula angustifolia. The sequence goes on from CM054825.1 coordinate 19,171,203, forward strand.
CGAAATCCTTTTCGGGAGAGTGTCGATGCGAACGAGCGCACCAAATAAGTTGTTCGAATCGCGTGGCAGAGTGGACCGACTTTACTTAGGCTCGCTAGCCGACTAGAGTCGAATTCGCACCGTTCGGATAAAGTTCAAGTAGTGCGGAAATGTGTAGGACCAAATTCGGTTGAGTTAAGAAAACGTTTTTATCAAAACAGGTTTCGAGATATTAGTGCAAAATCGATTAAGCTTGCTGAAACTCAGTTGAATGATTTTAAAGATATTTTCAGTATGCACAGTAATCAATGCAACAGTAAATAACGAACACAGAACAAAGACGATTTTTAAAGTGGTTCGGATCCAACAATCCTACGTCCACTGTCCCGAAAGATCAGGAGGCTATCTGAGATAGTCTCAGTTGGTTTGTACACTGGACAAACACCTGGTCTTGAGATTTATACTGAGCAAGTCTCAGTTTACAGGGTATCAAACTAAGTGTTTGAAAAAACTCTCCAACTATGACGGAGTCCTTTACAGTAAGGATCAGTTCGATTATGAACTCCTTCGTCTAAGCTATAGATATGATCGGTTGAGCTTAGGTTAGAGGGATATGGAACGAGAAAGTGGATTCTAGAGCGACGAACGGCTAAGTATAGACTTGGGTTCGTGTTCAGTCGCTTGGATACTAGAGGCTATATGATTCTGGTTCAGCTTGGTTCCCTATGAGCAGGTATGTCGTCTTTCGCCGGAGATTACTTTTTCGAACTACTTGCGGAAGACTTAAGACTTTTTGAGTTGCTCTTTGAATGCTCTGTGTGTTCTTCAATTTCTATGTGAGCTTCAATTTGATTTTATCTCTCTATTTATAGAGCAGAGATAAGGATAGATCCGTTGGAGACGATGATCCTTTGTCTCTCTCTTTTGGGTAGCTAACGGCTCTTTCAAAGTATGGTTGCAGTGTCCTTTCCCTCCATTTCTGGAAAGTTGTTGACTTGCAGCTTTAACAGATATAAGACAGGTGGTTGCTCGTCATTGGTCGAGGTTCAGGAAAGTAGGTGAGACAGAACAGACTTCAAGGAGATCTGAAGCTGACTTCTCTCTTCCTCGTATTGACTCTGCTGATTTGACTTTAGTGAATCTGACCGTCAGAAGACTGTCCAACCGTTGCTATGTCTGATCTCTTATTCAGTAGCATGCTCCTTCCGAGTCGGCTCATCGAAGATCAACTCGAGTTCGGTGAGCTACTCCGCCGAGTTCGGTTCCACCGACTCCTTCGGCATATCCGCTCCCGCTGAGTCCAAGATCACCGAGTCTTCTACTGCGGTACCGAGGCGTGTAATCTCCGAGCGCCTGAACCAGATGCAGAGTGTCTACTGAGTTTGAAACCTCAGAGACAAAATAGAACAGGTTACAACTGAGTGGTTCATCAGCCAAGATAGGGTTTTGGGATCTTCAAATCTTCAGTAAATAGTCAGAGCACAGGGCTACTGAGTTATGCTCAACTGATTTTGAGAAGACTGAATCATCTCCCAACAGTCCTCCACTCTTTGATTTCCTTTTTCAAAGCTTCAACTTCTCTCAAGCTTTTTTTATGTTCCTCTTCACTAATTCCACGAACATCATTCATCCTCCTGGGTCTACCTCTTTGGCTTCTTTTCAAGGTCCTTATCCTCAATGTCTTAAATAGCTTATGCAACGCCGAAGGTGTATAGGAAAAAAAATACCATCTGGAGTGGCATTGTCCACCATAGCTTGGCATTGAGGCCTAAGACTAGGGGTGTAACGGTTCAGTTCGTTTCGGTTTTTTATATATTTTAGGAAGTGAACCAAACACATAGAAATGGTTCGGTTTAGTTCGGTTCGATGGATTTTTCAATATCGGAACCGAACCGAACCGAACTGCTTATAAATGGTTTGGTTCGGTTCGGTTCCTCGGTTCACCTTTTTATTTTTTTTTTTATTTTTTAAATCCGAAATAATGCAAGAATAATAATTTATAGGATGTCACTCATTCCGAACTCACAAGTATAGAATTGTTACTCTTTTTTCTTCATTTGTATAGATTAGAATTGATCTTAACTTAAATCTAATATCTAAATCCAATTATATTCTCATATAAAAAAGACAAATATTAAATAAAAAAATAGGATAATGGTTCGGTTCGGTTCGAACTGTTCAAAAATTCTTGAAACCGCAAACTGAACCGAATGTAAACAGTTTCTAAAAAAATAAACCGAACCAAACTGCAAAACCGAACCGAACTGCGTTTTTTGGTTTGGTTCGGTTCGGTCCGGTCGGTTTCGCGGTTCAGAGGGGAACCACTTACACCCCTACCTAAGACCATAGTAAAAAAATTCGTTCACCACAGCCAAAAAATAGTTGTGGTGAGGGCAAGCATGCATTAATCCTTTGAACCTCGCACTATAACAAAAACGCTGATAGACAACGGTTAAAAACCTCGCGTTGTCGTAGGTACCGTTATCGTAGGTTTTCGCTAATAGACAACAGTTTTGGAAGAGAACTCGTCGGAGGAACAGTTAAAAACTGGATATACGGACGCCGGAGTTTTGCATGCTGCTTCGGTTGAGCTAGCTAATTTGATAACCTCTCAACATGATGATCTGGGAAACTCACATCCTGCTGAATCCGATAATGGCCACAATGTTGTGGCGGCTTCTGATATTGCATTGACAGATGACATTAATTTCACAAAAAAAAAGAAACTACTCTTCATCAAGTTGACTCTTCCAAAGACGTTTCCATGTGAAATAGGCACTCCGTCCGTCAAAAGAGTTTACTACTCCGCTGATCAATCCAACGCAATAATCCCGACTAGGCATCAGGCTCGATTCGGGATCACTAATCACTAACATAATCGGAAAGAGCTAATTATACTCAAAACAAAGAAAGTCGGGTAGAGGGTACCGTTATCGTAGGTTTTCGCTAATAGACAACGGTTTTAACCGTTGTCTTTAAGATTTTCGACAACGGTTTTCAACCATTGTCTTTTTGGTATTGCGTCCATTGTCGTTTGATCTTTTGACAACGGTTTAAAGCCATTGTCGTTTCATTTTTCTACAAGTTGTTGTATGCGTTTTAGACAACGATTTTAAACCGTTGTCGTATCATTTTATTCCGTTGTCGTATGTATATTCAACAACGGGTTCCTACCGTTGTCTTTCACTTTTTCAGCTGTTGTAGTAGGTATTTTTGACAACGGTTTGTAACTGTAGTCGTTCCGTTATTTTAACCGTTGTCAAAGGTACAATTTACAATTTACCACCATCAATAAAACTAATAAAATCCTGTAATATTTCCATAAAATACTTATCAAAAAATTTCGTACTGTAATAATAATTCATTGTTCTACGACTAAAATCTCAAATATGTACAAACTAGAACAAAACTAGTTCATTACAAAACAAACTACCCATTCTTCGACAACGATTGAAAAATTTACTAAGAAGTTGGTTGCATTCGGACCTCAGTACTTGAGCCCAAATCATATCCCCTGCAAATGCGAGCGTATATGTCCTTTTTTACTACAATGAAAAATATAAACTAACAGACAATTCAAACAAAATAAAAGTATTAGTTATGAAAGATAAAAACACATATTCTAAAGCAAATACATATTACAAAGCTTCATAAGATGCGGTCACTGATGACACTATGCAATCCCTACAGAATATGCTCTTTGTACTTTAACTTAAAAACCTTAAACACAGACATAATTATATTATTTTCATCTAGTGGGTTATTAAGATATTGTTCTTCAAACTATTTCATCTTATTACATTCCTACGTTATTAAGATAAAACAAGAACCCATACGTCATACATAAATGAACACAACCTATCCATGATATCTCAGCAATTGGTTATGTTACATAAATGAACAAACATATAACGTTAGATGATGAACAACGAATCCACAATATCTAAAGTGAAAGCAAACAATAATAAGAAGCTCATCGTTCCTGCAGTGGACTTGGAAGACAAAAAGGTATTGTGCTTCAAGCATGATAATCCAAAATCACCCACCTGCATCACATTTTGATAAATAACAGATGAGGACCTACCCATGGATTTTGCTTTACATAATTCCTTAATGATTCTTTGTTAAATATCTAACCATGCATTTATGTTTGGAACAAAATAAGTAGCTATAGAAATGCTAAATGCACGACCTTGAACTGAAGCAAAATGCTAACTCAGGCACCAGATAGGTAGATGTTGGGTTATGAGTCAGTGGTCGTTTAGATCATTGCCAGGGGTACTTAGAACTGACGTGTAACGCCCCAATTTTCAAAACTTAACTAAGGACGTTACTACATACTTAACATGCTTATTTCAATTCTTTCAAAACATTTCTATGGAAAAGAATAAAAAAAAAACTCAATTTATTTTCATACTCAGCAGAAGTCTTAAATAAAAATAATTACGACTATTAGTTCTCGAAAATAAAATGCACAGTTCATGTTAAAACTAGTTTTAATGCAATAATAAATTTCATAAATCCTTCCTCGTGTGACCATCACCACCAACACCTCTACGCATCGGCCGAATCATTTCCTGAAAAATGTTAAAATAGTGGGTTGAGTACGATTACTCAGTGGGAAAATGCATTTATCCAAAACTATAGATTATATCAAACATAAACATGAATAACTAGATCATGTAACATGAACTTGTAATTTGGCCACACAGACCACATGAACTTGTATTGGCCACACAGACCACTTGAACTTGTATTGGCCACACAAACCACATTAACTTGTATTGGCCACACATACCACATTAACTTGTATTGACCACACAGACCACATGAACTTGTATTTTGGTCACACAGACCACATGAACTTGTATTGGCCACACAGACCACTTTCTTACATGCCTGTCGTCAAACATGAAATATCGAATATAATATATAATAAAAATAAACATAATATTCCCCACCTTGACTTGAAGAAAAAATAATGGATATCAATGTTTAAGTCCTGCGCGCCAATCCTAACATGAAAAGTTATCTTAATGACTTTTTCAAATAATGTTATGTATACATCAATAATTCATATAACTCATAAATGTACATATTTCATAATATTCAAATAATCTATATTATAGATAATCTACTTATTAACATGCGCTATATTAAGCACAATCTTACTTCTATTGAAAATTCATTCATGCATTTAGTAATTCGACAATTCATGAAATAAATTAATAAAATCATAAAAATATTGTCCTAAAACTTATAGACCTCTAACATGAACAACATATTACATATTCATCACAATAAAACGTACCATAATCATGCATTCATTTAATAGTAACTTTAAATTTTTGTTTTTCAATCTACATGCATGTTGACAAAGAATATGGCACATCAAGAAATAAATTAACAAATAAATAGTAAACGTATGATAAAAATTCTATATTTTTAACATGAATGACCTAACATGTAGTATATCCTATTAAAATTAAACCTGGTCGAAAACATTGTAAAGAAGACATGAAAAACAATTTTCCTTTCAAGATCATGAACATGCTGTCAGAAACTAGCAGGTTACGAAGAACAATTTTAAACAAATATGTATCATGCTTGAAAAATTATACAAAAATAATTAAGTATACAAGACATACCTAGGAAGACGACCCTAAATTTTCACGATGATAGGACGATGGGAAGATGTGTAAATAATTCTTTAAACAGTTCGCAGGGATGCTGACAGGATTTTCGAAAATTTATGGGATGCTTTATTATGAGCGACTAAGGGGTATTTATAGGCCTATAAATCATTATCTAAAGATTCCTAATCTTATAAGGTATCAAATATATTTTATCCATATTTATTTTCGTCCATATCTATTTTATATAGAATTTATTCTATCACATACCATATAAGAGATTCAATCCTAGATAAATTAGGATATGGCTAACCACAACTAGATTTTATCCTAAAATATTTATATCACACATAAATTATCTATTTTAATCATAAAACATAATATAAAATTATCTCCTAATAATTTAATATAATAATAAATATTATATCATTTTATAAATCCTAGTAGGTTTAGGAAATCCAAAATACATAATTATTATTCTTGCCTAATAATTCTAACATGATTTCTAAATAAATAAATAAACAATATAATCATAATATGATATAAATAAACATATTCAAAATTCAAAATAATTTTAAAAATAATTTAATGACAAATAAGATATATGCTTTAATTTTCATTTCAATTCTAAGGCGCGACTTACAAAACTAAAACACTTGATAACATGCATGAGTAGATATGCAAGACATTTTATATTGAAAATTTCGGGGCGTTACATGACGTCAACAGTTTATGTACTTAGGACTTATTGTAATATTTCAGTATTGGGGGAAATTGTAGTGATTTTCATTGCTATAGAATTGAAGATCCCAAAACCTGTCCTGAACCCTATGTGTGTTTTGAACTCGATGATGTAATAGGCTAGACATGTTCTTATATTCATTGATTTTTTTGTCAAAGTCCTGTAAAGGGTGTTGTTGGTCTGAACTTCAGTAGATAAGTTAAATTCCAGAACCCCATGTCATCAGTTTGTAGAGCTCATGTCTTCAGGTCCTCCAGCTGTCTATTCTCAGTAGAAGATTCCGTTCAGCAGACCTCCATTGAAGACTCAGTACGATCCTTTATCTACTGAATGTAAGAAGAGCTCAGTATCTTCAGAGTCATCAGCTGTCTATCCTCAGTAGAAGATTCTTATCAGCAGACTCAGATGAAGAAGTCAATATGATCGATCCAGATCTACTGAACGCATGCAACTCACTTGCAGATCCGAAAAGGAAACAACTGCCCGACTATTGTCATTTCGAAAGTCAGCAGAGTTTATTCAATACGAGGATCAGTGAGAGTCAACTCAGATGAAGACTGATATCTGACAAGTCTCACCTACCACAGAACCTCGGCCAATGAGAAGCAACTAAAGTCTTACCTGCTCTGACGTTAAAGCTGCTCTCATGTGGCGCTTGTTTGAAAACTTATGACCGTTTTTCTTGGAAGTTTGTGACACGTGGCATCGTCCTCTCCAACGGATACATGTCTGGGTCACGACTATAAATAGAGAAGAGTTTCCAAGCTCAACACACGTGACATCAAATGGAATACAAGCTCATAGCATACAAACTCTCTAGCGCATTCAAGCCGATCCAGGGAAGAACTTGCTTAGTTGAATATCCGTAGTTCTTCTCTCTAGATATTCTTTAGTTCCATCTTCTCTATCTAAGCTCCACTGTTATATCTATAGCTTAGAACCTTCGAAGGAGTTCACTTTCTGTGAATCGTTCTTATTGTAAGAACTCCTTCATTGTTGGAGAAAATTCCCTCCCCTTCAAACTTCGGTTTGATTTGTAAAGTCGCTAAGGACTATAACTTAGAAGGGTCTGTCCAGCGTACAGATTCCTTGCTGAGGCTAGCTCAGATATATCAACAAGAACTCCTGTTCTGCAAGACCGTGGACGTAGGATCTTGTGTATTTGAACCACGTTAAAAACTGCTTATGTTATTTACTGTTTTATTGCATTGTGCTCAAACCGATTTACAAACTCATACTTTGCATAAAACGTATTTTAAAGTGCACCAGCCAAAACAAGTTTGGTTTGCGAAAATACATTTTCAAAAGAGACGAAGTCCTACAGGCCCCACACTTATCTGCACTTAACCTCTCCGACTGAACTCTCTATACTGACAGAAGTCAATAGAACAGACTCAATAGTTCAGACACTCTGACCCGCGATCAGAATGTTATTTTTGGCACTGTTCATTCAGTCGCAATTCTCAGCTCAGCTAACCTTCGCGTTTGAGGAAAACTTGTACTTAGGTGTATTCACTCCCTCCCTCTACAACTGACACTCGTCTCCGGGCCAATAGTTGATGATTATATAATCCAAGATAGGTAAGCAGTTCATGCCTTTTGCCTACAATATAACCAAAGAATTGTATTTAAACAAAAAATAGGTAAATAATGTCAGAAACATATCTAAGTCCGACATTCATACCACATCCACAGACATTTTAATTCTCCTCTTTTCATCAATTTGACAATGAGGCCGATGAATGATCCGGTCATGGAAACGAGAGCAATAAGCAATAAGCAACTTCCAAAGATCATGATCTAAAGGAGCATGTGGTTTCTGCTATTCTAGTACTGTAAGATTTTTTAAAAAAATGTCAAAAAATATAGACTCCTTGGGCACACAACTCAACGAAGATGAACTATTGACAACCACCACATTGTAGTAGTTAATCAATTTGCTCCATGATTCCATCTTCATCATATAATGAACAAATCCCGCACAAACATAACTTTAGATCATTTTTCACCTACCACCTCTGGCACTATTATCAAATTCCCAGTTCATTTCACAACTTTTCTATTAGTAAATACTCCCAGGAAACTCAGGCACACTTAATTAAACAATTGGCATTACAAGGAATAGTAACCTAGCTTAAAATTTAAAAGTTAACATAAAAGGGATGCAGCCAAAAAGAGAGAGGCTTATTCTGAATAACATTTAGCATAACCTGATAAAGTGTAAAAACTGATCATGTTTAATTTCGCATACCTCAAGCTGGTTAACCTTTATGTACTCCCACATCTGCCTTTAAACTTCTGCGTGGGACATTCCCCTCTCATCAGTTCCAAAGAAACCAGCTAGTGCTTCAGAAATTATCACAATTGGAACAGGATCTTCGCTCCTGCTCCCAGAATCCACCTCATCAACTTTTGCTTTCTTGGAGTTTAGAGCTGGCTGTTCTGCAAAATACAACACCGTAAAGAAAGATAATCATAAGCATCAAAATCACCAGAAGGCAAACACAAAAACAAAACATATGTCCATACTTGTAGGGTCAAGCGTAATAATATGCTTAGCCAGCAATTTGTTCATCTTGAACATATCAGTACAATCCGTTTCAAATACCAAAAGGAGCTCATCATTGCATATTATCTTCCTTTTGTTGTTTGGGTCTTGAAGGTTGTTTTTCCTCATGTAAGCCCATCACGATCTGCAAACCAAATGAACATTTAGGAGATTGTACACATATTGTTACTGGAGAAGCATGACGAGAAAATACAAAGTAAGCTCCCCCCCCCCCCAACCTCAGTCCTTGGCAAGGCAGGTTGACCAACAATAGTTTGAAGTTCATGAGAAACACCACACAATTTGTTTAGGCCTCCAGGGCCACCTCTTTTTTTCTTTGGAGCACTGCACAAATGTTGAAAACACAGCACATCAAGTCAAAGAGCTAATATAAACGGTTTAAGGGTATTTCACATACTTACTACAGCTTGCATTGAAACATTCTCTGCATGACGAGCTAACCATGATTGGAAGATTTCAATAGTTAAGAGAAAGTCAAAACTGTTTCTCTAAAATGGACGTAAGCTATCAGCAAGATAACTTTTTTATACAGGATTTAGAGGTGAATGAATAATTCCTCATCTTCCCCCTCCCTCACGTATGCCAAAATAACAAATCGATCCCAATTCTCTCTTGCATTTGCATTTCAATTTGTAAACAAACTGAAGAACACGTCTCTTTACATAAGATTACAAATTTAACTGGGCTATTGTACGCTAAAGTTACAAAATACAGCAACTTGGCAGGTGTGATTTCCACATGTTTTAGATAAGCATTCATTCTGGAGTACTTGAAATACCAAAAAGAAAAAGGGAAAAAACTATGATTTCTTCAATTTAATGCATTCATGATGAAGTAGACCCCTAGATAGAATTAGCTTAACCTATAAACTTCCAAAAATGAAATTAACCGGACCTGACGGTGCATCCGTTCAGGAAAGCACGCGTGGAGGCGGTGGCGGCGGGGGTGGATCTTACGGAGGAAGAAGCGGTGGCGGCGGTTACGACGGTGGAAACAGAGGAGGTAGCCGTGGTTACAGAGGTCGGCGACGGGTCACGGAGGCAGGCGGCACGGAGTCATTGAAGACGGCAGGACTCGGAGGTCGGCGATGGTGGAGGGCATGAGGCAGAGGGAGGGAGAGTGAGGCGTGAGGCAGAGGGAGTGAGGGTGAGGGTGAGGGTGAGGGTGAGGGTGAGGGAGAGGGAGACGGAGGGAGAGGGAGAGGGAGGGCGTGAGGGAGAGGGAGAGGGAGAGGGAGAGGTAGGGGTGAACAAAAAAGTTACGACCCGCACGCACCCGCCCGCACCCGTGCGGTTTTTTTTAAATAAGAAGTGCTATGGTTTGCCAAATTACTAACCCGCATAACACGGGTCGGATAGCGGGTACACACCATTACCCGCCCGTCCGCCCGCATTCTATTTACGATTTATTAAACAATATATAATACATATTAAATAATACTACACATTGCAATATCCAATTAATAAATTACACATCATATTTAATATTACAAATAATAGAATATTATATTAGGTTTAATGGAATAAAAAATAAAAAATTAAAGAAATATTAATTTAGAAACTTATCTTCGACTACAGCAAGTCCATAAGTCAAAAGGAAAGTAATTCTCCCCTCAATCAAAGTTAGGGCTTGCGTCTTTGAGACTTGGAGACTTGGAGTCGTTGCCGTTCTCGCTTCCATTCTTACGAGTTGTTTCAGGCTTTTAGGCTTCAGCAATCCCTCCCTTTTTTCCGCGTCATCGTCGCCCATCGGAGTCTTACGAGTTGTTTTGGCAGTTTCAATTGTTGTAGCCTCACATCTTGTGAATATCTTTGTCATCCTTTGGATTTGGAGGATTCAAGTTTTACTCAGGTAAATAAGTAAATTAGATCGAACTTTGAGTCATTAATTTTCTTGGGTGTTAATAATTTTTAGTTTATTGTAGAGAGCTCAATGTAAGTTACTTTTTTGGGAGTTATTCATTCCCTTTTGGTTTTGTGATGTAGATGGAAATTGAGAATACAAACTTGATTTCCGATCGAGCAACTGAAGCCATAGGGCAAGATTTGCAGCAATCTCAACCTCAATCTACATGTGCAGATTTTGCACCTCAGCCCCCTGCTTCTCCATCATCAAAACCACTTCGTAAGTATCCACCTCCTAGAAAAAGGAAAAAAAAAATCACAAATAAAGCGAAAGCTAGAGCAGTTCCACCTCCAGAGGTGAATTCGCAAGATGCTGAAATCCGAGGAAAAAGAAAATCATGGGTGTGGGAACATTTCAAAGAATTTACTGAAGATGGCAACCCTAGGGCATCCTGTAAATATTGCAGTCAAGAGTATGCAGCTCATCCAAAGCTACATGGTACAGGTAATTTGTCAAACCATTTGCTCAATCTATGCAAAAAGTATCCTAAGAAGCATGTAGATTCCAAACAAAAAAGACTAGTTTTTGAGACTAGAGAAGGTGTTGGTTGTTTGATGAGTTATTCTAAAGAACAATGTAGAATGAAATTGGTTCAAATGATAATTCTTGATGAGCTGCCTTTCAAAATTGTTGAAGGGGATGGGTTTAAATCATTTGTAACATGTTTAATGCCTCAATTTAAACTCCCTAGCCGAGTGACTGTAGCTAGAGACTGTTTGAAGCTTTATGGTGATGAGAAGGAAAAACTCAAAAAGCTTATTAAGTGGTCGCGTTTGCCTTACCACGATACTTGGACCTCCATTCGGAATATAAACTATATGTGTCTAACGTAGCGCATGGATTGATGATGAATGGAGGTTGCAAAAGAGAATTTTAAGCTTTTGTGTCATTCCTAACCACAAAGGCAAGACAATAGGTAAAATGATTGAAGAATGTTTGCTAGAGTGGAGGGTGGATAAATTGTTGGACCGTTACGTTGATAATGCAAGTGCTAATGATGGTGTAATTACTTACATGAAAAATAAAACAAAAGGTTGGAAAACCACCATTTTAAAGCATGATTTTTGCATTTGAGGTGTTGTGCGCATATTCGAATCTTATTGTGAAAGATGGTTTGAAGCATCAAAATGAATCAATTCAAAGGATTCGAAAAGCCGTGCGGTATGTTCGCTCATCTCCCTCCAGGCTTCAAGCTTTTAAAAAGTGTGCAAATATAGAAAAGATTCGAGTCAAAGTTCGGTTTGTCTTGATGTTGAAACAAGGTGGAATTCAACTTATTTAATGTTGAGAGTCTTTGTAAAATTTGAAAAGGCATTTGAGCGTCTTAAGGAAGATGATGAAAGCTATCGGATGTATTTTGCTATTGGAGATAAAGACTTTGATGAAGATGGTGATGGTGATAGCTTAGTAATAGGTGAAGATGATGTAGTAACCGAAGGTGGAAGAAGAACGACAAGTAAAAGAATATTGGCCCTCCCGTAGAAAGAGATTGGAAAGTTGCTAGATCTTTCTTGAAGTTTTTGAAAATCTTTTTGAGGTCACTAAGAAATTTTCGGTTCCTTGCATGTGACCTCAAATATGTTTTTCGAAGAACTTGTTGGTATTCAAACTAAACTCGAATAGTTTGTCTATTTCAAATGATCACAATGTGTCTCTTATGGCAACACAAATGAAGATGAAGTTTTCAAAGTATTGGGAAAATCTTGATAGACTCAATATGTTATTGTATGTTGCCACGGTTTTGGATCCACGCTACAAGTTGAGGTTTGTGAAATTTTGTCTTGCCCAAGTGTATGAAAATGATAGAAACATGTACAACATGTTTGAGGAGAAAGTGACGATGTGATGACTTGTTTATATGAGTCTTATGAACATTCCGATCCTTGTCAAAGTGATTCAATCTCATCTTTGAGTTTAAGCAAAACTCTAATTGATGTGGACATGGATGACGATCACATGGGGAATTTAGCTTCTCAATTTGCGAAACACTTGGAGCGGATGAATCTAGTAAGAATAAGTCGGAACTTGCTAGATATTTGGATGAGACGTGTGAAAAAAATGTGAAGTCTTTTGATGTTTTGATGTGGTGGAAAGATCATTCAAAAAGATTTCTTGTCCTCTCCAAAGTCGCAAGAGATGTTTTGGCTATTCTCGTCTCTACCGTATCATCCGAATCCGCATTTAGTACAAGTGGACGTATTCTTGACCCACATCGAAGCTCTCTTAATCCTGAGATGGTAGAGGCACTTGTATGTTGCCAAAATTGGTTGAAATCAACTCCGTTGACAATTGACATCAATAAACTGATGAAAGAAGTGTCCTTGGAAGATATTGAAGAGTACGATGGAGTTATAAAAGGTACTTTAGTTTTGCATTTAATTGATTCTTATGTATAAATTATTTTCTATATATATTATGTGATCGTTAATTATCTTGATATTTAATTTCAGAATATCGAGCATTGGGTGCCTCAAGTTCCAAGCAGAAAGAAAGCATTGAATAGTTGATAACTTGAATGGAGGTTGAAAAAGAATTTCTCAATTTCATTACTTATTGCTTAATTCTTTTACGAAATAATCATTAATACTTTATTATCATGAAATGCAGGGCTTGAGATTGTTTTTGTGCTAAAGAAGTTCTTCCTACCAGAAGATTATTATGTTTTGAACAAAAGTAGTAGTTTCTTTTGTGCTAAAGAAGTTGTTTACTTGTTTCAATGTTTTCGGATTGTGTTGGTCTGTTGGACTATTGGTAGTTTTTGGATTGTGTTGGACTATTGGTAGTTTGGTACTTTAATGCCTTAAAGAGTAACTACTAACTCTTGATGTAATATCTTATTATGATATTATCTATTTCCTTTTGGAATCTTGATACTTTATCAGTTTATTGTTATTCTTTTCGGATATTAGGCTAGAAGAGTATAAGAGTACTAGTAGTGGTGTTAAATTGACAATGTTACTATCATTCTATGTGCTAAAGTGATATTAAGTTTGATAGAAATTATATGTTTCTATTGCCCTTCTACACTATAGTCAATCCGCAACCGCCCGCCTACCCGCATGAACCCGCACAGCCCGAACCGCACGGTTTTTAAAAAAAATACACCCGTACGGTTCGAAAAATTGGTAACCCGCTACGGCGGGGTCGGGTGAAATTTTTTGTTTAAACTCGCCCGAACCCGCCAGTGTACACCCCTAGGGAGAGGGAGGGCGAGGGAGATGGAGATGGAGTGACGGTGGGTGAGGGAATTAGGTTTAGAATTTTAGATTTTTAATATTATACATAAGTTATTTAAAATTGTATTAGTTAATATTTATTGAATAGTTTATAATTATTAAATATTATTAAATTAATATTTATCAATTTATAATATTAATTTTAATATTAAAAGATAAATATTATTTAATATTATAAAGTATTTTTAAATTATATGTTAAAACGTATATTTATAGATTTTTATATAAAGAATTTTATTTAACTTCTATTACTCCCTCTGTCCCGCTATTTCTGTCCTACTTGCCTAATCGGGCAGTCCCGCTATTTCTGTCCTCTTTCCTAAAATAGTAAAAATTACTTTTAAACATAAAATCTATTACTCACTACTCAACCCCCACATTCTTATACTCTCTCTCTTCAAAAATCTATCTCTCACTCGATTATGTTCTGCTCCGAACTCACAAAATTATGATTTTTTATCTTTTTGAAAACTTTAGATTATTTTTTCAAATACAATATAAAAAAATATAAAAAATAAAAATCGATTGCATTTCACTAGCCTTGCAAAAATTTGGATAATTCTCATTTCTTTCCACCAACCACTCCTCGAAAACTGTTATTTTCTTTATACAATTAAAACTCATAAAATACACACTAAATTAACATTTCTTAATCTCCGTACTGAAGTCAACTGGGACGTTTCTAGCGGGACGGAGGGAGTATAATTTTTCCAAATATAGAAATTTGTAATTAATTAATATATATATCTACGTAAAAAATAAATATTATTTAATATTATATAGTATTTTTAAATTATATGTTAAAATGTGTATTTATTTAATATTATAAAGTATTTTTAAATTTTATTTAATATTATTAAGTATTTTTAAATTATATGTTAAAATGTGTATTTATAGATTTTTATATAAAAGAATTTTATTTAACTTTTATTATGATTTTTAAAAATATAGAAATTTGTAATTAATTAATATATATATCTAGATAAAAGACAACGTATAAACGACAACGCTTCATAAAACCGTTGTCTATTAATGAAGTTTTAACTACAACAACGGTCAAACAACAACGGTTACTAGAAGCGTTGTCTATGCTCGCCTATTTACACATACGACAACGGGTCAACGACAACGACTGTTAAAAACTGTTGTCTATGAGCGCATTCATATACTACGACAACGCTTAAATGACAACGGTAGACACTACCGTTGTCTATGGACGCTGTTTTTGACAAACGACAACGGATCAATGACAACGGTAGTAAAAAACCATTGTCTATGAGCGCACTTTTGATATAAAAGACAACGGTTTTAGCTACGACAACGGTTTTACACAAAAAACGTTGTCTTTCAAGTGTTATCGTAGGCCAAATTTGTAGTAGTGTCTCCCCTGCTTCAAGGTAGGTTTCTTTACCATATTGGTAGAAAGTCGCAAACTGTTGCCTTAGCTTGTGGCTTCTAGCTTGACAAAAGTATTGTGCGTTGCCTCATTCATTGCCCTCAACGAACCAACTAGAAGGTTCTCAACCATGCCTTGGCACGATCCTTCAACGTATAGGGGAACAACTTCCTCTCCATTTAGCAATGTGTGAGGTGAGGTGTGATAAATACTAGGGCCAATTTGCTATTTATAGTCCCCTAGATACCTAGAAATGCCCTTAAATTGCGTAGATCTTCCCAGCCAGCGATCTCGATTTGGTCTGCCCCAGGTTGTACCGTGGTAACTTCCTTCAGTACGGTAGTACAGTGAAACATGTACCATCATATACCTCCCCGGTGTGGCGATATACATTGCCTTAGCCACTTTTTCGAGCCTTCGTCCTTTAGGCAACGCCCCTTACGCCTTTGGAGGCTTCTTATTTTGCACGAGATTAGCTCTAAAATTGATAGTTTTTCCTCAAAACCCACTAAGTACCTAAAGGAGAGCAACAAAAGAGCAAAGTGAGGAAAAACCACACAAAACTAGGGAGAAACACACAAAAAGAGAAGCAAAACAAACTAAAAAGGCCAAGATAACGTGGTCATAAACCGAGTCATCAGCATTATATGCTATGCCTAAGATTGCTACTTGTCGAGAATGTAGTCTAGTTGCCTAAGCGTATGAGTTCGAAAAACATTGCCATCGCTTTAAAGGCAACATAATTGGGATTAAATCACTTCCAACACACCTGAAGTACGCATATCGTAGAGAGAATGACACGCTGCCCGTCATCATCAACAAGGCGTTAGACCAAGCTCAAGAGGAGGCTTTGTTGGAGGTTTTGAAGAGACAAAAAAGGCGATTGAGTGGACTTTAGCTGATATCACCAGCATAAGTCCCGATATACGCATGCACTCCATTCTTATGGAGCCGATTGCAAGCCTTCTCGTGATTAGTTTGAATATGCAAGAGGTTGTGCTCAAGGAGGTGTTGAAGCTCTTGTCCATGAAGATTATTTTTTACTATATCCAAATGCAAGTGGGTGAGCCCAATTCACTTGGTGCCAAAGAAGTTTGAGTTTCAAGTTGTGAAGAACGAGATGGTACCGATGCGCTTGGTGATCGGACATTACATGTACATCAACTACCAGAAGTTGAATGTAGCCACACGCAAAGATCATTTTTCATTGCCATTCATCGACCAAATGCTTGAGAGACTAGCGAGACAAGTCTATTTTAGCAACTTGGACGGCTATAACTGGTATTTCCAAATCTACGTGATCGAAGAAGATCAAGATAAGACCACATTGACGTGTCCTTTTGGTACCTTCACTTACCACCATATACCGCTTAGTTTGTATAACGCACATGGTGCGTTTTAAAGATGTATGATGAGTATATTCTTAGACCTTATTGAGAATTTCATAGAGAAGAATCTAGATAAGGTCCTTGCTTGGTGTGTAGAGAATAATTTCATAGAGAAGAATCTAGACAGGTAGCTTTTTTTTATCACATAACTATGTCCTCGAGCTCGAGGTTTTAATTTCTTACTTACGAAGCTACTTCAATATGATGTGGATTTCGACTTTGATGAAAAGTGTAACGAGACCTTCAACCTCCTTAAATACAAGCTTACTACAACTCAAATCATGCATCCATCGGATTGAAATATGTCGTTCGAGATTCTATGTGGTGCTTCCGATCACGTAGTCAGAGCAGTTTGGGACAAAAATCAGGAAGGGAGCGCCATGCGATCTACCATGCATCGAAGACATTCAATCCGGCTCAATGCAACTATTCCACCATGGAAAAGAAACTATTAGCAATCGTGTTTGCTTTTATAAGTATCCAATGTAGGATATCTTCCCCAGATCCAAGACCGCCCCCTGTTCTCCAGATTCAAAAAAAGTCCAGAATAATAACAATAATAGGTCACTTTGTATTATTGGGCCCCTTTAAGCTATTGAGTCACTTGTGGGTAATGAGTTGATTAATTTAAGTTGTTATTTTCTTGTGTTAGTATTTAAGGGAAGATATGCAAAGAATTAGAGAAGTTGATAATTATTAAATTTGAAGAACTTATAAGCGACACTTCTTCTCCTTAGTTCCGTATTTTTTTTTCCTAAATTTGCTCAAATTGGATTAGTTGCATAGATCCGTATTTTCCGCTGCATTAATTGGTATCTAAGCGGGATTTAACCCGTCTTGATGTCCAATGATGGCACCACCGGCAACGACGAGCAACAGGTTTCACGATAAATTCTTCAAGACTGCCTCAAATGCCGTGAAGAGGCGATATCAGAAGTGCGCTTGTTGAGGTCGGATATGAAGGCATTGCTGCTCCAATTCCCGACGCCTCCACCAGCAGTGGCTGCTCCACTGTCACCTCCTCCACCATATGCGACTTCACACTCGTTTATTATTCGTGGCTCCACCTCCCCCCTACCAGCATCCGTTGCCATTGAGGGTGGGAGTCTCATATTCCATATCTCCAAATGCAGATCATATTAGAGAACTCCAACTCTCTAACTTTTACAGATCTAGCATGTTGCACTACGAATTCTTTCTAGTCGTCGCAAACTCAAGGTTGCGTTTTCTTCAAGTGAAGGAGACTGATGTAGGACAACCTCCCCTAGATCCATGGTCGCCCCCAATTCTGCAGATTTAGAATGAATAATAACAATAATGGCCTACTTTATGCTATTGGACCACTTTAAGCTATTGTTCCACTTGTGAGTAATGAGCTCTAGTTAATTAATTTATGTTGTTATTTTCTTGTATTAGTACTTAAGTGAAGATATGTAATAATTAGGCAGTTGATAATTATTAAATGTGAAGAACTTAGAAGTTGCGCTTCTTCTCCTTAGTTTTGTAGTTTTCTTTCTTAAATCTGCTGCAATTGGATCAATCGCATAGATCCATATTTTTTGTTGCAATTGGACCATATCTTTTTAGTTCGAAGATAATTGTGTACACGGATCATGCCGTGATCAAACATTTCGTGCAAATAAGGAGTCGAAACCACATTTGATCTGGTGGATTTGATTACTCCAAAAGTTCGTTTGGGACGTGAAGGATAAGAAATGAGCTGAAAACCATGTAGCGGACCACTTAAGTTGTTTGCATAAAAAAGAAGCTTGAGAGTGGATTAAGGAGACTTTTCCCGTTGAGCATCTTTTCTAGTTTGACCAAACTGACCCCTGCACAATGTTTTTCAATTTTCGTCCAGACATTGCTCCAATTAGCTAAGCAGATCGATGTTGAACTCGAACGACTCAAAGCCTTGGATAAAATCTATAGACTCCCTTAATTTGATAATATTGTAAATTACTTGACTTCGAAATAACTTCCGAATTTCACTCACACTCGAATGATGAAGTTAATAAGTGTGCAAATAATAATCGCTAAATATATGTACTTAGAATTGACGTTCGACATTAGTAGCATCAATTTTTTTTACCAAACAAACGCCAATTGGTTTTAAAGAAAAAGAGAAGAAGAACAGAAGCAAATAAATAAATATTTTCAACACGCTCTTCCTTCCTGTTCCAGATCAGCAATTACAGTAAAGGGGTGTTTGGGATAGCTTATCTGAAACATCTTATAGCTAAAACCTGTCTCGGGAAATGAATTTGGTGTTTGGGAAATCCAGAACTATGGAGTTTCTTGAAAGCTATTTGGGTCCAAGATAGAGAAATTTTAAAGTTTGCAGTATTAGGCAAATGTGTTCGATAGCTTATAGCTTATATAATTCTAACATTTTTAATTAAAACATTATATTATAATTTTATAACTATTTTTTTTAATTAATGATCGATATTGCTTATTTATATGTATAATTTTTATTTGTCATTTAACAAAGAATAAGTAAATATTTATTTTATTAATATAATTTATAATCTTTTTTATTATTGATTTTAATTAATAATATTAATTATACTTAATTTTTTCTAAATTTTTTTTAATATTTTTTTATTAAAATACTATTTATATGAATGAAAATAAATTTTAAATTTTAGTTGTGTAAAAATTTTAAATTTGTTTAATAAGTGAGAAATAAATAATATTTTTATTTTATAAGATACCACTTTATTAATATTTTCAAATATTAATTTTTGACTTTCAATTTGCAGACACTTACAAATTATCAAAATCAACAGCTTTCAGCAACTTTCATTAACTTTCAGCACTTATCGATAAGTTTCAGCTATCCCAAACACCCTAAGAAGCCCACATGACCCACATCTCACAATCAAGCAGCTTAAACATCTAACATCTAACATCTAACATCTAACATCTTTCACCCGCGTGTTGTTCAGCCGCAACTCTACTGCCACTTCACTTACACTAAAGCTGTTCGAAAAATAATGTATTCACACACCACTACCCATCCGACCCTCGCTCCGAACCTCGCTCCGAACCTCCGCCTTAACGGTTAGATACTTCCGAGCCTCAACTCTCTATAATCCCTGCGTTTGATTCATCCTCAGAGCTCAGACTCGGATTCCTACTTGTCCAGCGCTCCAGCTATTTTTTGCGGATTTCCCGTAGTTGATATTTTTCCTCCGTCTCTCTCCACCCTCCCTCTTTTAATCAGCTCTGCTTCTTCCTTGTTGGAATTCGTAATTATATATCTGTTGTTTATTTTATTTGTATTTCTCCCCCGATTTCGACAGTTGTTGATTTTTAGACTGAGTTAATAAAATTTGAATAGAGATTGAGAAACATCATTGCATGAATTGGAAGGTTTACAGTTGTCGGATTATTATGAGTGCGAAAGGGAGAAAGTACAGAGTGATAAACGAGAAGTTTGCTTGAATATTGCGAGTGTTTGATTTTGGGTTTCTGGTGATTAGACGGACTAAGTTTTATAAGGGTGGAAGATTCAGCGATTTTCGCATTGAATTCAGAAAATAAGTATGCAAACTTAACTATCTATTGATTGGTGAGATCATATCGCGATTATGTGATTTTAACTGTTTTTTTTGCTGATTGTGCAGTGAATTTTGTTTGATCTTGTTTTTGATGGGCGTCTTGCATGGGTCGCTGGGTTTGATCTCTCGTATTTGTAAGTCTGTGCGGAATATTAGGGTTTCTGCTTCGTGTAAATGTGCTCCCTCTTTCTTTATTGAGCGGAGTTGTTTATACTCTTTTGATTAAATTGCATTATAAATGTGCTCGATCGCAGTTTGATAAAGCGTCTGAGTAGTAACATCTTGAGGAGTCAATTGTTGGAGAAGAGAATCATGGCTCAGAGTAATTGGGAAGCAGATAAAATGTAAAGATTCTCCAATATTTAGTTCTTACATTCTTTCCCATTATTTTTGCATTCGTGAGAAAAATAAGAAAGCATTCATGCATCATATTATCTTACTGTAGTATGTTATTGATACTTCTTTTTCCTTTTCTGCCACAAGTCTTTGAGCATAGGAAAATTAGTTTGTTCCAATAGGTAGGCATCATCAATAACTAAAATCTTGAATTGACAGGTGATAACAGCTTCTTTCTTTTGGTTAGAAGATTAATCTGTTTTGTGCTCATTTCCGTTGCTGAGAAAACTGTCAATTCTAAATGTGTTCATATTGTGTTTACTAAGGAAGTACTGCTGATTAAGACTTGCACTTTCTATACCATTGGCAATTTGGCAGGCTTGATGTCTACATTCATGACTATTTACTGAAAAGAAAGCTGCATAATTCTGCAAAAGCTTTCATGTTAGAAGGAAAAGTTGCTACTGATCCTGTGGGTAAGAGATTTGTTAATTATTTTATACGATTGCCTTTTGTGCCGTGCACCTTGCATACATTTCTTGTATAACTGCGTCATTTTTGTGCTGCTTGCATTCTGATTCCTCATTTCAGAAAAATGCATGCTTTGTCTGACTACTAGTTTTTATTTTTTAGCTATTGATGCCCCTGGAGGATTTCTGTTTGAATGGTGGTCTGTCTTTTGGGACATTTTCATCGCAAGAACAAATGAGAAGCATTCTGAACCAGCTGCAGCTTACATAGAGGTTTGTCAAATTCTGCAGATCTTGTTCAGTTTTCTGAACTAGTATCTAGGAATTCATCAGTAGTAGATTCTCATTGATTTTTATAACCAAATTTAGACACAACAAATTAAAGCAAGGGAGCAACAACAGCAGCTTCAAATGCAGCAGTTGCAACTCATGCAGCAGCGCAGTGCCCAATTACAGAGAAGGGACCCTAATCATCCTCCCCTTGGTGGTCCCATGAATTCTGAAGGGATGATAGGCCAGCCATCTGCCAGTGTATTGGCTATGAAGATGTATGAAGAACGTATGAAACATCCTCACCCGATTGATCCAGATAAGTCTTCAGGCCTTATTGAAGCTAATAGGATGGCACTTCTTACATCAGCTTCTGGTCAGCAAGGGTAAACTTGATGAAGCCAACTTCAACATCGTTGATTGAAGTTATTAAATTGATTTCAAATTGATAATTAGTTTATTTTCCTTGGGCTGATGCAGACAGTTGATGCAAGGCAATTCTGCGGGTATGTCTGCAGCCTTGCAGCAAATGCAAGGGCGGCTGCAACTGGCTACTGTAAGCACTAAAACCATGTTTATTGTTGGATGGTTCGGTTTGGTCTGTCGTGTTTCCTCACTGAGCGAAATAACTTAAACTTGTTACGTCTAGGACATCAAAGGAGAAGTTAACTTGGGTGCAACACAAAAATCACTGTCTACAGACCCATCCATTTATGGGCAGGCGATTCTTCAGCCAAAATCTGGACTTGGTGGTGCAGGTAACAGTACTGATGTCACAAAAGCTTTCTTTCCCCCATTAGTTTTTTGGTACAGTGGTTTATATATTTTTTCTTTATCGTTGTTAATGACAAGTTCTTGTAAATTATATTATTTTTATAACACAAACATATGCATGATACTTGTTACACAAACTAATTCGCCCTTTATGGCAGTATTTGTGATGTAATTTAATTTTAAAGGAATGAAGCTGCTCTCGCCACTATGCTTTCTACTATAACTTATTATTTGTTCTGACAGTCTTTAGGAAATATAGTTTTCAGTATAAAAATGTTTGCTGAAAAGAGGAAGATTCAAATTTGATTGTATCTTTTGATCTTTTGTAGCTGGTTTGAGTATTGTAGAGTAAAAAAATCTATGTTCTACTGTATAAGCATTAGCACACAGTTGTTGTATTTGTGAAAAATGCATGTTGGAGTGTGTAAAAGCGGCACACAGTTCCTAAACCTCTTAGTTTGAACATTTTCAACAAGCCAGCAGAAGAAATAACATCCTGTAGCTTTATAGAGGACCCGTTTATAACCCCCTCTATTTGTAATTTGTGAAACCTCCATATGGTTTCAAAGTCTATGATACTGAAATTTATGCAAATCTTATCTTGCTCTTTGTAAATCTTTTTTTCAGGGTTGAATCAAGGAGTCACCAGTCTTCCGCTGAAAGGTTGGCCTCTAACAGTGAGTATCTTTTATTTTATTTGTCTACTGTTCCTTTGATGAAGTATATGAAACCCTTGAGTTCAGATGCTTAATAAATCGTGCAGGGCATTGACCAATTGCGGCCCAGTTTGGGCTTACAAGTGCAGAAGCCCAACCTGCCTACACAAAACCAGTTCGTTTTGGCATCACAGCAGCAGCATGCTCTTGCGCAGGCTCATGCTCAGGCTCAAGGGAACCTTGGAAATTCACCTAGCTATGGGTTTGGAGGAGTACCGAGGGGTAATTTTAATGCAAAAGATGGCCAACCTCCAAGAAATGATGGATCTATTTGCTCTCCGGTGCAGTCAAATTCACCAAAGGTTGTTACCCTTGTCAATGTCTAAACAGCACAGTTTGACCACTGAATTCTTCACCATGCTATTAAATGGTAGATTGTCTTTGAACAGTTTTTGTTTCTTTTGCATGTTGCATCTCTGCTAACATGTGGTTTTTAAAATGTTGAGGGACTCCAGAAATGTTTTATCATGAAAAGATTGGGAAAATAGGGATCACTTCTTTCCATCTCAACCTTTAAAATAATTCCTATTGCCAACCATCAATATTGGTGTCAATTTTTAGAATGTCTGGTAGTGCTGGGAAACTAGTTTTGGTGCAATGTTACTGACCCAGTTTCAATTTGTATGTTATTGAACTCGTTTAAATATAGTACCCTGTGCTAATTCATGAAAACTTAACTATTTCTTCTCTCTTTCGCCTGGGGGGTGGGTCATGTCTAGTTATACTGCTTAATACCAGTTTTAGTTAAAAATACCCTTTTCACATTTAGCAAGTGTTAACTCTGTAATATCTGTACTCGAGATGATAGAATGTTCCAGGATCTTATGTGTATGTTTTTTGTAAACCTTTTGGCTTGAAAGATGGTGTCTTGCTTGTTAAACATGATGCAAAATCTCTGGCTGGGTTAAGTTCGTTTGAGGCCTTCTCTCTGTTTTTGGGTTTTTTCCCGATTCTTGGTTGAAGTTAGTTTGAACAACCCAGCTGCTAGCCTCACCGGTTAATTGTGTGAAAAAGAATAAGAATATGTTATAGATCTATTAGCTGCCATAGGCTTTTGGCTATTTACTCCTTGCTTTCTATATGTGAAGGTTTATCCTATTGCTGTTGGCCGGAATAAATACAACTGTATATACCATTAAAATATGTTATCCTTTGTTGCAAAGTATTTTATATCCCAACTCTATCTCAACTCTGATGATCCTTAAGAATTTTTTCTCTTATTCAGTTTCTCTACTTCATATTAATATATAAAGATTTTCTTCCAAGGATAATGGGATATGCTGCAATAAAAACTGCTAAGTTAAAGATGTACCTTCTGCACCTCAGAACAATGTAATCGAGTCCCTTCTTCATGTTAAATGCATATAATAACTTTTTCGTACTTGAGAATATTCCTTATTTTGAGCAGATGAAAATGGGCCAGATGCAGCAGTCTTCCTCGCAACAACAGGATCCGATGCAGCAGCAGCAGCAACAACAATTGCAGCAGGTTAGTTTATCCCATTTCGTTAGCTAAACATTGCTTGTATCAGTTGTGTCAATTTATCTGGCAATCTGTCCATCAGAACATTTACAACTATTCCGTCTTCCTGATGACCCTTGCCTTTGGCTTGCATAATAGACTCATATGCACTCTGCCGTGAAACAGAATAATAGGAAAAGGAAACAACACTCTTCATCTGGACCTGCCAACAGCACAGGTACTGGAAATACAGTGGGCCCTTCCCCAGGATCACCACAATCAACACATACACCTGGCGACGGAGTGACCACTGCTAGCAGCCTGCAGCATGTTAATAACACATCCAAGAGTATGATGATGTATGGTGGAGATAGAGCCGGTGGAATTGCATCATCTACAAATCAGCTTGTAAGACTTATTCTCTTCATTAATTTTCTTTTTCATTTGAACTGCATTTTCACCTAACTTTCTACATGATATTTTGATGTTCACAAAATAAACTCACTATGTTTACTTTAGTAATCATTTATATGATAATTTCAGTGAATGCTGAGTTCATGAAATCAGAATAAAATTGATTCTTCTTACTAATATTTTTCTCTGAACAGGATGATTTGGAGAATTTTGGTGATGTTGAATCCTTCCTGTCTCATGATGGAGGGGATGGTAATATATACGACTCTTTGAAACAAACTCTTACTGACCATAGAACGGAGACTTCTAAAGGTGGGTATGATATCTAGGCAGGAAATCATTTGGCTGCTTCATGCAGCTTCAACTGCTATAAGTCGCATGACATGATTTTTGTCCTGTTCATAGGTTTTTCATTTGGAGAGGTTGGTTGCATTCGAACAACAAACAAAGTGACTTGCTGTCATTTTTCTTCAGATGGGAAGTTGTTGGCTAGTGCTGGTCACGACAAAAAGGTAGTACTATGAAGTCTCCGAACAGCTGTATTTAAATAAAACTTCTCATGTTCCATGTAATTATATACTGTTTGCATTTATCTGGGTGCAATATATAGTCTCTGGATTTTCTATTCTGTACATGTATATGAGCTACTACTAGATTAGCAGTGAGCCATTAATCAAAAGAAACGTGTGGTTTAACTATTTTGTTCCCAATAGTTCTGCTTACTCTACTTGGTCCTTGGTTTAGGCTGTCCTTTGGAATATGGATACTCTGCAAACAGAAACCACCCCAGAAGAACACCACTACTTAATTACTGATGTTCGCTTCCGACCAAATTCTACTCAACTTGCAACAGCTTCATTTGACAAGTCTGTCAGATTGTGGGATGCTTCTAATGTAATGACCTCTTCCTTTCAGTCATGAAACTGTTACTTTGGATTACTGATGACAGGCGCCTGCTCACTACACGACGCATTCTAATCTATCCATATTTATTTCTATATATATATATATATATATATCGACACACTTCAATCTAGCAAATACTTACTGTGTTTATTTTTCATGCAGCCTAGCTATTGTCTGCAAGCTTACACCGGGCATACTTCGCACGTCATGTCCCTCGATTTCCATCCTAAGAAGAATGATCTTTTTTGTTTCTGTGATAGCAAAAATGAGATACGCTATTGGAGTATTAGCCCATTTACCTGCACTCGCATGTCCAAGGTTGGGTATCTGACTTTGATGATTTCTCTTATCCCCATTGGTTTCTGTTTTCTAGAGGTGTAACTTTTAAGACAATCTTCTTGAGTGCATGTAGCAAGGAGGAAGTGCACAAGTGAGGTTTCAGCCTACTGGGCATCTGCTGGCAGCTGCTTCAGACAAGTTGGTTTCCATCTTTGATGTCGAAAATGACAGGCAAACACACTCATTCCAGGTTTCTGCTCTGCAATTCAATGAACTAGTCTCTTGTTTTTGTTGAATTTGTTATGGACATTCTGGTGATTGATTTATTAAAAGTTTTGGTGATTGATTTATTAGGGACATTCTGGTGGTGTTAACTATCTCTGCTGGGATGTTAATGGCGACCTCTTGGCTTCCGTGAGTGAGGACAGCATCAAAGTTTGGTCTTTAGCATCTGGAGACTGCATCCATGAGCTCAACGCTAATGGAAATCAATTTCATTCTTGTGTTTTCCATCCAAGTTATTCGTCTCTCTTGGTGATTGGAGGACTGCGGGTACTAACATCTCTCTCTCTCTCTCTCTCTCTCTCTCTCTCTCTCTCTCTCTCTCTCTCTCTCTCTCTCTCTCACACACACACACACACACACACACACACACACACACACACAGAGATGTGTCATCTGAACTCTGAAGTGAATTAAGTCTTGTCTTTGTTGATTTGTAGTCTTTGGAGTTGTGGAACATGGTTGCGAACAAGAGCATGACGGTCCCAGCACACGAGAATATAATTGCTTCTTTGGCTCAGTCACCTCTGACCGGAATGGTCGCCTCAGCTAGCCACGACACTTCTGTTAAACTCTGGAAATAATAGTGGCGCAATTATTGATGATCTAAAAGCTTGGGAATCTGTAGCATCTCTTACTCATCCTGTAACAAATATGAGAATCGATATCGAAATGCCTCTTTCCACTTGATATATAGCAAGTCTAGAAACGGAGCATGTAGAGCCAACAAGTGGTAGCAGAATAAATTCATTAAACATTTAAGAAATGTTGAATCAAGAGATGTTTATCTCTTCTGACAAAGCATCCTCAAGCACTACAACAAGGACCAATGTACAGAAGCAATATCATTTTCTAAGAGCATGATTAGTTTCTTCCAGTTTTTTATGGTTTACCAAGAAAGTATGGGCTCTTTTATTACTGGAAAATATGACATCAGGTGCTGTGAAATTCTAATGTCATGTGGACGGCAAGATAAATAACAGATGATGAGCATTGGTATTTATTACTTGCAAAGGCAGATTTTGGTACTAGACATGGAATTGCGTTGCAAAACTTTTGAGTTGAAGTAATTTACATTACAAGGTTCTCAAGTAATCAGCTAAACAGGATTAACGTTTCTTCACATTCTACAGTGAAACCTTCTAACAAACTCAGCTGTAAAAGAACCAGCAGAATTTTCATTACAAGATTGATGATTACCATTTACCTGATAAGCCTCGAAGCACGGAAGCCTTCTCTCAGACGGAGAGTTCCATCCGACATATATTAATTTATCTCACGCACACTCTGGAGGTTTTCAAGCTATATGATCATCAAGCTATATAACAACTTAATTATACTCGAAAGAACAACAAATAGAAACTTTAATATATGATCAGTACCTTATCCTATATTTTACAAATTTGAAGACCTCGTCTATTCCATTGAACTTGCAGACGGTGTCAATTTTGATTCGGACATTTCAACTTCACAGGCACTACTGTTAGAGACAGTCTCACTTTCCAGTCTAAGCTGTTTCAGTTTGGCTAGCCGCACAGCATGCAACTCATATCTGGCCATTATCACGAAAAAGGCATATAATAAGTATGACGCTTCATGTGATCACAATAGGATTATGATTATTTCCTTTTGGAGGTATACCAAAGAAGTAAAAGATGATCGGTTTAAGGCCGATATTATTAGGTATGATTCTAATACATTATGTTAATGATCGGTTATATTCTTGTTTAATGAAAAATACATAATGGAGGTAATTGTTAACATGAAAGAGATGATGGGAGTAACGTGGAGGACCAAGTAGACTAGATCACGAAGGGTGATCTAATCTACATGGTTATTTATGAATTTTTTTCCTTTTGTGGAAGGTAGAGGTCGTCAATTAGACCAAATCATGTACTAAATTTAATAGTCATGCATACAGTTAGTTCATCACGGTGAATCCCAAGTACCACTTGAGTCAGAATTGATGGACCGAATTGATTGTTCATATGATTTGAAAGTAAAATTAAGTGATTTGTTGAATTTTGCAATATTCTTTTACACCTGGCTTATTCAACAGGTTTAGGTTCATTTAAATAAAACAATGTTGCTCATCTTTTACTAATATCAGAAGATTAAGTATCCTTTCTAGTGAACCTCCTTAAATTAACATCTTAGGAAGAAAAATGAAACTCTTAAACAGGTAGGATTATATTACTGAGCTAAATCTGGGAAGTGGATCAATTCACGCGTTTTACAAACTTAGAGAAACAACCATCATCAAAGGCAGGCAACATTACAATAAGATGGTAATAAGAAAGAAAAACTCAAGGGTGGAGCAATTACGAGCTATGAATCTTGAATGAAATAACTGAACAGCTCAATAGTTAAAGGAGTAAAAGGATTTCAAAATTATTGCCAATGTCTCTCTATTTAAGTGATCAACAAACTTAATTTTTTTTAAAAAAAGTGTTAAATGTAATTCTGATTTAGTAAACATCCTCAAAGAGAATTTGTAGGAGAATAGACGTTTATAGAAAAAAGATCTTATTACGCCTTATTTACTACAAATATTGACTACTATAGTTTTCATTATTCAGAAGCTTAATGTAATCTCACATATTATCAAACTCCTAGGTCCATGTCATATACCATTTAACCGAACTATTAGACTGAATCCCATCATCTTTAAGTCTTGAGTCCACTCTCTATAATACTACAGGATAAACCATTTTGGGAAAGCTTAGAATGACTAGTATAAGGCTATAAGCACAGATAGTAACTAGATCACACAATTGACAGAAAGGCCAGAAAACTTACTGAGCCACATAACTCCTGACAAGAGTAAAATATATTCTCCAAAACTGCTCTTCCTTCAAATAGCGAGGACATAATCGAAACCGTAGTTGTGCAAGTTCCTGAGTAGAATAGTTTCAGTGCTATGGTTATAAAATAAGAAACCAATTATCATTTTTCTACAGAACGTTGTAGCAAGCTTTAACCACAAACTTCTAATGCCAGCTTATCGAGACAAGTAACTTCAAGAGAATCCATAGTCCAAAAGGGCGTATCAAAGATTTGCATAATCTACAATAGCTTGATATCCTTCTTTGCCATCCATCAGGAAAATAACTTTGTAATAAACTCCCTTCCTTACCCTCTTTACTCTTCAAACCAAATGTAAAAGTCAAGAAAATATTTTTAATGCCCAAAACAATTTATGCCACTCTCAAGTTACTTCTCCGTCCCAGACGGAAAAGGTTTACACTTTAAATTGTTTGTATATCACAAACAGCTTGAAGCATAAGGTATACAACCCACTAGAGCATTACACCCATGCAAGCCTGTCGACCCTAGTTTCAGGCTTTTATTGCAAGCTAGTTTCATGCAGAAATCACTTCTTCAGAATTTACAGTAGCCACCGAATTTAAATTTTAATACTTGTTTCTATCGGATCATCTAGCATCAAAGGTTTGAAACAATTACATTGGTTCTCTAGAGATCGGTTCAGCTTAATTATTTGCAAAGCAAACTTCCCTTTGGAGCATTAATATAGTTTCTCTCTTATGATCAAACATAAAATCTTAAAAAAATTTAAATTTAAATAAGAAAGACGAAAAAATCTTGACTCTGGCGAGAAGCAGCATAGCATGAGTTTCCTGCCAGTCAGAGAGATCTACCCGCACATTCCCAAAATCTCCATTACCACAGCCACTTCCTTCTTCATCTGCAAAACCACCAAACATTCAACCATGAAAATCCCTAAATCATTTATACGGTAGAGAGAGAGAGCGTACCAGGAAGAACAAAGTTCCTGAAAGTATCAATAGAGAATGTTTTAACAAATTCTATTAATTGCTCAGTGATTCCATAAATTCTCTCCTCTTCTTGTACTTTAGTTTTTGAACTCGTGCTAGCATCAGCAGCCGTCGCGGTATCCGTCGTGGCGGCGGTGGGCAAGGAGGTCCTTTTCAGCTTAGAAACACTTCGCCGGAACCATGAGTATGCATCCATGGCCGCCCCTTCCTCCTGCTCGAGTCTCCGCAATATACTACGAAAACTGGGCCATAGATTTTGGGTCTATTCTATTCTTCAAACTGAATTTGGGCTTGAGAATAATAATACGGAGTGGTACTTTTTTAGCCCTTCATCATAAGGTTAAAACCCATTTTAAATCAAAATATCAAATATTCCCTGCGTCGAAAATAAAGTGGAGTATCAATCATCGAAAAGTGGTACACCGTGGTAAATCTAGCGTTTCCCGCCATTGAAGCCCCACTCCCAATTTGCGACTGCTTTACTCTTTTGAATTGCAGAAGCCTTTTATTTGCCCGTCGGAAAACAAGTTCAAGAAAAATGGCTCCCTTGAGTTGGCGGCATCACACCCTAATACAGGCGTTGCTGTCGCGAGGCCCACTTAAGGAAAACGATTTTCGCTCTATCTTCTCACAAATCACTGGGAGAACATCAAGTTTGTATTTGATTGTTTTCCCCCTCAATAATTGTTTAAATACAACTCTCTCTCTCTTTCTCTCTCTCTCTCTCTCTCTCTCGTGTTTAGCGCGATTCATGATAAACTTGAAGGGTTTCATGGGCTAGACTATTATTTTCATCTCTCTCTCTCAAATCCATGTTGGTCTGAGAATTTCGACTTCTTTTATGAAATTTAGTTTCTTATTATGCAAGATTCCGTTTGCCTCTTAAAATTAAATTTCAAGTCTTGTGGCTTTTCACAGTTTTGTGTTTTCTAATATTTAGTATAGCTTTGCTTGAGTTTAAGCTGTTCTACATCATTGTGTAATTTTATTTGAGTTCATTGCCTTTTTGTTTCCAGTCATCTTTAAGAATCTTCAGTTTTAACTAATTTGGGGGGATTTTCTTGCTTGTAGACCTTAATTACGAATAAGATAATTTCTTGCTGTAATATCATGCCTTTTCTTTCCAGGGTCACGGCAGCAGGAGCAGCAGTTATTTAACGAATATATTAAAAAGATAAATTCAGAGTTAAGCTTCATTCAGTTAGAGTTGCGAGCATGCATAAACCAATATGACGGTCATGTGTATTATGGCGTTGTCAACAATGTTTCAGATGACCAGTCCAAGCTTGGAACAAAGTACTCAGTTCCTCAGATTGCTTTTTACAGAGGCATTGTGAGCTTCTTTACTTCCCTTTTCTTGCTTTCAGAGTTCTGGAGGAAAAATCTTCTGCAATTTGTTGTAAACTAAGGAATCATCAAAACTAAAGACATGTAAAGGATAATGCAACGAAGTGATTAGGTCTTTGATACGTGTTGAGGAAGATGGTATCAATCTTATTCAAAACAGGAAGGACATTGATGTTAATTTTTGTGATATGAAGTTGAATTGCAGAAATGCCTTTGCTGTGTTAGCTTAAGAAATTCAGTTGATGTTCTAAACAAGTATTGGTCATTTGATTTTGATTTTTGCTTTTGTTTCTTTCTAGTTGCCTGAAACTTTGACTCAAATCATGTATATAATGGCAAACACTTCCACTCATCCTTGTCTAGCAAACATAGATAAGACCTCTAGTCATGATTGATTATGGGATCTCTTTCCATTCACAGTAGGCGTGAAATGAGGATATACCTAACAGAAATAATGGCAAAAATCCCTATACATGTTTTTGGAGTTGATGAAATTACTTTATTCTGGCGTCCGGATGTACTGGTGATTTGTTTCATGGAGCCTGGAAATACATTTACAATTATGTACTGTGAAACTTGTGATAAAATATAAAACATTTAAATAATTTTGCTCTTTCTGATGGATTAGTTGTTAAATTATTCTCTTATAATATTAGGTGGATTGCTTTGATTATTAGTATCCTATGTGCGTACTTTGGTTCTTCTAATCTGCAACATACTTGTACAATCCTATAGGTTGAACTTGATTTGCTAAATTTTCTTATCTTGTATTAAAATTGTGTTTTACTCCGTGTTCAATGATTGGTTCATTTTGGATATTGACATTAGGTTGAAGCTATTATACAAGATGCTGAAGCTGGAGGGTGCATTTTCAATACTGTTGCTCTAAACATAAAGTTGGAGATGCAGGTTTGCAGATTTTTCCTTACCCTTTATCTCTGTACATGCAACCACAACTGTTCTTGTTATACCTGTATGGTTTTGTTGATTAGAGTAAAACTATTGATAAATAAAACTTAGTTGTTCATAGTTTGTTGATTGCCACTAAGATCAGGAACTAAAGATATCTTATTTTGAGCACCATTATTTTTCAGACTTGGAGTGCATCTTTGATTCTCTATATGTTAGCTCATCGTACTTGCTCTTCTCCTTTATAGTAAATATTATATTTGGTGTAAATTTTTTAAGTTAAAGACTGATACATAGCAATCTTACTTCATATTCAGACTTCAGTTGACTTGATGAACATGTTGATGATAGGTAGAGTATTCGGATATTCGATTGTGAGGGTTTCTGGTTGAAGTAAAGAGAGTAAAGTGTTCTTCTGATCCGCTTCAGTTCCTTCATATACTCACTTCCCACTCATTCTTATATTATAATCTCCAAGATGAAATGAGTGGGGTCGCATTTAATGAACGGGATTTGGGGAAATGGAGGATCTATTCCACGTGAGGGGATTACATGCTTCATAGTACTCTACCTATCTAGCTATTTATACACGTGCTTAGAGGGATCTGATTTGATATATAAATCTTATCTATTCCCACCTTGCAATATATCTACATCTCCACCAATAAATATGTAGAGGTTTATGTATCTTTATATATATATATATATATATATATATATACATGCACATATAGAAATGTATATATTATATATAAAAATATATAATGATAACAAATTAATTTGAACAGATAAGAACTGGCAATTGAAACAGGAATAAGAAGCAGTTGAGCAGAACGAAATAAGGGAAAACACTTATTAATTTCTGGAGAATAGACTACAGCCCTTAAGAGTGTTGTCTGTCGATGTAGAGGTCACGAATCTCCCCCTCTCCCTCCTCTCGTGACTTACGAGGATCGGTTTATTTATAGAAGTTCCTAGGGCCTTAAGGGCGCCTATTAGTATTTACACAAAAGATACTAGGATCTATACAAAAGAATCCTTCCACATCTTCCTCCCAATCTTATCCTATTGAGAATAGCTCTACTAGCCTTCTTCCCTTCTTCTAGTAGAACTGTTTCCGGTACTTCCTACGGCTGTGCTGCCGGCATTCTTCCCTCCCCTTCCCCTGCTTCCTTAGTGGTGTCCCCTAGACCCCCTATATTCCTAAACTGGGATAGGTCATAGAATGGGGGATTCCCCCAGTTGGGGTGCGACTCTTGTTCATACTCATGCTACCTTTGTCTGCTTTCTCCTTCCCCTTTCGATTGTAGACCATGGGGAGGGAGGATCCCTCTTACTCGTAGGTGGAGTTCTGCATGGGTCCAAGGGGAAGAAATGGGAGGAGAATTGGAGCGGAGGAAGCGTAGATTGGTGCCTCTGAAGCATAGGGGGGATGCTTTGTATCAGTTGACATATATCATTTGTCATTGAAGTTGGAACAAATTGATTGATAAATAAAAATGTTACCACAATCAAGACCTAACCACTTTTTTTCCAAGTAGAATAGTTTTTACCTTTTGGTAGAAGAAAAATATATTGGTCTTCCAAGACTCTCTCTCTCTCTCTCTCTCACACACACACACACACACACATACACAGTCACACACACAGACACACTAGAATGTAAGCATAGATAATCCCAACTTTCCTTTAGATCCTCAAAGCATGAGTTAGGTAAGCTTTTGCAATGACATTTGGAGTTTGTTGCATAGGAAAGTTCAAAATTGGTTCTGCACATACAGTTTTTCTATTAAGAGTTTTATCGATATAATGTCCGAATAATGCGTTATTAATCAACCTAGTTCGCTACAGACAGTGGCGTAGCTACATGGGGGCTGGTGGGGCCCACTGCCCCATGGAGATTTTTTAAGTGTACATTGTTTTACAGAAATGGTTCCCTACCCAGTGGTAGCATGAAGTGTTTTCATGTCTTGTGTCAGGGGTTCAATTCCCTCAAGTGCCAAAGGATACTCCTTTTTTGTTTCCATCTCTAATCAATATGCATAGCTTTTTAGGGAAAATGTAATTTGAGCTAAATGGCAACATTATCTTTCCAATGCTTATCTAAACTTAATTAAGCTTGTAATTTGAGCTAAATGGCAACAATTATCTTTCCAATACTTTTCTAAACTTAATGAAGCTTTATATATTTTACACTAATTAATAGTTATGCATATCATTTGAATTTTTTTTTTCTTCTGGTTTCTTCTCTCCTTTTTCTTATGCTTTTTCTTCTCGTTTCTTTCTCTCATATTCTCTTTTATCATCTAGTTCTTTTTCTACGATATATTTTTATAAGCGTGTAATTAATTAACAACTTTTTTCCACAATAAACCTTCACTAACATATAATTATTTGGCCCAACTAGCGTAAAGTTCTTGCCACACCACTGGCTACAAGTAAGGTTTTGTCGGGTGCCATACTCCCTAAATTAAGTGTCATACTTTGAATAGAAAGTACAAATGCTTGATTATTTTTCGACTAGTGCATGCTTCTTTACAACCATTGGACATCGAAAGAATTGCATTAAATTGCATTTTTCCATAGAGACAAAAGCCTATTGGGCATTATCTTGAGGATTTTGGATGATGATGCACAAAAAATGTAGGTACCGTCTTACTGAGTACCAATTCAACAGCTTCCAGCTAGACCAAGTCACATTCCCTTTCTATTAAGTTTCATTCAGGTTTTCTTGTAATAGGTGTTTGCTATGGGCCTTGAAGAAGATTCAGAATTATTTTCAGAAAAACACAACATATTACTGTAATTTTCAGATAATTAGTTTTCTTAAGACTAAGTACCATCTGTTGACAATTTCTTGTATTATTGCAGGCTCCTGATTCTCAGTCACAGGGAGGTGCTATCCAGACTCCCCCAGCATTTAGGAACTTCTCTATGTTGCAAAAGGAACAAACTATTGATCAATTAATAACGGACCAGTGGCTCTGCTCAATAGCAGAAGGAAAAATTGGTATTGGAGTCAGATCATTTCTAGATCTGCGTAGTTGGTTTTGGAGTAATGAGGTTCCTGCATGTGAAGTTTGCAATGAGGCTGCTATCAAGGTACTCTTACGTGCATTCTTCCTTCATTTTTCATTTGATTTTTTTTTCTTAGTTGAGTTTACATAAAATGCGGGAAGAATATATAAAATTCTAAAAGCTATTAGTTTTTGCTCTAGTTTTGGAAATATCCCTCAGAGAAAAATTCTGCATTTGTTATTAACACCATTTTTTATCACTACTTTTTGGATTCACAACAGCGTCTAGTCATTGTTATGTTAGCACCATCTCCTTACCAGGTGTAAGGTAAGAGGTATCTGTTTTTGGGTTCAGATAATGGTGTGCTGGTATATTCTGTAATCTGTAGAAGTTCTCTGCTCATCCTGAAACACCAACTAAATATTTTGTATTTCCTATTTAGCAACCTTGATTAATCAGAGTGTTTTAGCTGTCCATTTTACCAGTTGAATGTATTGCATCATTACTCCAGATTATATATTATGATTTACCCTTGATTTTGCATTTGGATTTGATTTCGCTGCTTTGTTCACCATGGGCAGGCTCAACTTTGCCAGAATGAAGCTTGTAATGTCAGACTTCATCAGTACTGTCTGAAAAAGAAATTCTCTGGGAAAAGGGTACCAACTTTCTGTTTCGTGCATTAGAGCTTTATTTTGTTTTGTGTAAGATGTAATGTAGGATTTGATGATTTTTAGGTGGAAAGAGTTTGCCCAGGTTGTGGTACACAGTGGCATGGCTCAATGGTTAAAGCAGAAATGGTCGAAGACATCATAAGTGATGATCCCGAAGATTTGCAACCTCATCAACAGTCTATGAAGAGGAGGCGGCGTAAAGCTAATGGTGACAGTGCAGGATATGGATCTACCCAGACTTTAGCTACTGCATTGAAAAATGAGAGGGTAAGCCGTGAAGAAGATACTCAGACTAGAAGGGTGACTAGATCTGCTCGGCTGAGTGCCAACTGATCTACTTGTTTTTTAAGTTCTAAGTGCCATGAAAACATTTCTAGGTTTTAGTTGTAAATGTTTCTCCCTTCTGAAGCCATTAGTTGTAAATGTCAACGTTTATTTGTGACCTCGTTCACCAAGATGGACCAGTGCTGCTTTATTTTGTATGATGAGGGAAACAAGTATTTGATATTAACTACCTAGACCTCTTGTCAAAGTCGTTCAATATGGCTTGTCAAAATTTGCAAACTAAGCTATTAGTATGTCTACAAGTTTGTTAGCTATAGTAAATAACATCACTTTCACTACCAAGATTTTAGTTTTGCACCCGTAGCCAAATATCTTTCAATGCTTACAATGATCAATGACATGATCTAGAATAATATTTATTTAATATAATCGTGTTATAATTTTTCAAAACTTTTTTTATATTTGGTTTTGTTGTATATATATATTTACCATATATAGTGATGATCATATAAACTTTAAAAGTCCGTGAGTCCATTTGTATTGCTATTCATAATAATACATGTCTCATTTCTACTTTCTCTATTATTCTCTACCTTCTCCGTAGTTTATAATACGTTATCCGCACTAAGAAACTTGTATCCCGAAAAAATCATCCGCCGTTGAAGGTATTATTTCTTTAGCCGACACCATTGTTATTCAAGAATTAACTATTTGCCACATTTATTCCGCTTCTTCACCATTTTCTTTTGAATCTTTTTGTTTCAGTAAAATAATTGAACAAAGTTATAATTTTGTTTTGTGTGGTGAAGATGAAAGAATGTTATCTTTTATTATATTGTTATAATTGTTGCTATAGAAGTAACATAATACACTAATATTCTTGAAGAATATATGCTTTTGAAGGGCTATTGGAAATATATTTTCAACTTAATTTGTTGCTTCAAAAGTAGCACAATCAGTATTTCCTGAAGAATATAACATGCTCTTAAAGAGCATTACAATTAATATATCTACATATATATAATTTTACTTATTTATTTAATGCTTTAATATCAATTCCTGCTCTAGAAGTAGAATAATTGATATTCCTGTAGAATATCGCAGTCTCTTAAAGAGCAATTCAATTTATTTATTGAAATAATTTAATTTATTGTTCCAAAAGTAGAATAATTTAATATTCTTGAAGAATATTACATACTCTTGAAGAGTTATTAATATTTATCTATGTGTTAACTATATACTTAAGTTTTTTTTCTCTACATATTGTATATTACTTTAAAGATATATATATATATATATATATATATATATATATATATATATATATATATATATATATATATATATATATATATATGGAGTAGTTCCCAAGTGAACAACCCTTATCGTGTGAACGTGTGAACACTGTATTTTAAAGACAAATGTATTGTACTTTACGTACTGCACTTAAAGATAAATGTACTGCACTTTAAGTACTGCACTTTAAAATGCAGTATCTTTACCTTTAAAGTGCAGTACATTTGCCTTTAAAGTGCAGTGTTCACACGTTCACACGATAACAAGCTGTTCACATTTAAACCTCCTCCTATATATTGTTAGGATTTTGTATACTTGGAAGCAGTTTTTTATGCTTGTATACAATGTGTTTTTTGTCCTTACCACTATTTTATTCTCCTATCTGATAAATATATATATATTTACACATGTAATCTTTTATCTTCTATAAAAGTTAGATTTGTGTAGTGTGTCGGGTATCACAGAAGACTACACAAATTGGTTGAACTGACAAGATATAAACAGTTACATAGCTGAGACAACTTCAGGATAAGTTGTCGCTTTAAGCTGCAGTTTAGATAAGAAGTGACTTATCTTGGCTGCCTGTCTTTACTAGTACACTTAAGGTGGTGTATTGATGGATCACAGTGAGATGTGTTCTCCTAACTAACCTTAGTGGAGAACCAAGATCTCGGTGACTTAGCTAGTCTTAAGCTTGGTAAGACTTCAGCTGAGTGCATTTGACTATCTATGACTTTGACCTACTATGGTGAACGTCATCGCAACCGGATCTACGTATCTTGGGTGCTAGTTGTTATTTGTGGCTCAGACTGGTTGTCTGTATCTTGCAACCGTATCCTAGTAAAATGAGTTGATAATATCCCCTGAGGAACTCGAAAGGATTAGCACACTAAACCCGATCGGTTGATTAAGTTCAGGTGTGTTAATGAGGTCGAGCGGTACTACTCAAGAATATAATAAGATGTTAATTAATTTAAGCTGTTAGTGAGCTTAATTAATTAACGGATATTTATATCTTAAATACGGGGATCGATTAAGTCTAAAATACAAGCCCTTGCTCAATTTGGGATAAAGGGGTAAGCCAACACAGATTCTCAAGTGGAATGAATCTGTATTTATTAATTAATTTTGCTCTGGGCTGAGCATAGATAATTAATTAATTTGAGGCCCTGCTTTATTTCTTGTATTAGATCCGCCCAATTAGTTGCCTAGTTATTTATTGTCTCTCAGAAATCATTATTAATAGATTAATGTATTTTTTACATTATTTAATAATATTATTTATCAGGAATTAATTGGCTGGGCCAATTAATTGATAAATGTTAGTAGCCCAATAGATTAATTAATTATATCATGGGCTAATTGTGTAGAAACCCATTAGGGATATAATTAAATTAATTGGCTACAAATATTAATATTATATTGACTTTTGAAGCATATATATATTAGTATTCTGTTCATTATCAAAATATATAATATACACACATATTTCATAACTCACGCGCACGCTGTTCGAGAGAGAGACATAATCTTGATTCTCTCCAGTTCTCTGACCACTCAGAGGGAGAAAAAGGTCGGGACACAGATCAAAAGATCTGACACACGAGTAACAATCATAGCTGAAACAACATAGAAGGAGGAGTAACAATTGGTATCAGAGCCTGGTTTAGGCTCTGATTGTTGCTTTTAGGAGCATGATTAGGGTTTATTTCCGTCGTTATCGGGTTAATTTTCGTGTTTGGGGCGGCCTGCGAGCCACTGTTTTGACCCCGTTGTAACGTTTTTCTCGTGAGAAAATCCATGAGTAGTTGATAGGACCAATATGTCTACATATATTTGTTGTTTTGTACTTTATTTTTGGTCTGGGAGGCACGAAAATCGAGGCGACGGTGCGACGGCGCGGAAGGACGGAAAAATGGTGAAACCCTAGTTTCTGGCAGAACACTACCGTCATCTTCAAGAGGCGCGTGGGCGCGCGTGCCGACTTATATTTCCAATCCGTTTGAATAGTTTTGTTCGTTGTTTCGTTAGCTTCGTCTGAATAGGTAGCACGACCCATTCCGATTTCTGTTTGTC
This sequence comes from Lavandula angustifolia, assembly GCA_028984105.1. Classification (NCBI taxonomy): domain Eukaryota; kingdom Viridiplantae; phylum Streptophyta; class Magnoliopsida; order Lamiales; family Lamiaceae; genus Lavandula; species Lavandula angustifolia. Next base: position 19,210,928 of record CM054825.1, read on the forward strand.
CGGAATAGCTTCGAAAAGGAGAAGTGGTCATGCTGCCCAGAAATCCCCAACCTGGCCGAAAACTCTAGTGGTTGGCTAGGGTTCCGCCGCATCTTGCGGCAGAGATTCCCGGCGAATCCGGTGTCGGATTGAAGATCGACTTGAACCGCTGGATTCCTCGCCTCATGAGCTTCGTGTCGATATGTCGTATGGGATCAATCGATCCCGGATGCGATCGAAATCGACGTCTGAAGTTTGCTCACACAACTAATTTTTTCCGGCGAATCATTTGAAAATTGAGAGAAATTGATGGACGATTTTGGTCGGAATCCGTTCATGATGGCCGAAAATTATCCAAGGATCATTACCCATGTTTCAATTGATCGAATCGCGGCTCGGAAACACGCAATTTGAGCGGCGAAGCTCGTCGGTGACGGGATGCGAAATTCGTTTGATTCCCGTCGCGGCGGCAACAATTCTCACTGGATTTAGGCCGCCCAGACGTGTGGGTCATGCTTAGGGGCGACGGGAGAGGACGAAGACGGCAGCACCGGGCCCGGGAGGGCGCGACAGCCGCGCATCTGCTGTCGAGAGTCACCGCCGCGCGCAGTGAGTTCCCTCGCTGCCGCAGCGCGCCGCACGGCGTGGGGATGCCACGAGGTTGCGACGTGGGCGGCAGGAGACCAACGCTGCGTCCGCGCGACGTCGGGCAGCGCTGAACAGCGGCGGCGGCGGTGATTTCTGGAGGAAGAAGATGATGACATGCCACGTCAGCCCTTGCTGACACGTGTCTGACACGTGGCAGACGCCCTGATGATGTGGCACGAGACAGTTTTTCAATGCAGTTTCTAGATTCAAAGATTTTGAAGATCGAAGATCTGTATTTTGATCGGGCTATGTAATAGTTAGGAATTACGTATTTTAAAGCCCGATAATGACGTTTTAAATTTTCTATTTGCGCATTTATTTATTATTATGCTTTAGCATGCGATTATGTTATTACTTGCGCTTAGAAAAACATGTAAATAGGATTTATGTCGTTATTAAGAATGTTTTAATTTTCGCGAGCACGTTTTATTATGTGCGTTTAGAAATTGCATGCTTTATGAATTATGTGATGATGCATGATTCATAACAAACGTTTTGAATAAAAAGACTAAGCAATTTTAAATTAAGCGTTTAATTAGATTCCATTAATTTGGATATTAAACACTTAATCGGACCTCCATTAATTGGACTCTACACGAAAGTAGAAAGATTATGTGAGTAAACGTCCACTAGCGTGGCTTGCTTGCATCTTTGAGCTACCAGTTTTGTGAGATGAGTTTTCCAAAACAATATTTAATTATTATTGAATAGTGGGAGCAAAGCCGTAAACGTCCACCTGCGTGGCTTGCGTGCCTAGTAAACACGAGTACTCTAGAAGATAATAATTAAATAGGATGGCTAATTAGATCGAATTGAATGCGGCATGGTTCTTGTAAGTATGCCAGTTTCAAGAATTTGATTCTAATATGGTCAAATTAATGGTCAATGCTTAGATGTCACCGCAGGTACAATTCACTTCCCTCGAAGTCCCTTCCCGCGTTTTAATAGTGACATGGTCCAGAATATCGAACTATTAATTCCATTCGTCTTAAGAACCTAGGTGTGGATTGGAATTAAAGAGCTAGGTAAATAGCTTGGTTTATGGTTACGCTAGTAAACATCCATCTGCGTGGCTTACGAGTGAAATTCCTTGAGTTGTTCGAGGTTTTTAATATCATTATTTTTACAAAAGGTTACAATGATTATTAATTACAAATTATGTGCAAATATTAATTTCATACATGCTTTTAAATTATATTTTTCAGATATGTCTGTTCAAATATTTTTTGAGTTCCTAAACAGTCTCACCAACCAAACCCTAACGAGTTTAACAATTTTAAATAATTTCATAGAGTGGAAGAGATATCCTACCTTTCCTATAAATGCTCTGCAAAGGTCTTATAAGAACTTCTGTTTTAGGACCGCTATGTCTAAGAACGAGTTTACTATGAGTAAGGTACTCAAATCTTTGGTAGCGGTCAAAGAGGAAAGGACAAGAGTGTTCAAGTCTTGAATTATATCCCTAGTAGCTCAAGGAATCCTCCGAAAGGAGGAAACCAGAAAAGAGCAGAAAAGGTGGTTAATTCCAGAAGAGCACTGGGAGTAATAAGACGGACCTTACCGACGACAAGCGAATGTCAAAGGAGAAAGGAAGGTTCTTCAATTATGGTAAGAAATGACACTGGAAGAGTTATTATCCAGATGTTAAGGCAAAACAGAAAGAGACGCGAGTCGCTCTTGTAACTGAGATTGTTCTAGTTTCCTCTTCTACCCACGAATGGATAGTGGATTCGAGGGTAACTGATCATTTTTGTTACACCTTGCAAGGTTTCTTGCAGAAAAAGGGAATTGAGCGATGACGAGGTGGTAGTCTCAATGGGCAATGGATCGAGAGTTCCTACAATTGCTATTGAAGTTTTAAATCTATCTTTTGATAGTTCTGTTTTAGTATTTAAAGATGTTTAATATATGCCTGAGTTTAGGCGAAACATTATTTCTGTTTCAAAACTCTGCACCATGGATGGTTATAAATCATGTTTTGATAGTGAAATTTCTATCATGAAAGACGATGATTTTATCTGTAGTGGACCATTAAACGGATCTTTATATACTATTACTTGTAAACCGCGTAGTTCTGTTAATATTGCTTCCTCATCATTAAATCCTAAGAAGAGGAAAAAGTCTTCTAAGGTAAACCAAACTTTTCTGTGGCACTTAAGACTAGGTCACATCAATCTTAACAGGACTCAAAGGTTGGTGGAATATGGATCATTGGAGTCTCTCCAAGTTGAACCATTTCCAACTTGCGAAACCTGTTTGGAAGGAAAGATGATGACTATGCCTTTCAAGGCAAAGGGTTATAGAGCCACAAAAGTATTAAGTTTGATATATTCTGACTTTTGTGGGCCTATGTCTACACAAGCTCGTGGAGAGTATGAGTACTTCGTCACATTTACTGAGGATTACTCGAGGTATGGATATGTTTACCTTCTTTGCCATAAGTTGGATTGCTTTGAAACCTTTAAGGAATTCAAGGCAGAAGCGGAGAAGAAGTTAGGTAAAGAAATCAAAACACTGCAATCTGATCGTGGTGGGGAATACCTATCCAACGAGTTTAAGGACTACTTGACAGAATGTGGGATTGCATCCCAGTTGACAGCACCGGGCACGCCTCAGCAGAATGGTGTGTTAGAGAGAAGGAACCGAACTCTCTTAGAGATGGTTCGGTCGATGATGAGTTATGCAACTTTGCCAGTTTCCTTTTGGGGATATACCCTAGAGACTGCAGCATACTTGCTGAACCGTGTGCCTTCCAAGTCGGTACAAAATACCCTTTTCGAGTTGTGCAGCGAGCACAAACCCAGTATGCACCACTTAAGGATTTGGGGTTATCCTGCTTATGTGCTAAATAGGCAGGCCGACAAATTGGAATCACGTTCAAAAGTGATGTTGTTCATAGGGTATCCGAAAGAAACGTAGGGTGAATACTTTTATGATACTAAAGAACAGAAGATCGTTGTCAGCACCAACGCTCGGTTCTTAGAGGAGGATTATATTAGTAATCACAAGTCTCGAATCAAGATCATCCTTGAGGAATTACAAGGTGATCGAGATCCACTCATAGAGCCATGGATCCCGTGGATCCCTGGACTTACAACGAAGCAGTGGGAGATGTAGATGCACCATGGACTCAGAATTTGAGTCCATAACTGATATGGATGTATACGAGATCACTGAACTACCTAAGGGCTTCAATGCTATTGGTAGTAAGTGGGTATACAAGAGAAAGAGAGAGCACCGAATGAAGAGATCATGGCGTTTAAGGCCAGACTAGTGGCGAAGGGTTTTACCCAGAAAGAAGGTATCGATTATGAAGAGACCTTCTCGCCTATAGCAATGATCAAGTCCATTCAGATTCTCCTTGCCATATCAGCTCACATGAAACTAGAGATCTGACCAACGTATGTCAAAACCGCTTTCCTAAACGGTCACCTTGAAAAAGGTAGGGACATCTACATGAAGCAGCCAGATGGTTATGTGAATGAGGGCGAAGAGCATCTAGTTTGGAAGCTTAAGAAGTCTATTTATGGACTTAAGGATGCTTCTTGGATATGGCACCAGCGTTTTGACGAGTTAGTCAAATCCTATGGTTTTGTATCCTGTCCTAATGAGGTGTGCGTGTACCGTATCTGTGTTAACAGATCAGTGGTGTTTCTTGCACTTTACGTAGACGACATCCTTCTCATTGACAACAATGTTGAAGTATTATCAGATGTAAAGATGTGGTTATCCGAGCAGTTTCAAATGAAGGACTTAGGTGAAGCTGCTTACATCCTTGGGATCAAGGTTATCCGAGATCGCCACAAAAGGATGTTAAGCTTGTCACAAACGTCCTACATTGATACTGTAATTGCTTGTTTCAGCATGCAAAATGCCAAAAGAGGTTCAGTACCTTTCAGACATGGCATTTTTCTACCTAAGAGTCAGTTCCCTAAAACGCCTGAAGAGATAGAAAGTATGAGACTAGTGCCATATGCTTCCGATATCGGTAGTCTCATGTATGCAATGCTTTGTACGAGACCAGATATCTCGTATACTGTAGGCATGGTCTCAAGATATCGGTCCTAATCCGGACAAACGCCTCCTGGATTGCGGTCAAAAATATTCTCAAGTACCTTAAAGGGACTAGGGATTATAGAATTATTTACCAGTCGAGACACTCTAATGCCTTTGTGTTATACGGACTCGGATTTCCAGTGCCGACGATGAGAAGTGTTGGGTTATGAGTCGAGTAGATGATACTTAGCATTTTATTGGGTAAAATAATATTGGGGGAAATCGTAGTGTTCATGCTATGAAATTGAAGATCCCAAAACCCAGCTGATATCAGTAGTGTAGTGTCGATAGGACTAGATGATGTAATAGGCTAGACTGTTTTCAATTTCTTTATCTTCCGTGTCTAAGTCCTGTACGGGGTAAAATGTTGGATTGATCTTCAGTAGGAAGTTACTTTCCAGACCCCCACGTCATCAGTGTAAGAGCTTGTGCTCTTAAGTCATCAGTTGATCTTCGCCTCAGTAGAAGACATCTTATCAGCTGACAGACATCAGTAGAAGAACCGCCTATACAAAGCTCAGTACCTTCGCAGTCAACAGCTGAATACACTCAGTAGAATATTCCTTATCAGCCGACTCAGACGAAGAAGACAGAGACTGCATCAAGTCTACTGTATCCAATAGGAAACGACCTAGCTATTAAACATCACTCGAAAGTCAGCAGAAGATCATACGAGGATAAGTGAGAGTCAACTCCGATGAAGACCGATGTCTGACATATCTCACCTACCACAAACCTCGACCAATGAGAAGCCGTCAACGCATTATCTGCTCTGAACAACTAAAGCTGCTCTCATGACCAATATCAACAACTCTGCTGCAACAATTCGAATATATGGCCGTTTTCTTTGGAAGTTTGTGACACGTGGCATCGTCCTCTCCAACGGACAAATGCCTGGGTCACGACTATAAATAGAGAAGAAAATCCGAGCTCCACGCACGGGATATCAAAGGGACAAACGCTCAAGCTTTCAAAACAACTCTAGCGCATTCAAGAGAAATCCAGCGAAGAACTTCCTCAATAGAATACTCTTAGTTCTTCTCTTTAGAGTTCTTTAGATCCCTCTTCTCTAGCTAAGCTCAAAGTCATATCTATAGCTTAGATTTTCGAAGGAGTTCACATTTAGTGATTGTTCTTATTGTAAGAACTCCTTCCTAGTTGGAGAAAATCCCCTCCCCTTCAAACTTAGGTTTGATTTGTAAAAGTCGCTAAGGACTATAACTTAGAAGGTTTGTCCAGTGCACAGATACCTTGCTGAGGCTTGCTCAGATTAATCAACAAGATCTCCTGTTAAGCAGGACCATGGACGTAGGATCTTGCGTATCCGAACCATGTTAACAATTGCTTGTGTTGTTTACTGTTTTATTGCATTGCATACAAACTGCTTACAAAGTCATATATTGCATAAAACGTATTCATAAAGTGCACTAGCCAAAACTGTTTGACTTGTGAAAATCACATTTTCAACTGAGACGAACTCCCGGGCCCCACACTCTTACCGCACTAAGTCTTCGACTGAGAATCAACCACTGACTAAAGTCTGTAGGAGAGACTCAGTAGTTGGCTCACTCTGACCCGCGATCGAAGGTTACTATCTGACACTGTTCATCAGTTGCATCCAAACATCTCAGCTGTCCTTCGCGTTTGAGAAAAGAAGCAGTACTCATGTGTATTCACCCCCCCTCTACACCTGACACTTGTCTCCGGACCAACAATTGGTATCAGAGCAACGGTGTTCTTCTGATCATCTTTTCTGTAACTACTGGTCTTCTCGAACAGATCCTGAAAACGTTTTTCACTGCACAAGCATCTCTTCATACATCCTTATACTCTTATCCATAATATCTGATATGTCAGGTATTATGATGGTGCCGATGTTCTCCATAGAGAACTATATGGTATGGCGCGTGAGAATGGAGGCGCACCTAACATCGCTGCATGACAGCATGACAGATGTCCTTGAGACAGGACCCATCATTCCCATGATCGACAGCGTACAATTTGCTGCTGCGGGAGATGTAAGAGCACAAACTGGTGCTAAAGTCGCAAAAGATAAATCTGCCTTCACGCCAGAAGAGAAAAAGTTGCACAACCTCGACCGAGTTACGCGGAATGCAATCCTGACTACACTCAGCGAGTCACACCTCGGGAGGGTGCAAGTCTGCAAAACGGCAAATGAACTTTGGGACGCCCTGGCTGTACTGAGCCAAGGAACCCCGCAGATCAAGGAAAATAAGCTCGAACTTGAGCTACAAAAGTTCAATACGTTTGCCATGGAGCCCAACGAAACCATTGACGAACTAAGCATCAGATTCACTAATCAGATCAATGTGATCAACGGCCTGGGGAGGACGTTCACGAACAAAGAGATGAACACGAAGATCCTGAGAGCACTACCTCGACTGAAGTGACTTCGTTTTGCTACTTATTTACGTCGCTCAGATCTTAATGCTCTAACTCCTGATGTTATCTTTTCAGAATTAAAAACAGAGGAATTTGAGCACAGCCTACCCCAACGATGTTCCAGTGCTCCAGCTGACACACAGATTGATCATGCTTTCAAAGCAACAGTCAGCAAGACTGGAGTCAAACCCATTTCTTCCAGCAAGGCAGTAGCCACGACAGAAGCAAAGTCCTCTGAGACATCTGGCACTGACCAACTTGCACTTATGGCTCTCAAATATCAAAGAGAAAAGGAGAGAGTCAGAAAGTTGAAGAAATACCATAGAGATTCTCCCTCAGGTAAGAAAGATTATCGAAAAAGGGAAGAATCTAAATCAACTACTGATGCAGGGAACACGAAACCTGCTGCTAGTCCATCCAACGACTCAGCTGGAAAAAGCAGCAGAACGTCTGTTTGTTACAACTGCAAGAAAGAGGGACACTATCAGTACGACTGTCCTGAACTCTCAGCTGCTCAAAGAGCTGAACAGTAGGCCAGACGCAAGAAATTTACCCGAAGGAGGCAGGCCTACATCACCGGAGAGATATCCGATGACTCAATCGAGGAAGATACATTCATGTACTCTTCTGAAGACGAAGCTGCATTTGTTGCCATTGAGGTCGGAGAGACAGATCCTGAATCAACTGCAGAATACCGTCTGATGGCCGGAGAAGAGGCTGAGGTAAATTCTAAACTTAATATAACCTCTTCTTCACATAGCACACACGACACGTGCTCGGTCACAGATGAACCTCTAGACGTGGTACAAGCCTACGATGATCTACTAGAGGAGCAGATTCAACTGAGTAGAGAGTTCAGCAGAACCATTCAGGAACTGAAACAGGTAAAGGCTGAAAATCAGAGACTTTCTTCTGATTGTCAGGTCTCTACTGATTCCGAGAATCTGGTTGTGAGACTCAAGGAAGAGATTAAAATTCTTATGACTAAGTCTCAGCTTCAAGAAACTCAGTTATCAGTTCTGACCAAGGATAATTCTGAGAAAGATACTGAAATAGCCCGACTCAGTCAGAAGCTCGCAGGAGTTGAAAAGGATTATGAATCACTTCGAAGAAGTGATGAGGTCTGGGGAGAACTGATGACTGAACAGTACCTAGGAGCTAAGGAGAAGTTGGAAAGCATGCTTAGAGCTCAAAGGCCAACGATCATGAAAGAGACTCAGTCACCTGAACTTTAAGACTATGAACAAGCTAGCCAAGAACTCTAAAGTCAGAGGACTGCCCAATGGATCATTTATCAAAGACAGAAACTGTGAAGCATTCTTGAAGGGAAAGCAGACAAAGAACATCAATCCACCAATTCCTTCACCTTCCACTGATGGAATCCTTCAACTGCTACTCATGGACTTATTCGGGCCAGTCTCTCTAGTGACTATAAGAGGCAAGAAGTATGCCCTCGTTGTTATTGACGATTATTCAAGAAATACGTGGGTCATCTTCATAGCCAACAAATCTGATGTCATGACTGAGTTACCAAAGCTGCTGAAGAAGCTCAGCGTGGAAAAGGACATCAAGATACCGAGAATTCGCTCAGACAGAGGAATAGAATTTCTCAACTCAGTAGTTAAGGAGTACTGCGAAAAGGAGGGAATTAAGCACGAGACATCAGCAGCTCGCACCCTCAGCAGAACGGACTTGTTGAACGCAAAAACAGAACACTTAAAGAAGCAGCAAGAACGCTCCTAGCAGACTCAGGACTACCCTCGAAGTTTTGGGCTGATGCTACTGACACCGCCTGCTACACTCAGAATCGCTCATTGCTTACACAACAACACATGAAGACACCTTACGAATTATGGAAAGGGAGAACTCCTTCTATTTCTCATTTTCATATTTTTGGTTGTCCTTGCTTTATCCACAATAATGGGAAAGATCAGTTGAAGGTCTTTGATAGCAAATCTGATCAAGGAGTATTCTTAGGATACTCTCGAGTCAGTAAAGCCTTCAAAGTCTTTAACTATCGAACTCTTTGCGTGGAGGAAAACCCTCATGTTGTATTTGATGAGTTTGTTAATGAGGACAGGAAATCTACAAAGACAAAAATACTGAAGATGTCAGCAGCAAGCTACAGGATCTAGCACTAAACGACAAAGCCGAAAAGATCCAGCATTGTTGGGATGATGAGTCAGACGATGAGGAAATTCAGACCCATCCCACAGGTAATGTAGCTGACCTGGTTGATTCTACTGAACAGAATCAACATCAGGTAACAACGGTCGATGAGGAAGCCCCAGTGGTAACTGAGACCTCTACTGAGAATATAAATTCAAGGGGAACGACTAATGTTCCTGAGCTAAATGCCCCTGAACCTGAAAACTCAGTAGATCTTAACCTTCTTACTGAACTGCTACAGTCACAGAATAGTACTACTGAAATGCCTAACACTCCTGTTGACTGTGCAGAAGTAGTATTAGAAGAAGAAGCCAGACTCAGACGATCATGGCTCGACGCTCACTCTTCTGATCTTATTATAGGAGATCAATCAGCAACAATCAGGACGAGATCTAGATTAAGTCAAGGAGAAAGCTCACTCTATTCTTGTTTCTTGTCTACAGAAGAACCTCAGACAACAGAGGACGCACTCAACGATGCTGAATGGATTATTGCCATGTAAGATGAGCTGAACCAGTTCGTTCGAAATGAAGTTTGGGAGCTTGTTGACAGACTTAGACATCAGCACGTGATCGGTACTAAGTGGGTCTTCAAGAACAAGCGAGATGAAAACAATGTCATTGTCAGAAACTAAGCTCGACTTGTTGCCAAGGGATACTGTCAAGCAGAAGGAATAGACTTCGATGAAACGTTCGCTCCAATCGCTAGATTGGAAGCTATTCATCTGTTCCTAGCCTATGCAACGCATCAGAGATTTAAAGTATATCAAATGGATGTAAAGTCGGCTTTTCTAAACGGCGCATGCGAAGGAAGAAGTCTATGTGGAACAACCGCCCGGCTTTGCGGGGGACATCGAGGTGTACGGACTTTGGAAAGCGGCGTATGGGTTAAAACAAGCACCCAGGGCTTGGTACGATACCCTATCAGACTTTCTGCTTCAGAAAGGTTTTCAAAAGGGGACAGTAGATCGCACCCTATTCAACATAAAGTCAGGAGATGACATCCTACTGGTGCAAATCTACATGGACGACATCATTTTCGGTTGCAGAAACGTGACTATGTGCAAATCTACTGGTGCAAATCGTCATTTTCGGTTGCAGAAATGTCATTTTCGGTGCAAATCTACTGGTGTAAATCTACTGGTGCAAATCTACATGGAAGGAATTTTCATCAAACAAGTCAAATACACTCGAGATCTCCTGAAGAGATTTGGCTACTCAAGCAAGGCAGTCAAGATCCCCATGAATACGAATTTCAAAATCGATCTGGACAAAGAGGGAGCTTCTGTTAACTCTACTGATTATAGAGCTATTATTGGTTCTTTACTATATTTAATAGCAAGCGGACTGATATAACCTTATGCTGTAGGTGTATGTGCAAGATTTCAAGCGAATCCCAAGCGAAGTCATATGGACTCAGCAAGGAAGATTCTGCGATATCTGAAAGGAACACCGATGCGGTGTTATGGTATCCTGGCGATGATAATCTTATGCCGATAGGTTATTCGATGCTAATTATGCGGGATGCGGGGATAGATCGAAAGTCAACCCGGAACATGTCGGTTCTAGGCGACAAGCGATATCTTGGTTCTCAAAGAAACAACATTCGGTGGCAGCGTCCACTACCGAAGCCGAGTACATGGGCTGCTTGGAAGTTGATGTGCCCCGGATCCTTTGGCTTCGACAACAAGCGAGAGATTATGGTATATCTCAGGATGAAGTGCCCATCTACTGTGACTCCACCAGTGCGATTGCTATAACTCAGAACCCAGTTCTCCATACGAGATGCAAGCACGTGGATATTCGACACCACTTCATCAGAGACCATGTCGAGAAAAAGGACATTAGAATGGAGAAAATCCTTATTGACAAGCAAAGGGCAAACATACTGACCAAACCACTAGCTGAGAACAGATTTAGAGAATTATCAGTTGAGCTAGGTATACTGGATCCTACTGAATTGAGTCAGTAGAAGGAAACAGTGAATCAAACAGTACACAGTAAGGGGGAACGTGATTATCAGCACATAAAATGTCCTCCTGAGTCTTAACCGTAACCAGCTGATCGTAAAAGTTCAGCTGAAGAGGTTTGCGTAGTTTTATATACTTAACTTTATCAGAAGCATGCCCGCATTTATTATATCAGTCGCTTGCACTCAGTAGTTAATGAGCATTTATTTCCCGCCATTAATCTTTTAAGGCTTAAGTCAGTAGGAAACCGTTCTCATTTAAAAGGCTTAGACTTTAATGGTGCCTGCAACACATTTAATGCATGTCTTCTCACCTTACCTTAACTGCGCATATCTTACGTGGGTCTAGGTTAGAGGCGGCCTAAGTAATCATTCCGTTTATAACATCAAATCACAACTGTCATTAAAACGCGAGATTGAATTTCAGCCGTTGGATTAAAATCGATTGATATGCATATCTTATAAAATCTCTCACTTATCCCTCTAATCTATTTTTCGCCATTTGTATCCTCAAAGAGCTCTCTGCATTCAGCTTTTCATCTTCTCCTAACTGCTTTTGCATATCTCTCAAGCTCTTTGTATATGGTAATCTTCACTTCTCTCTGCTTAAAACTCTACTAACTCACTCTATTTTCAAGTGCTAACAAGTTTTTTGCAGATATTCATGGCGATTCTGATGACCCCACCGAACGTCGAAGACATCATAAAGTCGAAGGTTCAGTTTGAGCCTATGATGGCTCTTCATCAGGCGGAGCTCCCCTATCTAGAGCCCATCTACATGGCTCTGGAAGCGTCCGGCCTTGACCTTCTCGTAACGAAGCACCCGAAAGCGTATCTCACCCGACAGGTGGTCGAAGTTTATTACAACTGGAGGTCGATGGAAGATACGGACGGGGAAGTATCCCAATTCGCCTATATGAGGGAGGTGACCCCTCAGAAATGGGAGTCTGATTACCACGATATTGACATCAGGGCCGCATTTAGGCATCTTTCGACCTTCCGGCCCACGAAATCTCCCCTGTTGGATATAAGGAGAAGGAGCTCAACTCCTATGTCCAAAGGTTACTGCGGCGAGAGACGACATCACGTTCAAATGCTGCGTGCCAAAGAACCGGCTTCTACCGCAGTACCGCGGGCTCGCCTACATCGTCTCGCATATTCGACGGCGCCGCCGGTTCCTTCGATCAGTTGTCTAAACCTCGACTCTAGCTGATGATGATTATAGAGGATGGAGTCCGAGGTCAACGGACATAATTCTACGTGGGCGAGCTTAAGGCTCGAGCGCGAAGTTTGTCGCCACCCCCTCCGAAGAGAGAAGACTCATTAGTGTGGGCAAGCTGCGTACGGGACGAAGATATCCGTGCGATCGAGGATTCGTATTGAATCACGCGTCTTTCGCCGATTCATGATACTTCGACAAACAAGCTCATCAAGTTCAAAACTAGAGCCGCTCCGAGAAGTCGGTCGGGCGAGGACCGGCCGCACCCGAAGAGGATCACTACCGATCTACCTCCTCGCGCCGACCCACCGAAGAAAAAGAGGCTAACTAAGGCCTGGAGCGTCGAGGCTCCAAGAAAGCCTGTTCCTCCCCCACCTACTCGGGAGGAGAATATGCTGGACGCCGACACAGGCATTGAGGGTGCCACGCCGAAAGACAAAGTCTAGCGTATCGGCTCGAGGAGACACGATCGGATGAAGTGAACCGACCGTGGAGACATCTCCCTGAGTGGACGACCATGCAATCGGCTCGTCTCCAAGCCACGGGAGAAGCGACGCACAGATCCCGGAAATCACCGAACACAAAGATCTGGTCGATATCGTGATCAGGGCGAGGACACAGATGCTGCTGAGGTTCCTGAGTTGGGATGTTCTCGAAGATCTGATAATGACTCAGTCAGCACTGTCCTTACTGACAGAAAAGCAGAGCCTTCAGTCAGCCATAGGGTTTGGAGAACCCGCTGGCCTTGCCTCGTTCGAGGATCTCAGAGCCACAATGATGTATCTACTCAACCTAAGATCCTCAGAACAACAAGTCAGCAGCCCATCGCAGCCATCCCCTCACGACGACGACAACGATGACAATAACGATGATGTAGATTAGGCACCACCCTAGGAAGCAGACCAGGGAGGATCTACTGAGGGTAAAACTCCCAGCGAGAAGGGCAAATCACCACCTCCACCATCGATATCAGGTGATGCCCCAGTTGCCTCGAAACCCAGTCGAGAGCAACAGCTCGCTATATCTGAGCAGAGGCTCGGAACCAGCAGCTGTCAGATCAAACCGATCGGTTCCATGTCCTTAAAGTTTGTCAATAGAGCCATCAGGAAGCAAGGAGACAAAAATTATCTCCTCGCAAAGGGCGTTCACTTGAAATGGGCTCAGTACACAAAGTCTCAAACTGAGACAGTTGACAAACTTGCCAGCGAGGTGAAGAAGGTCGCCGAAGCTCCTACCTCTTCTATCAATATTCAGGATATCATCGAGATCGCCCTCGCAGCTCAGAAAGCAGATTTAGCCGCTCAGAGTCAGCAGCTTCTTCAAGCTCAACAGAAAATATTTTCTGAGCAGCTGACTCAGAGCCTCGCCACAGTCCAAACAACTATGGATGAGCGGAACAAGATGGCCACCTCCAGTGTACAACAAGCCATAACCATTCAGGCGGAGGCCCTCAAGCTCATTCAAGGCCGAGATGACGACTTCCCATGACGAATTCCTCCCGAGGCGAGACGGGGAGCAGGAGCCCGGATCAAGCATATTCGTGCTGACCAAGAAAAAGACTGGGAGCACTAGTGTGATGCCGTCAGGGATTTCAACACCACCAACACCTCCATTAAAAACATTCTTTTCAAATTGGAGAAGGAGGTGTCTGCCATCCGCGCTCATCTGACCCTGGCTGATGATGCCAAAAAGGGGGAAGATAAGGCCGAGGCGGAGAAGGCTCGGAGTGGGTGAGGGATCAAAGGCAAAAGAAATTGCCAAGGGTGAAAGCTCACGTTTGCTCAAGTGCAGCCCGCACCCTGCACCCACTCGAAGTCCAAAGTCGGCCATCATACCACTAACTTAGGTGCCGGAGCAGATCGGAGGATCTTCCTTGGCTCGGCACATTGAGGAGGTCGCTAGGTATGTGGACCAAGACGACCAAGATGACAAACCAGCTGCCACCGCAGAGGCCGGGGAAGGAGAAAGCTCACGAAAACACTCCACCGCCTTCCCAGACGCCCAAATTCCAATCAAAGCGGAGCAGGAGGAGTTTGACAAGAGAATTGCCCAGCAACTTCAGGACCTGCTCGACTATGAGCAACGTCTTGAAGAAGAAATCCAGAAGGCTAAGAAGCCCAGGAAGCTTGTAGGCAAAATCGCTAAGGGCGCAACCAAAAGCTTCGGAAGCAGAGAGAAGAAGAAGAAAGCTCAGCAGTCAGCTGATGCTGAGGCTCTCTCCGATACTGACAACATACCCCTTGCTCAGAGAATAACAGACATTCCAAAACTAACTCCTGAGCAGGAGGCGGAGGACAGAACCACTTGGGAGGCAACGCTGCAAGGACTGAATCTTCGGAAAGGAGACCCTAGAGCAGCTGCCCTCAGAGAAAAGAAAAGACTGGAAGACTTGGCCAAGATCATCGAAGCAACTGACCAGATGGCCAATGAACCAGTCATTGACTGGAAGAAATAAATACCCAGGTCATCCAAGTACTACAGGCGAGGCGCTCCGAGAGCTACTTATCAGAAGAAAACTCGTCACCGCCATGTAGACAAGTGGATACCATGGAATCTAAACGAGGAATGGGAGGAACTCAAGATCGAGTTCATCAAAGGGTACTATGTGTATCAATGCTATCCGACAGAGATTCTAGATCAACTTTTCGATGAATTCCTTCATCAATCAAACGCCAGACTCAGAGCACAAGTTCATATGATCCTAGCTAAGGAGAAGCGGCCACTCGTTGCTCCTGCATTCAGAAGAGTACCTCCTCCCAGGACCACTCGTGGTGTTTTATGCACCAAGGAGATTGAAGACGAGGTCGACGCCGCAGCATACCACCATGATCTCAGTTCTCAGCTGCCAGGTGATCTCAAGGAAATCCAAACTCTCCGTGCAAGAATCTACAAATATTACGGTTTGGATCGTCCTGCTGACAAGTCTGCGGATTTCAAGAGCAAGACTAAGAAGTTCAGACGTTAGCAGTAGTCTTCATCTTTTGTATAGAAGATAGGAACCTTGTAACTCATTTCTTATATATAACAGTTCCTTCTTCTGGCCAGACAATCATTCATTATCTTACGGCTTTTATTTGTGTTATGTTTATCACAACTGATCAATGAAGTGATCTGACACACACTCACACATAACCGTTTCTCTGATGTGCCTATCTGTCAACTGCAGATTTCCTTAAGTCATTTGCTCAGTTTTTAACTGAAGTCTTATATGTCAGTAGTTTAGGACTTATTCTCTTAGAATTTAAAGAGGTTTTGGCATCATCAATTAGGGGAAAATTGTTGGGTTATGAGTCAGTAGATGATACTTAGCATTTTATTGGGTAAAATAATATTGGGGGAAATCGTAGTGTTCATGCTATGAAATTGAAGATCCCAAAACCCAGCTGATATTAGTAGTGTAGTGTCGATAGGAGTAGATGATGTAATAGGCTAGACTGTTTTCGATTTCTTTATCTTCCATGTCTAAGTCCTGTACGGGGTAAAATATTGGATTGATCTTCAGTAGGAAGTTACTTTCCAGAAACCCACGTCATCAGTGTAAGAGCTTGTGTTCTTAAGTCATCAGCTGATCTTCGCCTCAGAAGAAGACATCTTATCAGCTGACAGACTTCAGTAGAAGAACCTCCTATACAAAGCTCAGTACCTTCACAGTCAACAGCTGACTACACTCAGTAGAATATTCCTTATCAGCCGACTCAGACGAAGAAGACAGAGACTGGATCAAGTCTACTGTATCCGACAGGAAACAACCCAGCTATTAACATCACTCGAAAGTCAGCAGAAGATCATACGAGGATAAGTGAGTCAACTCCGATGAAGACCGATGTCTGACATATCTCACCTACCACAAACCTCGACCAATGAGAAGCCGTCAACGCATTATCTGCTCTGAACAACTAAAGCTGCTCTCATGAATAGTATCAACAACTCTGCTGCAACAATTCGAATATATGGCCGTTTTCTTTGGAAGTTTGTGACACGTGGCATCGTCCTCTCCAACGGACAAATGCCTGGGTCACGACTATAAATAGAGAAGAAAATCCGAGCTCCACGCATGTGATATCAAAGGGACAAACACTCAAGCTTTCGAAACAACTCTAGCGCATTCAAGAGAAATCCAGCGAAGAACTGCTCAATAAAATACTCTTAGTTCTTCTCTCTAGAGTTCTTTAGATCCCTCTTCTCTAGCTAAGCTCAAAGTCATATCTATAGCTTAGATTTTCGAAGGAGTTCACTTTTAGTGATTGTTCTTATTGTAAGAACTCCTTCCTAGTTGGAGAAAATCCCCTCCCCTTCAAACTTAGGTTTGATTTGTAAAAGTCGCTAAGGACTATAACTTAGAAGGGTGCGTCCGGTGCACGAGATACCTTCTTGAGGCTTGCTCGAGATTAATAAACAAGACGTCCTGTTCAGCAGGACCGTGGACGTAGGATCTTGCGTATCCGAACCACGTTAAAAATTGCTTGTGTTGTTTACTGTTTTATTGCATTGTATACAAACTGCTTACAAAGTCATATCTTGCATAAAACGTATTCATAAAGTGCACTAGCCAAAACTATATGACTTGTGAAAATCACGTTTTCAACTGAGACGAACTCCCGGGCCCTACACTCTTATCCGCACTAAGTCTTCGACTGAGAATCAACCACTGACTAAAGTCAGTAGGAGAGACTCAGTAGTTGGCTCACTCTGACCCACGATCGAAGGTTAGTATCTGGCACTGTTCATCAGTTGCATCCAAACAGCTTAGCTGTCCTTCGCGTTTGAGAAAAGAAGTAGTACTCAGGTGTATTCACCCCCCCTCTACACCTGACACTCGTCTCCGAACCAACAAGAAGAAGTCGACCTTAGGTTATTTGTTCATCTTGGGAGGTGGAGCCATTTCATGCAGAAATGTATTTCATGGTCTCAAAGGCACTAGTTGAGCAGGATGGAGTTTGCACACAGATCCGTAAAGAAGCTATGGACTCTGTGAAAGCTTATCTGAAGAGGATAGATTCATCCAAGCCCGCTCTACTGAAGGCTATCAATATTAAGCATGACAAGCGATGGACTTCCTACACCGATGAAGCTGGAGATGTTGTAGCCTCCATAGACTCGATCAAAACACCTATCGAGGGGCTGAACACTAAAGTGATCGCCTTGGCAATGTTAATAGATGATGCCAAAAAGGGGGAAGGAAGTAGGTCATCTCAACTACTAAACCTCTTGAATGCCGAAGAGGCAGGTCCTTCAACTGCAACTGCAAGAAAAGAGAAGGATGCTGAAGGCCCGGGAGAGCTCTTAAGAAGAAGCAGTGGGCGACATGACTCGATGCACAGGAAGCTCTACCTACTAAAGAGCAAGAAGAGCCACAACATGAGTCAGCAGCAAGAAAGCCAAAGCAAAAGGCAAAGTCACAAGCCCCAGCCTCTCCTTCTCCTTCTCTTCCGAAAAAGCTCAAATTCAAGACGCGTGAAGAGCAGATAGCATATGATAAGCAGCTCGCGCGTGAGCTTGAGAAGGAAGATGCCCAGAAGTTCAAAGCCAAGAAACGTGTACAGATCCACACTCCAGTTCCTACTCGACTAAGTCCAAACAAG
Source organism: Lavandula angustifolia (assembly GCA_028984105.1). NCBI lineage: Eukaryota > Viridiplantae > Streptophyta > Magnoliopsida > Lamiales > Lamiaceae > Lavandula > Lavandula angustifolia. Next base: position 19,228,952 of record CM054825.1, read on the forward strand.
CTGAGAAGCCAAAGTCTGCATCTCCCAAGTCTAAATCAGTAGAGGCTAGCGACTCAGACGTCCAGTCTGTCACCACCAGTGAATTGTCGAAGTGACAAGAGACTGAAATGAAAGAGTTGTGGGACAGCTATGAGCGTGGATTAGATAGGACAGTTGCGGCCATACAGATTAGTGAAGCTAGAGAGCGTATCCGTCTAGCTGATCTGGAGGCGCTCAGGCTGAGGACTGAGAAGGAAGCTCGCGAGTGAGGCCCCATAGAAGGACAAAAGCATCCCTACCTCTTCTAAGTATTTTAGAAGAAGGGACCATGTCATAGAGGTGAAGAGGACTATCTTCAAGAGGACTGACGGATGGGTACCATACAAAATCAACCAGAGATGACAGCAGATCAAAGTGGATTTCATAAAAAGATGTTATGTCTGGAAGACTCTGAATGAAGATGCTGATCTTGAAGAAGCCTTCGTAGATTTTCTTAAACACGTGGATGCTCCTCTCTATGTTGAGATTCAAACTCTTCTAGAGCAGTCCGGTCAGACCTTGAAAGCTCCTCAGTTCAGACCACTACCTCCTCCTATGACGCACCAAGGCAATCTATGCAAAAAAGGAGATTGAGGCAAATAACTTTGATGTTATAAACAAGAAAGGTCTGAACAAGCATGATGAAGAAGAAAAGGAAGAGATTAAGGCCCTACGGCAGCGAGTCTACTCAGCTTATGACCTTGATCTTTCGGAGAAGAAGTCTGCTGACTTCAAAGCTCGGATGGAACTCTTCAAGAAGAAGTCCAAATGACTGTCTCCTTAGTCTTCTAGGTTCTTAGAATAGAATGTCATGTATCTATAACCTCATTATCTTTTATGACATATTTTCTTATGGCCTTCGACAACTACTCATTGTCATTTGGCTATGTATTTTCTTTCAGCACAACTAATTACTGAAGTAATCAGCTCACACAGTCACATATCTTCTTATATGTTTCTTTGTTCTTAATGGCTTAGAACCTCTTAAGAGAAACTGACTTTTCCATGCTACAAGTGAAATTAATTATAAGGGAAAGTAATTTAAGTAAGAGAGGGGGAAAATATTTGTTCAAGGAAATTGTTTTCTATGTTCTGATTAGATAACTAGCCTGATAATACTATCAACTCAGTAATGCTCTAATAAATCAGTATGTGACATTGCACTATAAGTCATGCTATTACTCTGATAATTCAATCTATACATGACACTGCTACATACCTGACTGTTTAGTACTTATGCTCTGATGCTTCTCTTTTATGAGAAATTCAATATACCTGACAATTATTTGTAAAATTGACTTTGTTGCTCTAATACTATGCCTTGTCTATTCTTGTAATATCTCCTTAGCATAGTCAGTAGCAGTAGTTGTTGGAAAAGGTTTTGACATCATCAAATAGGGGGAAATTGTTGGGATGAGTTTATTTGATAAGATTTGAAGATCCCAAAATCTCTAGCTGAAAGATGAACCATCGATATTGTAATATCTTTCGAGTTCAACTATTAGAACTCAGTAGGCTAGAGTTCAGTAGCTGTAGATTCAGTAGAAGACTCTACACTCAGCAGAAGGACTCAATATCGAAGAAGTCAGTTGGTCTGTCATTCACCAATTGAGTCTGCAAAGGAAATCGAGTCAGCGACTGAAGTGTTTAGAAGAATGTCGATAGAGGTCTATTGCGACGGTCCGAGGATTCAGAGGAAGTCAACTCAGTGTACATTGAGTTTGAACAAGCCTCACCAACTCTCATCTACCTCGACCAATAAGGAGCCGACAGCGCCTTACCTGCTCTGCCATAAAGCTGCTCCTAGCCGGAAAAGAGGAAATCTCAACAGTGCCTCTACTCAACGTTCAAATTTCATATGGCCGTTTTTCTTGTCTTATTCGACACGTGGCTAGACCCTCTCCAACGGATCTATTCACAAAATCGAAGACTATAAATAGAGAATGTCTTTATGTAGAAGAAGCACCGGGAACCCAAGCGAACAAGCTCAAGAACTCTAGCAAACTTACAAGCTACATTCAAACGAAGAACTTGCTCAGAGAATAGACATTTTCTTAGTTCTTCCTTTTAGAGAATTATTGTTCCCTTTCTCTATCTAAGCGTGCTTATTGTAAAATCAATAGCTTAGACCCTCGAAGGAGTTCATATCTTTTGAAGCTGGTCTTTCTTGTAAAAACTTCTTCTTAGTTGGAGAAAACCTTCTAACCTTAAACAATTAAGAGTTGTAAAGTCACTACGACTATAAGTAGAATCCGTCCGGTGTACGGATAACCGAGACTTGCTCGGTATAAGGAAACAAGTTGAATCCGTCATGTGAACATATCGGACTTGCTCGGTATCAATAATACAAGTTCTCCCGCTTGTTTCGGGGACGATGGACGTAGGACCCGGGCCGTGTCCGAACCACTTTAAAAATTGTTGTGTCAATTTTGATTATTTTGTTGCATTGATATACTTGTTCATTCAACATCCAATCGAGTTTTAATCAAACTTGCACAAAACTAGTTTTCATCAAAGACACATGTTTTAATAGGGCCTACACTTCCGCACACGACTCTTGTACTGAACTACTGTTCACTGACATAAGTAAGTAGGACTGTACTTTGTAGGAGAATATTCAGCCCACGCAATCGAGAAAGTATATCTGGCAAACTGACCAGTTTAGTATCATTCTTTAGCTAAAGATGACTTTCACGTTCAGAGTTTGAGTTTGCATTCATGTGTATTCACCCCCCCCTCACACCTGAACCGCGTCTCTAGGACCAAGAAAGTTCCTGAAGAACTACAAGCGTCGGAAAATAATGAGATGTTAATATACTGGAAATATCAAATATCGACGTGGACGTATGACGATATATTCGCCTTTAGTATGAATATTAAAATATTAAAAGAGGATCCTCAATGACAATTTGTTAGATTGTCGAGATAGAAATAATAGGCCAAAGAGGAAAGAAGTCATACAAAGTGAATTATATTTCCTAGAAAGCCGGAAAATATTTGGACATGTAGTTCAAAAATCCAAAAAATATAACCCTGGAGGATACACATGCGTCTTTGTTAGAAAGAGAAACGCGAAATTACGAGATATAGGGCAATACTCGTAACAAAAAGTTTCTCATAAAGACCGGGAATTACTTATATACTCTTCCATAATAGACGCAATTATGTTTTAGAGTTTAATTAATTTATCTATGTCACATAGGCTTCATATGGGCCTTATGATGTAGTAAAAATACTGTCTATATAATTCACTAGATAGTTACATATACTTGAAAATCCCTGAAGGATTTAACTTGCTTGAATTACGTAAGTCAAATATATTTGCAAGTAAACTGCAAAATCGTTGTAAGAACAACGCGTATCTGTTGAGAGAAGGATACAAAAGTAAGTATATTTCCTCATATGTTTTCAAGAAAAAAACTGATAGCAAAACAATTTATATTGTTACTTGAATTGGATTAGAACTCTTAAAGAGTTTAATACTTGAAATAATACGTGTATACTCCGTCAAGATGACATATACAAGACCACTAATTGTGGACTATTTTATTGATTGTTATGTTGATCAACTCACATCATTGTCGACATTAGGGGGACATATGAACTATGAATGATAGAACGCCACAAATATCTCATTGGACTAACTATTTAGATTCACGCACTATGAACTCGAAGTTCATCAAATTATTAAGTGCAAAAGGAGTGACTACAATCTCATATACATGTTGTATATGCACCATGAAAGAATTGAAGTTATTCATAGACAAAATAAATCGATCTATGCTCTTTGACGCCGGAAGCATGAGATATTTGTTGGTGTTAAAGATGAAAAGTTCGCGGAATACAAAATTAGAACACATCACTCCGTATTCCTCCTGAAGAGGATATGTGAATCACTAAATGAAATACAAACAATACTTGAGGAAGTCTAGTGATGCCCAAAGACGGAGTTTGAAATGAAAGACTTAGGTAAAACTAAGCATTGTCTTAACCCGTAGATCGATTATCTCCTTGATGGAGTTACACATTAAAGAGATTTTATATGATTTTATCACATCCAGAATGGTTGCTTCGATTATATGAAGTGGATGAAGACTCATTTAGACCTAAAGAAAATAACAAAGATGTTTTGGGACCATAAGTTCCTCACTTATGTGCAATTGATCGAATGGTATTGACCATTCTTTGTTATTTTCAAGGCAAATATGGTATTGATCTATATATGATAGTAATGATATATCTCCTACTATTTTCTTTGAGGATAATTAAATTTGTGTTGCATATATTAGTGTAGACCTTGAAGATAACATTGAAGATTGTTATTTTGAGGAGTGTATTCTTTTTTCATTTCTAAGTTTTTTTAAAGGGTTTTCTTAGTTTAGGTTTTTAATGAGGCATCCAATGCAACACATGATTTTCATAAGAGTGGCGACATCAATGCTCAAGTAATGATCTAGCGGATTATTTTACGAAGATATTACCAACGACAACATTCAAGTAGATGGTACACAAGATCGATATGCGCCGACTCAAGGATCTATAATGACTATATTGAGGGGGAGCAGTTGTACTATTTTTCCTTCGACCAGTTTTTATCCCTATGGATTTTTCTGGCAAGGTTTTAACAAGGCAACAATTTCTTTTACGGATGGTCAATCAAGGGGGAGTGTTGTAAATATATATATATATAGGGGCCTTATATTGTGAACACCCCCTTATAGAAAGAAATGAGAACATCTTACATCCATAGATCAACTACAATGGATGGCTAGGATTTGTAGACATTTAATTTATTTTAGCATTTTTTTGAAGAAGTAATAGGTTAATAAGGGTAGTTTGGGGACAATGTGGGATAAAATTAAAAGAGGGTTTCCCCTTTTTTACTGTCATTTCTCCTCTCTCATTTCCCCTCTCTTCAAAATTCAAAATCTTTAGTGGGTTCACTCCAATCTTCACAATCAGTCACAATCGACACCAATCTTCGATTCCAAGAGTAGTTTCCTGGTTTGAAGGAGCACTTTTGAAGAACCCGTTAATCGTTCAATGAATCGGTGTATATGAACAGTGACGATTTGAAGAAACGCAAGCATTCGGGTGAAGATAAATTGCCGGAATTGAGATTTTGCTTCAAAAGAGAGTGATTCTTGAAGGAGAATACACATTTCTCTTTGGCAAAAGTGCGATTTGTAAAAACCCAAGGTATGTTGACATTCGAATCTAGTTGATACATTTTTTGTCGAAAATGCTAGGGTTTATACCAATTTCTAATCCACACACATTGGAATCTAGTTCGAATCTAGTTAATACAATTTTTTTCGAAAGCGCGATTGGACGAATTAGGGTTTATACCAATTTCTAAGCCACACATTTGTACGTAAATGGGGTATAAATTTTGAATTAATTGTTGATTAATTTTGGAATAGATGTTGTGGGTAATGAATTATCTTGCCTTTTGGTTTCTAGAGTTCATTTCTTTGCCTTGAATGTTGACTTGGATGGATTGGAAGATGTAAGTTTCTGAATTTGCGGTTCACGCACTTAAAATTTGTGTGCACATTTAGACTAAAGTTTATGCACATATATGTTTAGTTATCTGCATATTATTTGTGGAATGAGTTTTCTTTGTAATTGAGGTATCAATTTCTTTACTTGTGTAATTCATTGTGTGGATTTCGTAGATTTGGGACTGCAAGTTTGGGTATTTTTATTTGAGGCTGAATTTGGTTGAGATTGAGGTGTGGATTTCATTTATTATCTTCATATGCTTTCAAAGCTTCATATAATGAAACATATACGCGTCGTGGTTGTTGGCGCATCTTATCTAAGTCATTTGCTTTATGTTTTATCTATTGAACATCACTTGTGTAGTTTTATATAAGAGCATGATAATAAGTAGTACATAAGATTGTGATGAATTTATAGTTAAATACATGAACTGTTATTATAATATGTCTGCACTTTTATTAATAATTGTATGCACATTTTGACAAAACCATATTATGCACTTGAGATATTTGTTTTTGTTTATATTTGACTGGAACTTGCACTTGACTATTACTTTTTGTAGTCCCAAAATGTGAGGAAGGCGAATGTTAGTATCATCACCGTCAAGTGTGAGACATTGAAAGTGCCAGTGCCTTGAAGGAAGTGGTAGAGGAAAAAAAAACCTTTTTGTGGAAGATTTTTTGGACTTTATTGATGATGTATTAAATATATAATTTTCAAGTAAATTCCAAACTACTCGAAGTTTTAATATCTCTGTGGTATGATGATTAGAAAGCTTGCAATGATACATTCTGAATTTCATCATTGATGCACATTATTGCAATTTTATATGCACACGGATGCTAAATTATATGCACATTTTGATAAAAGTATTTAAGTAAAATTTGAGAATAGACTCACGATTTCTCCATGCAATAAAAACAATATATCAAAATCTCAGCACCTCCTTAAAAATTTAATTACCGTCTACCACAAATAGAAAAAAATCGAAAATATTTACAGTATTTCGTATGCACATACAGTGAGTGTCTTACGCACATTTACAATATTTATATGCACACACAATGAATATTGAGAGTTTAATTTCAAACATATTTTCGTAGAAGATCTAGAACATTATCAACACTAGGAAATGGCTTATCCACGAAATCGAAGCACTGGGCGATGAGATCTTTCTAATCTATGACCTCAAATCGAAAAATGAATTCGAAAATCACATCAATAAATTTGATTAAGCGCAGTTTTTGTGTGGTGTTTTTATATGCACATTTCTTTATCATTGTATGCACATCAATATATTTGATTAAGCACGGTCATTGTGCAATATTTTTATATGCACATTTCTGTATTTTAGTATGCACATTTTGTTTGAACATGTATAGAACGTAGATATGAGTGACAAGAGAAATGCAGCTATGTTCATGGGCGAAGACAAAGGGTGATGGAGATGTGACTTGACTAATAAATCAAAGAAGCAACTTAGAGTTCTGAGGGTACGATACCTGATAACGATTATTACTTGGAGTGTGAACCGATTGAGTCGGGATACAATTCAAAAGACCGAAGAATACCATGAGAAATTTGTTCAGACAAACATTATTGATATGGCCAAGATTTTATTAGGATTGCATTTTGGGTAATATGAACTTCCAAATTGTGGGAAAAAACATGTTTTATTTGATTTTGATGAAGGGTACATGCTTTGTGAATTAACTGTTTATTGTATGCACATTTGTAAGAAAATGTATGCATACAGTGAAATGTATATATGCACATACTTAATAAAAGACGACAATTACTATAAAAAAATGACAGCAATAACAACTTCATAGATTTCAATATTCTGTCATAAAAGAGTACTTCAACGTATGCACATATCATTGAAAACATACACACATAATGCATAAATTCAGTGCACGTATGCACAAGGTTGTCCAAAGTTCAACCATAAGAGCAAAATACATAAACCAATAAATCATTCATCTAAAAACAATAAGAAAATGCGTCTTTTTTCATCTTCAAGGGCGGGTTGGTCGCAATTACGAGCATCATGGTTGATCAATTGCTTGCATTTCTCGATATTTTCTTTTCGGATTATTTGCTTTTGCGCACAACAACTTGCACATTCTCGGCTAATACAAAAATCAAAACACGAACCAAATTATGCAACAAATATATAAACTTATAAGATCAAAATTATGCACCAACTTGAACAACACGAAATAATTTAGCTTAAATATCAAAAAATGTGCATAAATATGCATTCATTGTAGAAAAATCCTAAATCGAATCAATTGGACAAAATTACATAAACCCATAGTTCGTTAACATTCGATTTTCAATAAAGAAGCAAGAATCAAGAATCAGATATCACAAATTAAAGAAATACCCTATCGTTTATTGGACAAATACCCTAAATCGCATCGATTGGACAAAATCACATAAACCCATAATTCCTAAACGTTCGATTCACAATAAAGAAGCAAAAATCACGAATTAGATTCACAAATTAAAGAAAACGAAGCAAAATCAATCTAACTTACCCATATCTTACTGTCGTTATTCGAATCAAACTGAAATTTGCAATTTTCAGACATGACTCTACGATTTCGAGGATGAATATAGCCTATCGAGCGTTAATTCAAGGGGATTGAAGAGGAAAAATCCATGACTTCGTTTGAGGGATTCTTGACAAAAGTAGTGGTGGATTTACGGAAAAGAAAAACTGAGAAAGGAGAGGAAATAATCTTATGAATATAACATAACATACAAAAAGACCAAGTTGCCCTTAATGAGTTACTTTTTAGCATCATATCCTGCTTCAAGATTGAATCTAAGCCCCACATCATGAAAATGGATGGATGGATCTTGTTCTCATTTCTCTCATTAAGGAGGTGTTCTCAATTTATCCTCCCTATATATATATATGAATGGATATTTTGAGATCCTATATTCAAAAGAGATATGAGATCCGATCTCATCCATCCATTTCCTTGATCTATGACTAGCATTTTTTATAACAAAGACATTTTAAAAGAAATCAAAAAAGGAATAATTATACTCATTAAGGGCAATTAGGTAATCTTGTCATCTCTTCTATTTCTTGAAGAATCGCGCACATTCATCACATCTGAAAAAGCAGAAGAAAGAATAGTCCACCGATTCACGCTCATTCTCTCACATTTCGCCGCCACGATTCTATTTAGCCGACTGAAGTCCGACAAGTTTTCTCTCTCTTTCTTATTCAGTAGGATGTGTTATTCTCAACTTATTTTCTCTCTCTTTTGGATTCAGCAGGATGTGTTCTCTCCCAACAACGCACCTCTCCCAACTCAACTCCACCGCCGTGTTGCCGCCGTTGCCGTTAATTGTAAGTTTGTTTCGATTTTTTATTTGTTTCTTGTTCTAGAGAGAATGGCTTCTCCCAATTTATGTATTCGATTTCTATGGAAAACTTCATGAACTAGGATTTTTTTTCTTCTTAATTTGATTTTCAGTTTCCTTTTTTGGGGAATTGTTGTTCTTGGTTGGTTCCTCCACAATTTCTTCTCAATTTTTGATTTTATGAGTTTAGGGTTGTTTTTGCGGTTTTTTTTGTGATGAAGATTGTAAACGGATTCGATCATATATTTTCTTAAAATGTTTTTTTTTTTGTTTCGCTCAATTTTTCCTCATATAAGGAACAAGTATTTTCGATGTCATGTTTGACTTTTACACTTTTATGCACATGATGTTACGTGTTTATGCTAATCCTATGAAATTTTCATGCAAGTAAGAACCGAAATTGCGGAGTCATTACAATCAAATGTTTCTCTTGACCCCGATTGTTTCTTTTCTTAGAATGAATCTGATGTGTACGCATAAATACCGATTTTGGATGGGCGTTCATTGTTCTTGGGCAATTTTGCTCATTTCGTTTGTTTTATTCAATTTTTGTGTTTTCCTATTTTCGAATTATCTCGTTTATGCATATTTTACCGTGAATTTGTGCAGATTTCGATAACGTTTCATGCATGACAAAACACGAATGGCCGAGTCGTGGGATGATGATGGTTCTTTTGATTGTGTTGATTCTATTTTCGTCCCCGAATGCCCACATAAATCGAAACCATTAAGTTGGATGGAAGCTTTCAAGTTTGGACGAAGTTATTAGCTTTCTCGTACTTAGTTGTGTTTTACTTTTAGACTTTATTGGATTTCCAAACTAGTCTCTCAATTTTGCTTTTTTGTTATGCTAATGATATAGTATGCATAAATTCTACAAGAAATATGCATAAAGGAGTTACTTTTTATGCATGACTTCGGTGACGTAGTTACCCTACATGGTTTTTCATTTTTAAACAACTTGTTATTCATGCATATTTACGTTTAGATTAATGCATAGCTTGTGTTATGTTTTATGCATACTTACTCACAATTTCATAAATACCATCGAATATAATTAAACAAGTACAATTAATTCAATATCTAAGTTACGATTAATTTAATTTCGCTTTTATATTTATGCATATTTATGTTTAATGTCATAATTAAACAAGTACAATAATACCTAATAAGTACAATATACTTTAACTAATCAAACAATTGAGAATATGATTAATTAACAAAGCATAACTACAATTGTTTCTATTAAAAACAAAATTAAGTTCTAACAAAACAATGAATTGTCTTTGAAATCTCAATTTTTATTGTCTACAATATGTTCTCCACCTATCTAGTATTCAACTTCATTTCCTCGAAATGACTCAAAGCTTTCCATCACCTTTGAATGTCTCTATATGCCTCATATAATATGCCCCTTCAAATTTTTTTTGAGATTCAATCATGACAATTTACACTTTCATGCAAATCGCCACTTAATTTCATGCATACTTACTCAAAATTTCATCCAAACCATCGAACAGATTCATGCATATTACTTCAAACACAATATGAAATGCAATCCGTCACATACATCACAATGCAATCATTTTCATGCATATATAACAATCTCATTTATGCATACCATTCTACAGATTCATGCATATTACTTCGAATACAATAATAAACGCAGTCCGTCACATGCTTCACAATGCATTCATTTTCATGCATATATTGTTGGGATTTTGTATACTGGAAGCAAATTTTATGCTTGTATACAATGTGTTTTGTCCCTAACACTATTTTATTCTCCTATCTGATAAATAAATATATTTGCACATGTTATTCTTTATCTTGTATAAAAGTTAGATTTGTGAAGTGTGTCGGGTATCACAGAAGACAACACAAATTGGTTGAAGCGACAAGATATAAACGGTTATCACAGTGAGACAACTTAAGTATAAGTTGTCGGTTTAAGCTGCAGATTTAGATAAGAAGTGGCTTGTCTTAGCCGCTTGTCTTTATTGGTACACTTAAGGTGGTGTATTGATGGATCACGGTGAGATATGTTCTCTTGGTGACCTAAGTGGAGAACCAAGATCTCGGTGACTCACCTGGTCTTAAGCTTGGTAAGACTTCACTGAGTGCATTTGACTATCTATTACTTTGACCTACTATGGTGAACGTCAACGCGACCGGATCAACGTATCTTGGGTGTTAGAAGTTATTTGTGGCTCGAGTTTGGTTGTTTGTATCTTGCAACCGTATCCTAGTAAAATGGATTGATAATATCCCCAGAGGAACTCGAAAGGATTAGCACACTAAACCCGACCGGTTGATTAAGTTCAGGTGTGTTAATAAGGTCGAGTGGAACTACTCAAGAATATAAGATGTTAATTAATTTAAGCTGTAATGAGCTTAATTAATTAACAGATATTTCTATCTTAAATACGGAGATCGATTAAGTCAAAAATACAAGCCCTTGCTCAATTTGGGATAAAGGGGTAAGTCAGAACGAATTCTCTAGTGGAATGAATCTGTGTTTATTAATTAATTTTGCTCTGGGCTGAGCATAGATAATTAATTAATTTGAGACCCAACTTTATTTGTTGTATTAGATCCCTGATCTGGCCCAATTAGTTGCCTAGTTATTTATTGTCTCTCAGAAATCATTATTAATGGATTAATGTACTTTTACATTATTTAATAATGTTATTTATCTGGAATTAATTGGCTGGACCAATTAATTGATAAATATTAGTAGCCCAATAAATTAATTAATTATATTATGGGCTGGTTATGTGGAAGCCCATTAGAAATATAATTAAATTAATTAGCTATAAATATATTAATATTATATTGGCTTTTGAAGCCTATATATAATAGTATTCTATTCAGAAACAGAACACACACATACTCAAAATTAAAGACGTCTGCGAGAGTTTGTGGAGAGATGATAATCTTAATTTTCTTCAGTTCTCTGACCACCTGAGAGGGAGAAAAGGCCGGGACACAGATTAGAAGATCGACACACGAGCAACAATCGGAGCCGCGACAACATACGAAGGAGGAAGGTATCGTTCCTAACCCTCAATATTCCTTCAATTCGTATCGAGCCGAGGTTCGGCTCGATTGTTGCAGTTAGGTGTATGATTAGGGGTTCAATTCCGTCGTTATCGGGCTAATTTCGTGTTTGGGGGCGGCTCGCGAGCCACCTGTTTTGACCCCGTTGTAACGTTTTTCTCGTGAGAAAATCCACGAGTAGATCATAGGACCTATATGTTATGTGATTGTACTGTTTTTGTACTGTAATTGGTCTGGGATGCACAAAAATCGAGGCGCGACGGCACGGGAGGATGGAAAAGGGCAAAACCCTAGAAATAGGCAGAACACGACCACCGACCTACGACGATGCGTGGGGATGCATTCCACCTTATTTTTCCGATCCGTTTGGATATTTTTGTTCGTTTGTTTGTTAGCTTCGTCTGGATGGGTCGTACAACCCATTCCGATTTCTGGTTTGTCCGGAATAGCGTCGGAAATGAGAAGTGGGCGTGCTGTCCAGAAATTCCCAAATTGGCCAGAAAACCCTAGTTTTCTAGGGTTCCGCCGCATCTTGCGGCGGCAATTTCCGGCGAGTCCGGGGTCTGATTTCCGATCGGCTTGAACCGATGGATTCCTCGTCACACAAGCTTCGTGTCGATATGTCGTATGGGATCATCCGATCCTGGATACGACCAGAATCGATGTCTGAAGTTCGCTGCTCACAATAAATTTTTCCGACGAATCGTTTCAAAATTGTGGGAAATTGATGGATGATTTCGGCCGGAATCTGTTCATGGTGGCCGAAAATCGTCCAAGGATCATTACCTATGTTTCAATTGATCGAATCGCGGCTCGGAAACGTGTAATTTCACGGCGAAACTCGCTGGCGACAAGCTGCATAATTACGCAGCGGCACAGTCGCGGCGGCGGCTCCAGGCGGCTGTTCTTCACAACCCAGACGTCTGTGAGACGTCTGGAAGGGGCAGGGATGATCGACGAGGCGGCGAGAGGCGGCGGCTGCCGCAGCGCAGCGACAGGCGCAGAATGCGCGACTGCGCGTGCTCCCAGCCGGTTTTTTTGGCGACGGCGCTGGCCGGCGGGGCGGCAAGGCCGCGGGACGACCCCCTCGTGGATGGCGGGCTGCGGCGCGCGCCGGACGGGGTGGCGGCGGCGTGATCTAGATGAAGAAGACGAGGCGACGTGGCGCTAGGCGGCGTGGTGCGCGACGTCGGCCCTCTTGGCCGACCAGCGGTCACGTGTACGCCGCCAGACCCCGATGATACGCGGCGACAGCGGTTTTCGATGCAGTTTTCAAATTCCAAGATTTTGAAGATCGAAGAGCTGTATTTTGATCGGGCTATGTAATAGTTAGGAATTACGTGTTTTACAGCCTGATAACGACGTTTTAAAATTCCTATTTGTGCATTTATTTATTATTATGCTTTAGCATGCGATTATGTGATTAATTGCGCTTTGAAAAGCATGTAAATAATATTTATGTCGTTATTAAGCATGTTTTAATTTTCGCGAGCACGTTTTATTATGTGCATTTAGAAATTGCATGCTTTAGGAATTATTTGATGATGCATGATTCGTAACAAACCTTTTGAATAAAAAGACTAAGCAATTTTAAATTAAATGTTTAATTAGATTCCATTAATTTGGATATTAAATATTTAATCGGACCTCCATTAATTGGACTCTACACGAAAGTAGTACGATTATATGAGTAAACGTCCACCTGTGTGGCTTGCTTGCATCTTTGACCTACAAGTTTTGTGAGATGAGTTTTCCAAAATAATATTTGATTATTATTGAGTAGTGGGAGCGAAGCCGTAAACATCCACCTGCGTGGCTTGCGTGCCTAGTAAACACGAGCACTCTAGAAGATAATAATTAAATAGGATGACTAATTAGATCAAATTGAATGCGGCATGGTTCGAGTAAGTATGTCAATTTCGAGAAGTTGATTCTATTTTGGTCAAATTAATGGTCAATGCTTAGTAGTCACCGCAGGTACAATTGACTTCCCTCGAAGTCCCTTCCCGCGTTTTAATAGTGACATGGTCCAGAATATCGAACTATTAATTCCATTCGCCTTAAGAACCTGGACGTGGATTGGAATTAAAGAGCTAGGTAAATAGCTTGGTTTAGGCTTACGCTAGTAAACGTCCACCTGCGTGGCTTGCTAGTGGAATTCCTAGAGTTGTTCGAGGTTTTTATTATCATTGTTTTTACAAAAGGTTACAATGATTATTAATTACGAATTATGTGCAAATATTAATTTCATACATGCTTTTAAATCATATTTTTTCAGATATGTTTGTTCTAATATTTTCGAGTTCCTAAACAGTCTCACCAACCAAACCCTAACGGGTTTAACAATTTTAAATAGTTTCATAGAGTGGAAGAGATATCTTACCTTCCCAATAAATGCTCTTCAAAGGTCCTATAAGAACTTTTGTTTTAGGACCGCTATGTCTAAGAACGAGTTTACTATGAGTATGTTACTCAAATCTTTGGTAGCAGTCAAAGAGGTTATAGGAAAGGGCAAGAGTGCTCAAGTCTTGAATATCCCTAGTAGTTCAAGGAATCCTCCGTAAGGTGGAAACCAGAAAACAGAACAGAAAGGGGGGACATTTCAAGAAGAGCAGTGAGAGTAAGAAGACGGTCATTATCGGTGACATGCGAATGTCAAAGGAGAAAGGAAGGTTCTTCAAGAGTGGTAAGAAAGGACACTGGAAGAATTATAATTCAGATGTCAAGGCAAAACAGAAAGAGACGCGAGTCGCTCTTGTAATTGAAACTGTTCTTGTTTCCTCGTCTACCCACGAATGGGTAGTGGATTTGGGGGCAACTGATCATGTTTGTTACACCTTGCAAGGTTTCTTGCAGAAAAGGCAATTGAGCAATGGCGAGGTGGTAGTCTCAATGGGCAATGGATCGAAAGTTCCTGCAATGGCCATTGGAGATTTAAATCTATCTTTTGATAGTTCTATTTTAGTATTTAAAGAAGTTTAATATGTGCCTGAGTTTAGGCGAAACATTATTTATGTTTCAAAACTCTGCACCATGGATGGTTATAAATCAAGTTTTGATAGTGAAGTTTCTATCATGAAAGACGATGATTTTATCTATGGTGGACCATTAAACGGATCTTTATATACTATCACTTGTTAACCGCGTAGTTCTGTTAATATTGCTTCCTCATCATCAAATCCTAAGAAGAGGAAAGAGTCTTCTAAAGTAAACCAAACTTATCTGTGGCACTTAAGACTAGGTCGCATCAATCTTAACAGGACTCAAAGGTTGGTGGAATATGGATCATTGGAGTCTGTCCAAGTTGAACCATTTCCGACTTGCGAAACCTATTTGGAAGAAAAGATGATGACTAGGCCTTTGAAAGCAAAGCGTTATAAAGCCACAGAAGTATTAAGTTTGGTACATTCTGACTTGTGTGGGTCTATGTCTGCACAAGCTCGTGGAGGGTATGAGTACTTCGTCACATCTTGCGACGATTACTCGAGGTATGGATATGTTTACCTTCTTCGCCACAAGTTGGATTGCTTTGAAACCTTTAAGGAATTCAAGGCAGAAGTGGAGAAGAAGCTAGGTAAAGAAATCAAAACATTACGATCTGATCATGGTAGGGAATACATATCCAACGAGTTCAAGGACTACTTGACAGAATGTGGGATTATATCCCAGCTGACAGCACCGGGCACGCCTTAACAGAATGGTGTGTCAGAGAGAAGGAACCGAAGTCTCTTATAGATGGTTCGGTCGATCATGAGTTATGCAACTTTGCCAGTTTCTTTTTGGGGATATGCCCTAGAGACTGCAACATACTTGCTGAACCGTGTGCCTTCCAAGTCGGTACAAAAGATCCCTTTCGAGTTGTGGAGCGGGCACAAACCCAGTATGCACCACTTAAGGATTTGGGGTTATCCTGCTTATGAGCTAAATAGGCAGGCCGACAAATTGGAATCATGTTCAGAAGTGATGTTGTTCATAGGGTATCCGAAGGAAATAAAGGGTGGATACTTTTATGATCCTAAAGAACAGAAGATCATTGTTAGGCCTAACGTTCGGTTCTTAGAAGAGGATTACATTAGTAACCATAAATCTCGAGTCGACATCATCCTTGAGGAATTACAAGGTGGTCGAGTTCCACTTGAACAACCAGTTGTGCAAGATAGTACTCCACGAGTAACTGCACAATCTGTTAACACAACGCCTGACACTGTTCAACGTAGTGGGAGGGTGATATTTACACCTGATCGGTATATGTTCACTGGGTCGACGTTTGATCATCTCCCGACAGATGAACAAGATACCATGGATCCCTGGACTTACAACGAAGCAGTGGGAGATGTAGATGCAGATTCCTAGCGAATCGTCATGGACTCATAATTTAAGTCCATAATTGATAAGGATGTATACGAGATCACTGAACTACCTGAGGGCTTCAAGGCTATTGGTAGTAAGTGGGTATACAAGAGAAAGAGAGAGGACCGAATGGAGAGATCATGGCGTTTAAGGCCAGGCTAGTGGCGTAGGGTTTTACCCAGAAAGAAGGTATCGATTACGAAGAGACCTTCTCGCCTGTAGCAATGATCAAGACCATTCGAATTCTCCTTGCCATAGCAGCTCACATGAACTTAGAGATCTGGCAAATGTAGGTCAAAACCGTATTCCTAAACGGTCACCTTGAAAAAGGTAGGGACATCTACATGAAACAACCAGATGGTTATGTGAAGGAGGGCGAAGAGCATCTAGTTTGGAAGCTTAAGAAGTCTATTCATGGACTCAAGCAAGCTTTCCAGTTATTCACCAGCGTTTTCGACGAGGTAGTCAAATCCTATGGATTTATATCCTGTCCTAACGAGGTGTGTGTACCGTATTTGTGTTAACGGATCAGTGGTGTTTCTTGCATTTTACGTAGATGACATCCTTCTCATTCGCAACAATGTTGAAGTGTTATCAGACGTAAAGACGTGGTTATCCGAGCAGTTTCAAATGAAGGACTTAGGTGAAGCTGCTTACATCCTTGGGATCAAGGTTATTCGAGATCGCCAGAAAAGAATATTAAGCTTGTCACAAGCGTCCTACATTGACACTGTTATTACTCGTTTTAGCATGCAAAAAGCCAAGAGAGGTTCAGTACCTTTCGGACATGACATTTTTCTATCCAAGAATCGGTGCCCTAAAACGCCGAAGAGATAGAGAGTATGAGGCTAGTACCATATGCTCCCGTTGTCGGTAGCCTCATGTACGCGATGCTTTGTACGAGAGCGAGATATCTCATATGTTGTAGGCATGGTCTCAAGATATCGGTCTAACCACGGAAAGGAACAACTGGATGCGGTCAAGCATATTCTCAAGTGATAGATAGGATAGATAAGCGAGATATAGGCGAGTACTAGTTTGTACCTAGATAGCCGAGATATAGTTGAGTCGTAGTTTGTACCTAGAACAGGACACATTGTATACTAAAAGTTTACTTTAGTATAAGTGGGAGAATTGTTGGGGTTTTGTATACTTGGAAGCAAATTTTATGCTTGTATACAATGTGTTTTGTCCCTACCACTATTTTATTCTCCTATCTGATAAATAAATATATTTGCACATGTTATCCTTTATCTTGTATAAAAGTTAGATTTGTGTAGTGTGTCGGGTATCACTGAAGACAACACAAATTGGTTGAACTGAAAAGATATAAACAATTATCACAGCTGAGACAACTTAAGGATAAGTTGTCGGTTTAAGTCTGCGTTTAGATAAGAAGTGGCTTGTCTTAGCTGCTTGTCTTTACTGGTACACTTAAGGTGGTGTATTGATGGATCACAGTGAGATGTGTTCTCCTGACTGACCTAAGTGGAGAACCAAGATCTCGGTGACTTAGTTGGTCTTAAGCTTGGTAAGACTTCAGCTGAGTGCATTTGACTATCTATCACTTTGACCTACTATGGTGAACGTCAACGCGACCGTATCTACGTATCTTGGGTGTTAGTAGTTATTTGTGGCTCAGGCTGGTTGTCTGTATCTTGCAACCGTATCCTAGTAAAATGGGTTGATAATATCCCCAGAGGAACTCGAAAGGATTAGCACACTAAATCCGGCCGGTTGATTTAGTTCAGGTGTGTTAATAAGGTCGAGTGGTACTACTCAGGAATATAAGATGTTAATTAATTTAAGCTGTCAGTGAGCTTAATTAATTAACGGATATTTCTATCTTAAATACGGAGATCGATTAAGTCAAAAATACAAGCCCTTGCTCAATTTGGGATAAAGGGGTAAGTCAGCACGAATTCTCTAGTGGAATGAATCTGTGTTTATTAATTAATTTTGCTCTGGGCAGAGCATAGATAATTAATTAATTTGAGGCCCAGTTTATTTGTTGTATTAGATCCCTGATCTGGCCCAATTAGTTGCCTAGTTATTTATTGTCTCTCAGAAATCATTATTAATGGATTAATGTATTTTTACGTTATTTAATAATGTTATTTATCTGGAATTAATTGGCTGGGCCAATTAATTGATAAATATTAGTAGCCCAGTAAATTAATTAATTATATTATGGGCTGGTTATGTGGAAACCCATTAGAAATATAATTAAATTAATGACCTACAAATATATTAATATTATATTGACTTTTGAAGCCTATATATATTAGTATTCTGTTCAGAAACAGAACACACACATACTCAAAATTAAAGACGCCTGCGTGAGTTTGTGGAGAGATGATAATTTTAATTTTCTCCAGTTCTCTAACCACCTAGAGGGAGAAAAAGGCCGGGACACAGATCAGAATATCTGACACACGAGTAACAATCAGAGTCGCGACAACATACGAAGGAGGAAGGTATCGTTCCTAACCCTCAATTATTCTTCATATATAACATCTCACCCATTCATACCATTATACAGATTCATGCATATTACTTTGAACACAATTTAAAATGCATTCCCTCACATGCTTCACAATGCATTCATTTTCATGCATATATAACATCTCATCCATGCATAACATTATACAGATTCATCTATATTAATGCTACGCATGCAATTGCGAAATGACATTCCAAATAGGGCAATAATTGCGGAACTCAACGAATATATCTATAAACAGACAAAAAAAATACAGCAAGATAGCCAGATCCAAAAACAAATCACAGATCTAGGGATAAAAATCATAGATCTAAGGTTAAAAAATATAGATCTATGGTTAAAAATCACAGATCTAGGTTTAAGAATCATAGATCTAGGGTTAAAAATCTCGATTGGAAGGACGAACCTCGAAATTTCTGTCAAAACCCTAGGTTACAAATCCATAAACCTTCGATTTCTCAGCAAATCGACTTTGAAATTGAAGAAACGAACTTCAGATTCTGTGAAATTGAGATGGAACTACATAAATAAGAGAGAAATCGACAGGATTTCAGGCTAAGGAGGTTTTTGATTTGAGAGAGAGGGAGAGAGAGGGAGGGAGGGAGAGAGAGAGAGAGGGAGAGAGAGAGAGAGAGAGAGAGAGAATGGAGGTGTTGAGTATGTATTCAAAATAGTGAAGTGTTTCTCCACACTTGATTTATTCTTCTTTCCAATTTTGCCCTTTTCTCCATTTTTATTTTTTTTAATGAGAATAAGTGGTGTAATCTTGGCCATTGGTTTGGGCTGAATCTAAGGTAAGGATTGATTCTCATATCTCTTTTGAACGTTGGATCTCTCTAGAACCATACCATATATATATATATATATATATATATATATATATATATATATATATCATTGATCTATATTCACATAGGAACCAAGTTTTAAATGAGAATTAAGAACTATTATAGATCATTGATCTATATTCAATCAATGGTTGAAGTTACTTTAAAAATACTAATTTTCTATTGATTTTTCATTATGAAAGGGTAAATTAGTACAAGATTTTATACATGAAATTATAATCATCATTAAAAAGGAAACCTACTTAATATATTCTAATTTGACTTATTAACAAATCTTTAATTAAAAAATTAAGATCCCTAATTATTAGAAGAGATAATATTTATTAATTATGATTATTATTTATTCATATGAATAAATAAATTTCATAGATTCAGTTTTTAAAATGCACGAGTATTAATTTCTTGATGCATTCGTAAATAGTGGCGTAAAGTACATGTAACTTCTTCACTTGTTTATACAAAAACTATTTTTTTAAATGCATTTAATTTAATTTAATTTATTGATGCATCAATAAAATTTGGTTGTTACAATTATACTATCATTTGGTTTTCTAAAATCCTACACGATAAGTGATATTTTCCTAATGTTAAATAAGTATAATTTAACATACTTTATCATGTATATACCTATTATAATTGATGCATAAACATATACAAAATTATGCATATACATATTATAATTGATGCATCAAGGTATACAGAATTATGCATATACATATTATAATTTTAATTATCTAATTTAAAAATTAAAAAAATTATGCATATTCATATTATAATTGATGCATCAACATATTATAATTGATGCATAAACATATACAAAATTATGCATACACATATTATAATTGATGCATCAACGTATACAGAATTATGCATATACATATATATGAATTCGATGATATGCATCGACCTATAAAGAAATATGTATAATTAAAAAAATAAAACACATGAAAAAATAAAATATATAAAAATTATTATTTTTATAATATCAAACAAAGAGTAGTAGAATATCATAAAAAATAAAACACATGATGAAACATGATTAGTTTTTTTAATATCACATGATTAGTTTCTTTAATTATATATAGTATAAATAAGGAATTTCAATCATCCCAACTTAAATAATGGGACATAATTAATGAAAAAAAGGATGTAAAAAATTAGATGCATACAAAAAATTACTAGAACACCCTTTTAGGCTTGATTTTAATTGAAAAGATCAAATTAAATGAAAGAAATCTATAACCATTAATTCACTATGATCTATGGACCAAATTAATTCTTATTTCTTACTAAAGTATAAAGTTCTTATTTGAACCATTTCATATATATATATATATTTACCGTATATAGTGATGAAGAGAGATCTTTGATACTCATAATAGCCCGTGAGACATCTATAAAAGCATATTTACCGTATATACATGGTGTAAACCATAAAAGCCCGTGAGACATCTATAACTCTATAAATAGAGATCTTTGATACTCATAATAATACATATCTCATTCCTACTCTCTTTATTATTCTCTACATTCTCATTAGTTTATAATAGGCTTTGAATTTTATGTGTTTGAATTTTATTTTTGGATTTTAAAGAGCCGTAATTGAATAGCAGGACTTTATTTAGCAGGCAAAGTCCTTACAATTTGCATTGAAGAGAAGATCCTCTATCCTAGGTGTTTGTTCCACAATATTACCTACAAAAATTGATATCTATGTCTATTCAGTATAGCTGTTCGGTTTTATAATTATAGGATAGAGTTGAGATATAATAAGAGGGACTGTGGATTGTTTGCATTGCATTATCATAACTTTTTATGATGAGGTATACCTACAATTGCTACTTAAGTTTAGGGTGTAGAGAGGACAAACTTTGTTTACGTGTAATAGATAGCAGTATGCAAATATTAAAAATGTGAAGTACACTAAATTAAATACATATAATAGATTCCACTGAGAGGTTTTAGTGAAATTTGAATTTATAACTTTTGATTACTAGACAACAAACCTCAATTGATTGACACATCTATAAACAAACGAGTAATGGTAATTAGGTTCGGAACATACTCGGTTACAAGATAAAAGTAAAGTTGCATAAATAAACACAAATGATAAATAATGAAGTTCTTGACCTGATTCATCAAACAAAAATTTTATACTATAGTATAGAAAAACAGATTATAAAATATCGTTTATTGTCCTCTTGATTTTAGATCGATTATTTCTAGAGAAAGATGAGATGTTGCCGAATACAGCGATTCTATTTTCCACGTAACTCGTGAATTGTGATCTTGACATGGAGGACTAGGATATCCATGAGATCTTTTCATTATAGTTATTTTAAAATTTAACCAAAATGATAATCAATCGATAAATTAATAACAATTTTTTCTGCTAACACTTAAACCAACTTGAACCTAAATTTACCTAATAAAGTAATGAATTCTAACTCCATAATTCGTATTTCATTCCATGTCTGCGTTCTATGTTCGAGAATTTAATGTAAAATCGAAAAATAGAAACAGTTAATTAATTTGATTAGACGTGCTACTATGTTTGATTTATACATTTAGTTTAAGCTGTTCAAATCACATATGGAAACAAACAAACCATTTTCCCAAGAAGGGTTCAGCCTATATATACATCCGCCACTCCACAACTTGAAAACTAAAACGAGGAACCATCAGCTTAATTTCAATGGCCAAGAAATTGATGAGGCTTTGTGTTTTGTTGATATTATTTATGGTTTTAAGCATGAGTTGCAGGGTGCAGGGAGTTGGTCCAGCTCCATTTATTCCTTGCTGCCATGCCAACAACGTCGATTGTTGCCCCGAAAGCGTGAAGCTCTCCTACACAGATTCTCCAAACCGTCATGTAAAACCTTCGGTCCACAAATTGATTCCAGCCTTCTTGCATCGTCATTGATCCGGATATGAACCGTCCAATGAATATCTTGATTCGGAAATCTGTTAGTATATTATATATAAATACAAATAATATTTTATTGAAAAAGATCATGCGAGCTAGGTCCGTATGTGAGAATTATTGCTTTGAATGTTTATACATACTATACAGTTTCTATATATATGGGTCCAGATAATGGATATTGTAAGAACCTTAATCTATGTTTGTTAAGTTTTAATTTATTTTTAATTCAAAAAACGAGAAAATTAGGTTCAATAAGGCTAAACAACTCATTTTTTGTTTATGTTATGAATTAAACAAATGTTTTCACTCTCTTCATCACATTATCCCCAATTACATTCTCTTTCTTCCTTTTTTTTAATTAAATTCGTACTCAATTCGGAAGTTCACTTTTCCGGCGGCGCAGCGACAATCTTATCGAAACATCCGCTTGAAAATACGAAGAATCTTTTTATGTATAAAACTGTTTCTGTTCTCTAGCCTTTTTTTTTTCATTTATCTTTTTTCTTGGTTTTGATGTTCCTAGAAATTTATGCATATTGTTGGTCCCGAGTGTACGGTCAGGTGTAGAGAGGGGGGGGATGAATACACCGATTCGATTTCTCAACTTCGAACACGAACAGTCCTATTCGGGATGGTGTCGGCCGAAACGATTCGGCGAGACCAAACAGCTGTTCTGAATCGTGTGCGGCAAAGAGTCTGACTCTACTGAGACCTGCTAGCTGACTGAGTCAGAAATTCAGTATCTATAGTAAGAGTTCAGCATGCGGAAATGTGTGTAGGCCCAAATCAGTTGAGTGGTGAAAACGTTTTATGAAAGTCTCAGTTCAGCAGATATTCAGTTCAGTATGCTGAGACAGTTGATTGATTTTAAGAAATTATGTTCGAGTATGAATAGTAAAATCAATGCAACGGTAAGTAAACGACACGAGAGATTTTTAAAGTGGTTCGGATATCGCTCAAATCCTACGTCCCCTGTCCCGAAAGATCGGGAGGCTATTATTTATCCCGAGTTAGTCTCGGTCGGCTTGCGCCTCGGGCAAAGCCGCGTCTTGGTTTTTATGCGATCCAAGTCTCGGTTTACAACCATCAAACTTAGAAGTGTTTGACAAACTTTCTCCAACGGTGAAGGAGTCCTTATACAATAAGGATCGGGTTCAAAGATGAACTCCTTCGTCTAAGCTATAGATAAGAACAGTTGAGCTTAGGGTTAGAGGGATAGGGAATATGAGAGAGTAGCTTCTAGATCGACGAACAGCTGAAGGTAAGCTTTGAGTTCGTGTAACGTCAATTTGGATACTAGAGGCTTTATATGTCGGTTCAGCTTGATTCCCTATGAGCTAGAATGTAGTCTTTCGCCGGAAGATTGTTCTTCAAGTTCTTGCTAAGACTTTGTTCTTTGGGTTCTTTGCTCGTTGACTGCTTTCTGGATTTTTGGCTTTGTGGTTCGTGCATTCTGTACATTCTTCTTGAATAATCCCTCTATTTATAGAGCAAAGATTGAAATAGATCCGTTGGAGACGATCTTCTTCTCTCTCTCTCTTTTGGTAGCAAACGGCTCTTTTTGACGTAGGTAACAGTGCCTTTTCCTCCTTTTTCGGAAAGTGTTGACTTGCAGCTTTAGTAGGTAGGATGACACGTGTATGCTTGTCATTTGTCGAGGTGAATAAAGTGGTTGAGACAGAACAGACTTCGAGGCTAATTGAAGCTGACTTCTCTCTTCCTCGTATATGACTATGCTGATTGCATTTCAAAAAGATCTGGACAGTTCAGAAGATTGTCTGCCGATGCTGAGTCTGACCTTGTATTCAGTAGATAGACAGCTGAGATAAGTCTACTAAAGATCAGCTCTGAGTTCAGTGAACTACTCCTGCTGAGTTCAGTTCGACTGACTCTCTCAGTATACTGCTCCTGCTGAGTCCAGTATCACTGAGTCTTCTACACTGGTGCTGAGGCAAATAAGCTACTGAGCGCCTTGACCAGAGCAGAGTGTCTACTGAGTCTGAAACCTCAGAGACAAACAACATATACAACGGAATGGTTCACCAATCAGATAGGGTTTTGGGATCTTCAAATCTTCAGACAAGTACAGAGAACAAGGCTACTGAGCTTAAGATCAGTGTCTAAGACCGAATCATTTCCAACTAAGAGTAACAGTGTTGAGGATGGAATCATCACCCAACAATTTCCCTCTATTTGATGATGCCAAAACCTATCATCTATGCTAAACACTAACTTACTCAGGAACAGAGCTCCTTACATAATTACAAGAAGGATCAGTGGAGTTGTCTGGTAAGTGCTAAACTACTGAGGGAGACAGAGCAGAACAATTTCCCCCTTTACAACAATTTCCCCCATGCAACAATTTCCCCCTATGAGAAATAATAACTCTATGAAAGTCTAGTCTATCAGAAATCTAACCGAGCAAAAACTGACAGGTAAATAAACTAAGTGTGTGTGTGTCAGTAATCACTTCAGTGATTCCGAGTGTTAAAGCATAAAGCAAACACGGCTATTTAGACAACAAGTAGTTGTCAAAGCCAAAAAGCAGATTGTATATATATGATAGTCAGTTAAGTACAATACAAATCTTGCTAAGCTAAGAAGAGAACTAAGGAGGAGAACCCTTAAACCGCTGAATCCTATTCATGAAACCTTGAGATTGATCTTCGGGCAGTGGGACTCCATACATTCCGAACGTGTTCTTCCTCGGCTTCAAGTATTCAGACAAGTCTCGCTGGATCATCTTGTTCTAGACCTCGTTCATCGCAAAGCATTCTTCACTTCTTGTTCAATCACCCCGAGATGAACCGAGTCGTCTTGTCTTACGGGTGGAGGAATGATTCTTGCTTCGAGAACGCCGACTACTACCCCTTTAGTTACGGCTCGTGCAAATATGGGTAAAGATCGGGTTCGATAATGACCCATCCACTCGACGTAGGCATCGGCCTTAGACATTTCAGGCCAGAATCTCCAGAAATAATTTCTCTTGATAAACTCAATCTTGGTCGATTCCCATCTCTGATTGAACTGAATAGGCATCCAATCGTCGATCTCGGCCATCTATGTGTTTTCGGATCGGTTGGCTTCCCGAACCTTACGTATCGGTAAGGAATGTCGGCTTTCGAAGGAACTCTCGGCTGGCCTCTTGCTCGGTACGAATCCGAGTGCCTCGAGGTCCGCCAAATGTATCCTCCGCCCTGGCAGCCTCTAACTGTCTAGCTTCCTCTCCTCGGTAGAGATATCTCTCCATCTGAGCGAATATTGCTTCAATTTCTGCATCTTGCTCTTGAGGCTTCTGAGGAGCTTGTTCAGATTCAGCAGAGGTACTGGATTTGTTTTTGGACGTACCTTGCTGCTGAGTGCCTTTTTGCTGTTGTTGTTGCCTCTCCCTATCTTCATCATCCTCAATTCTGAGTATTATGGGAGGCAACCTAGCAGGCGCTTTCTTCTTTCCACTGCGTGCTGGTGCCTTTGTCTTTCCTTTAGCAGGCTTAGACTTTGGCTTGTTGGCAGCTTCAGCATCGGCAATCTCCCTAGCGAGCTTCTCATCAGCCGCTATCTGAGCCTCCTCCTCAGCAGAAATATATCTCTTGGTTTTCTTCTTTGCTGGAGGGGTCGGGAGATCCATTACTTTCTTACCTTTTCCCTGAACAGGTGGAGGTAGAGGAATCTCTTCTTCATCATCTGAGTCCTCTTTCTGTTCAGCATACTCTGCAACCTCCTTGATGATATCAGTAGGAGTCAGGGTTGCATGAGTAGCCTGGGATCCTGAGCCACTTGGGCCGGTCTCAGCTGTGCTCGCAGTTGGGACACCCTGGGCCTCACCCGTCTGAGTCTGAGTCTGAGATGACTTCAGTGTAGCTTCCCCATTAGAAGATTGTGTAGATTTTGTGGTTTTTGTAGGAGTAGGCTTCTCAGTACTCTGTTTCTTGCCTTTTGCTGGCTCGGTACTCTTTTTCTTCCCTCTTTCACTTTCCCCCTTTTTGGCATCATCAATAGCAGCCGGGGTAGGGATAAGTACCTTTTTCTGAAGGCTGTTGAAGGAGGTTGACAGCAACTGAATTTGATCCTTAAGGTCTGTCAGTGCCTCATGCAGCTCGTTCCTCTCAGAAGTCAGAGCTTCATTGTATTGCTTGTAGGAGAGTTCAGTTGCAGCCTTAAAATCATTCAGCTTCTCAGAGATCTTATCCTCCAGGACCAGTTGAATATTATCAAGTCTTATGTCTGTGGCCTGGGATTGTTTAGTAATAGCTTCAGTATGAGCCAATTTGGAAGCCTGAAATTCCTCAAGTAGTTTGGCTTGGCTCTCCTGAAAGATCCTGAGATGAGATTCAAATTTGTCTTGCTGCTGAGCCAGTGCTTTTGAAATAAGCGCAGAGACATCAGGGGAGACTGATTGAGATATAGAAGACTTCAGCCCCTGAAGCTCAGTAGCGGTGGCTTCAGCAGTCTTCTTCCACACGTTGTGGACTGCCTTGGCTAGGGCACGGTTCTGAGTGCCTTGGCTTTTGATAGCCTTCGCCACATACTTGGAACGTCGACGATGCGGGCTGGGCGCTACCTCGAATGCAGACTTCAACAAGAGCTGAGCGGGCTCTGTGGATGCTGAGGTACCAGCCGTCGACTTCGCAGGTCCAAGGATACTGGGCGGACGCGGAGCTTCTTCAGAAGTGAGTGTATCCTTGTCCTGGGGATTTCCCTCATCAGGCTTTCCAGGGCCTGAATCACTGGGTGGGTCGTCATGGTCTGACCCATCTGAGGGTGCTGGGCCGGAGGCAAGCTGTCGATCATGTATCATAGCCAGCATCACAGCCCTCAGATTGTCCATTGAACTGAGGTCTTCAGGCTCATAATAGCCTATCTGTTCTCTCAGTCTCAGTTCTTCTTCATGAAGTTGCTGACAGGAGTAGTGAAGAACTAAGCGTTGTAGACGAGGCCACTCCTGATGTCGCAGCAACATGTGGAGCCTTGTTGATTTGGCAATTTGCAACAGATCGGAGTAGTCAGCAAGCTCCGGAATTAGTTGAAGAATTTCTCGGGATGCTCTGGATAGAATCACTGACGCTTCCATCCCGATTGTTTCTTCTTCAGACGCCGTCTCGGATTCCAAGTCAATGGAGACGTCGAGTCTCGAAGGGTGGCGCACTGCTTGAGTGGAGGAACTGCGAGGGGGCTGTCAAGGCGTTGAATTTCTTCACTGTGAGCTTCAGTAGCCTCCTCTTGTTCCATAGCTACAGGTTCTTCAGTGGAGACGATTTTCTCCACTGATTGAGTCTTTTCAGAAGACTCGGATTCATCTATCGGCCTACGGGGCTGAGTAGTTTCTTGAGTGGCCTTCGGCTCAGGGGGCTTCGAGTTCAAGCAGCACATCGCCGGCTTTCCTCGGTTTCTTAGCCGGTGCCTTTGGGGTTTTTCTTTGGAGGCGTTCTCCTTTTCGTTGGAGTAGCCTTCTGAGACTCAGTCTGCTGAGTCACAGCTGAGGGGCCTGACCCGATTTACTGAAGGGCCGCAGTCCTGTTGTAAAACCGGACTTTCTTTATGTTGAAGTACTCCTTGTCGTCATAGGTGATCTGCTCAGAGCCACAGAAGTCTTCAATCATAACTGACAGCTTTAGCCCATAAAGTAATTTGCCTTTAGCGCTCAGCGTATGCGTGGGCTTGTCAAACTTGGCTGCTTGAGCCATAAATTCCCTATTGAAGAACTCGGTCCAGTTGACCTTGGCACAATCATAAATTGCCATCATCAAGTGGATCTTAGGTCGAGAGACCTGATTGAAGGAGCCAGCTTGGCTCGTCAGCAACTGCGTGACGATGTAGGCCAATGCTCTGAACTGTGGTAGCATTGCGTTCTTCGAGAAGGCTGCTCTGAAGGTTGTAGGCTTGCCACAGAATACCGTCAGGTATTCGTCTACTGAGTCGTCGTTATAGCCTATAGTACTGATGCCTTCAGATGGAAGATTGAAGCTCTTCTTCAGTGCTTGCTTGATCGATATCCGCTTCAGAATCTTCGACGCATCGCCAATAGCGTGAACAACGAAACTCGCCCAATATCTCCTCCGACGGAATCAGAGTTCAGATATATCTCTGCCACTTGTCGAGGAAGGAAGTAAGTGGGCTTCCTCGATAGAAATTCTTCCAGACTAGATCCTCTGAGGTATGTAAAGACTTCATCCATGTATTCGAGCTCGCAAGCATCGAATTCCATGACCGGTTCGCACCTGCACACGGCCTTTGCTCGAGGATCTCCTCCATGTTGTCGGGAGCATCTACAAAAATACCCGCCATAGTACTGTTACAAGAGATTTATCGAGTATCGATTCTTAGTTAGAACAGTTGCTTACGTAGTGATACCGAAAAAAAAATACGAGAGAATACGATAATGAGTTCTCATAGGCATACCAATAAAATCGAGATAAGATATGAAGATGAAGTTGCAAGAAAGGATTGCTTTTGCAAATCTCGGATTTTTCGGATTTGAAAGATTTGAAGTATGCTAATGGCGGTTTGAGAAGATATGATCAAATATATATATCAAACGTGAAGATGAAGAGTTATTTGATCAAAGGTTGTGATTAAACTGCTTTATAGAATGGACGGTCAAGATTAGAAGATATATTATAGGTAATGATCACATATGCCGCCTAATTCAAAGCCAGTTGTAAAATAGCCTAAGTAGTAACTGTGAAAAGACATGCATTAAATGCGCGCAGAGTTCAGCAAGCTTATGTATGGAATGTCGTGCATTAAATGATATTCGTTAATAATAAAGACAAACCAAGAGATATTAATATCATGCTGAATCTTTGTCATAAATGCAAGGTACTGTAATATAAATTACTACTGAGTAGAGATACGCAAACCTGTCAGCTGAACATAGTAGTCAGCTGATACCTCGTGTAGATGGTTTCTGAATCTCTATGTGCGAATACATTCGATCGAGAGTGAACATTCCCCCTCTTACCGAAATGATCCTCTCCTCGAAACCTTTTACGACCGGGGTCGAGTAGGGTCCAACAAGACCTATCTCTACTGAAAGTTCTCTGAATCCTGGATTCGGCTAGAGGCTTGGTCGGTATGTCGGCCCGTTGCTTGTCGGTATGGATCTTTTCCATCCTGATATCCTTCTTTTCGACATGGTCACGAATGAAGTGATGTCTGATGTCCACGTGCTTGCATCTCGTGTGTAGTACGGGATTACGAGTGATTGCAATGGCATTGGTACTATCGTAGAAGATCGGCACTTCATTACGAATGACGTCATAGTCTCTCAGTGCTTGTCTCGACCAAAGGATTTGGGCGCAACAACTTCCGGTAGCCATGTATTCGGCTTCGGTAGTCGACGTAGCTACCGAGTGCTGTTTCTTTGAAAACTATGAGATCGACTTTGCCGCCAAGGAACCGACATGTTCCCCGAAGTTGATTTTCGGTCAATTCTACATCCTGCATAGTCAGCATCAGAATAGCCAGTTAGTTCAATATTATCATCAGCTGGATACCATAAACCCATGTCAGGTGTTCCTAGGAAATAGCGGAGAATCTTCTTTGCTGAGTCCATATGGCTCTGCTTGGGATTCGCCTGAAATCGAGCACAGACACCTACAGCATAAGTTATGTCAGGACGAGTAGCTGTTAAATATAATAATGAACCAATTATAGCACGATATTCGGTTTGGTCTACTGATACTCCCTCTTTATCAAGATCTATCTTCATATTCGTATTCATCGGGATCTTGATAGATTTACCGGATGTGCAGCCGAATCTTTTGATGAGGTCTCGAGTGTATTTGCCTTGGTTGATGAACGTTCCCTTTTCAGATTGCTTGACTTGAAAACCAAGGAAGTAGTTCATTTCTCCCATCATTGACATCTCGAACTTATCCTTCATCATCTTTTCAAATTGTTGACACATGATGACATTCTTTGATCCGAATATGATGTCATCCACGTAGATCTGCACAAGTAATAAGTCTTCTTCCAGTCGAATGCTGAATAGAGTGCGGTCTACTGTGCCTTTCTGAAAACCTTTCTGAAGAAGAAACTTAGACAAGGTATCGTACCAAGCCCTGGGTGCTTGTTTTAACCCATACAGAGCCTTTCTGAGTCTATATACTTGATGTCCCTGCTGAAAGTCGGGCGGTTGTTCCACATAGACTTCTTCTTTCAGCACGCCATTCAGGAACGCAGACTTCACATCCATTTGATAAACTCTGAATCTTTGATGTGTTGCGTAGGCTAGGAATAGTCTAATTGCCTCCAATCTTGCAACTGGAGTGAAAGTTTCATCGAAATCTATTCCTTCAGCTTGACAGTAGCCTTTAGCCTCGAGCCTTGCTTTGTTCCTTACTATAACGTTGTTTTCATCTCGCTTGTTTTTGAAGACCCATTTGGTTCCAATGACATGTTGATGACGGGGTCTGTCTACAAGCTCCCACACTTCGTTTCTCGTAAACCGATTCGACTCCTCCGCATAGCTATGATCCGGTCAAGCATCCTTTAATGCATCCTCAATGGTCTGAGGCTCTTCAGTAGACAAGAAGCAGGAAAATAGTGCGCTTTCTCCTTGACAGAATCTGGATCTTGTCTTGACATTAGCTGAGGGATCTCCAATGATTAGATCAGCAGTGTGAGCATCGAGCCACGATCTACGAAGTTTCAGCTCTTCATCTGAAATTTGTTCAACACAGATAGTAGGTGAGTTAGGCATTTCAGTTGTACTATTTTGGGATTGAAGAATTTCAGTGATAAGAGTATGATCTACTGAGTCACCAGGTTCAGGGGCATTCAGCTCAGGAACATTACTAGATGTTCCCCCTGAGTTGTTATTCTCAGTAGTGGTCTCAGTTACCTCAACGGTTTCCTCATCGACCTGAGTTACCTGGGATTGATTCTGTTCGGGAGAATCAATCTGCTCAGCTACTTGCTTTGCTGGTTGAGATTCAGTAGATTTGTCTTCAGTTTCTTCGTCTGAATCATCATCCCAACATAGCTGGATCTTTTCAGGTTTGTCCTTTAAGCTTAGATCCTGTAGCTGTCTACTGATGTCCTCAGATTCAGAATTTGAGTTATTGCTCCTGTCTTCAGTAGCAAACTCGTTAAAAACAACATGAGGGCTTTCCTCCACACAAAGAGTCCGATAGTTGAATACTCTGAAAGCTTTGCGACCCAAGAGTATCCTAAGAATACTCCCCGATCGACTTGCTATCAAAAGTCTTCAGCTGATCTTTCCCATTATTGTGGATAAAGCATGAACAACCAAAGATATGGAAATAAGATAGAGAAGGCTTCCTGCTGTTCCATATTTCATATGGTGTCCTCTTATGCTGCTTTGTCAGTAGAGATCTATTCTGAGTGTAACATGCAGTGTCCGTTGCTTCTGCCCAGAATTTGGATGGGAGTCCTGAATCTGCGAGTAGAGTTCTAGGCTGCTTCTTTGAGAGTTCTCGTTCTTTCGTTCAGCAACTCCATTTTCTTCGAGGTGTGCGGGCGGCCGATGTCTCATGCTCTATTCCTTCGCTCGTGAACTCCTCTACCATGGAATTAAGGAACTCGGTTCCTGCGTCCGAACGTATTTTTCGATCTTGGTGTTCTTCTCGACACTGAGCTTTTTCAGAAGCTTTGGTAACTCTGTTTTGACGTCAGATTTGTTGGCAATGAATATGACCCATGTGTAGCGCGAGTAGTCATCTATGACCACTAAAGCATACTTCTTGCCTCTGATCGTCACTGGAGAGACTGGACCGAACAAATCCATATGTAGCAGCTGAAGGATTCCATCAGTGGAAGGAGATGGAACTGTTGGATTTTGATTCTTTGTTTGCTTTCCCTTCAGACATGCTTCACACTGAGTGTCTTTGCTGAATATTTCATTCGGCAGTCCCCTTGCTAGAGTGTCTCTTGCTAGTTTGTTGAGCGTCTTGAAGTTGAGATGGCTGAGTCTTCTATGCCATAGCCACCCCGTTCGATTATCGTTCTTTGCCAACAGACAAGCTTCGAGTTCGCTGAGTTCCAGTCAGCCACGTAGATATTCTTTTTACGCGAACCTGATAACACTGTTTTCCCTGTAGATTTATCAATGACATCACAGAAACCAGCGTAAAAAATCACTCTATTCGAGTTATCACAAAATTGACTAATAGAGAGAAGATTATGCTGAAGTCCTTCAACATAGGATACTCTAGGAACGTTGGCAGTTCCTATGCTGAGTGTGCCGTATCCTCTCGTGTAGCCTTTTGCATTGTCTCCGAACTCAATTCTGGGTCCTTCTTCAGTGATATAATTCTTCAGTAGACTCCTTTGGTATGTCATATGTCTTGAGCATCCGCTGTCCACATACCATGGGTCTCTGCACACCTGCAAAATAGAATTAAAATTAAGGTACCCTTTATTTTTGATTTTGGGTCCTTAGATGTTAGTTTTAATAACCCAAATTTGTCTAACAACCCTGGTGGTTTCAGACATCTTCTTTCCACTAGAGTCAACATATCTGACCACTGGACTGGTCATAGGTGACTTCTGAGGCTTCTGAGGTTCAGGAGTCCTAATCTTCTGAGCTGGTGGACTGCTGACCTTTGCCTTCTGTGCGGCTTTCTGTTTCTTCTAACTTTTGGATCCTCTTCTGACTATAGGTTCATAATAATATGACCCATACTGAGCTGGATGTGTCAGCTTTGGAGGTCCATACTGATCGGCCAATTTTGATTTGCTGGTTCCCCCTTAACTGAACTGGGGTACTTTGGCTTTGATCTCTTTGTCAGAATGCTGCTGAGTAGGATGAGGTGCTTTCATCTTTTGTTTGTTCTTTGCGAGGGGGTTCAGTATATCAGCATTGATGGTCTTTCCTCGAACAAACCTATCAGCAAGCCGTCCTTCTGAGTGTACTGGGGCAGACGAGGAAGCTCCCTGGCTGAATCCAAGTCCTTCCTTGCAGTGCTTTGGCTTGTTGCTTGCGAGCATAGCCTCTAGCTTCTTTTCAGCGCCCACGTAACGCTCAGTCATCAGGCTCCTCCAGACATCATCACTCTTCTTCAGTGTGTCGTGCTCGGTCTGAAGTTATGACATTTCTTGCTTCAGTAGACTCAGTTCAGTATCTTTCTGAGTCAAGTCATTGGTCAGAACTGAAATCCGATCTTCTTGATGCTGAGACTTGGCCATCAAAGAGTTTATCTCCTCCCTGAGTCTCAACACAAGTCCTTCGGCCTCAATAGCAACCTGACTCTCCTGAGAAAGTCTCTGATTCTCCACTTTTAGGGTATCCAATTCCTGAAGAGTCTTACTGAGCTGCAGACTCATCTGAATTTGTTCGTCGAGCAGTTCTTCGTATGCGGTCGCGACGTCCAAATTCTCATCTGCACTTGAAATAGTGTCGTGTGTGCAATGTGAAGAGGAATTGACTGGTTCAAGAGTGTTTACCTCATCCTCTTCGCCTGCCATTAGGCACTTTTCAGTTGTTTCTTCAGCTTCAAGCTCTAGGGCCATGAAAGCTGCATCATCATTCGATGAATCCATAAAGGAGTCGACCTCTTCTGAGTCGTCTGAGATTTCGCCAACTATGTAGGATTGTCTTTTCTGGGCGAATTTCTCTCTCCTTGCCTTACATGCTGCGCGTTCAGCACCAGGACAATCATATTGATAATGTCCTGGCTTCTTGCAGTTGTAGCAAGCGATGACTCTTTCTTCTTTGCTTTCGCTATTCTTTGATGGTTCTGAGTCATCCTTCTTTCTATATTCAGAAGATTGTGAGTCAGGAGTGTGTTTCGACATATAATTTGACTTACCTTTCGTTTCCCGATAGGCTTTAGTCACTTTTCTGCGTCGCTCCTTCTCCTTCTGATATTTCACAGCGAGCAGCGCATACTTCTGAGCGAGACTTCCTTCTTGTAGATCATTGAGTGAAGGTTCAGTCTTACTCGTCGTCTTGCTCGTCGCGGGAGATGCTGTGCTGACTGACGCTTTGAAAGCATGGTCAATCTTTGTGTCAGCTTCAGCTCTCAGCTTTCGTTGAGGTCTGTCGAACTCAAACTCCTCTGCCTGTAATTCTGAAAAGATATGGTCAGGAGAGACAACATCTAAATCAGAATGTCGCAATAGAGTGGCAAAAGGTGTCCAGTGTCCGTCCGGCAGTGCCCTCAGTATCTTTAGATTCATTTCTCGATTGCTGAATGTCTTTCCCAGCCCGTTAATTGAGTTCATCAAATTGGTAAATCTGATGTTCAGATCTTCGATTTTGTCACCAGGCATGAGAGACAAGCTTTCCAGCTTTTGGAGTTCCAGCGCTAATTTATTCGCTTTAATCTTCTGAGTCCCCCGACTCAGTAGCGCTAGGGCATCCCAGAGTTCTTTAGCGGTTTTGCATTCCTGAACCCTGCCAAGATAAGAATCACTAAGAGTGGTTAGTATGGCATTCCTGGCGACTCGGTCTAGATTGTGAAGCTTCTTCTCTTCAGGAGTGAAGAGACTTCTATCTTTAGGGATCTTCTTCCCAGTCACCATTCCTCCTCCTTCAGCTTGAGTTACAACACTATCGATCATGGGAACGATAGGTCCATCTTCAAGCACTTCAGTCATACTGTCATGGAGGGATGTCAGATGTGCTTCCATTCTGACTCGCCATACTCCATAATTCTCTACCGAGAACATGGGTACCATCCTTATACCTGACATATCAGCCATAGAAGATAAAGATATGAATGTAGAGTGATATGCAGTGAAAACGTTTTCCTCCGGATCCGTTCGAATAGACCAGTCTCAAAGTGACAAGAGTCTTAAGGAACTCCCGCCCTGATACCAATTGTTGGTCCCGAGTGTACGGTCAGGTGTAGGGGGGGTGAATACACCTGATTCGATTTCTCAACTTCGAACACGAACAGTCCTATTCAGGATGGTGTCTGACTGAAACAGTTCAGCAGACCAAACAGCTGTTCTGAATCGTGTGCGGCAAAGAGTCTGACTCTACTGAGACCTGCTAGCTGACTGAGTCAGAAATTCAGTATCTACAGTAAGAGTTCAGCGTGCGGAAATGTGTGTAGGCCCAAATCAGTTGAGTGGTGAAAACGTTTTATGAAAGTCTCAGTTCAGCAGATATTCAGTTCAGTATGCTGAGACAGTTGATTGATTTTAAGAAATTATGTTCAGTATGAATAGTAAAATCAATGCAACAGTAAGTAAACGACACAGAGATTTTTAAAGTGGTTCGGATATCATTCAAATCCTACGTCCACTGTCCCGAAAGATCAGGAGGCTATTATTTATCCTGAGTTAGTCTCAGTCAGCTTGCGCACTGGGCAAAGCCGCGTCTTGGTTTTTATACTGATCCAAGTCTCAATTTACAACCATCAAACTTAGAAGTGTTTGACAAACTTTCTCCAACAGTGAAGGAGTCCTTATACAATAAGGATCAGGTTCAAAGATGAACTCCTTCGTCTAAGCTATAGATAAGAACAGTTGAGCTTAGGGTTAGAGGGATAGGGAATATGAGAGAGTAGCTTCTAGATCGACGAACAGCTGAAGGTAAGCTTTGAGTTCGTGTAACGTCGATTTGGATACTAGAGGCTTTATATGTCGGTTCAGCTTGATTCCCTATGAGCTAGAATGTAGTCTTTCGCCGGAAGATTGTTCTTCAAGTTCTTGCTAAGACTTTGTTCTTTGGGTTCTTTGCTCGTTGACTGCTTTCTGGATTTTTGGCTTTGTGGTTCGTGCATTCTGTACATTCTTCTTGAATAATCCCTCTATTTATAGAGCAGAGATTGAAATAGATCCGTTGGAGACGATCTTCTTCTCTCTCTCTCTTTTGGTAGCAAACGGCTCTTTTTTACGTAGGTAACAGTGCCTTTTCCTCCTTTTTCGGAAAGTGTTGACTTGCAGCTTTAGTAGGTAGGATGACACGTGTATGCTTGTCATTTGTCGAGGTGAATAAAGTGGTTGAGACAGAACAGACTTCGAGACTTCGAGGCTAATTGAAGCTGACTTCTCTCTTCCTCGTATGTGACTATGCTGATTTCATTTCAAAAAGATCTGACAGTTCAGAAGACTGTCTGCCGATGCTGAGTCTGACCTTGTATTCAGTAGATAGACAGCTGAGATAAGTCTACTAAAGATCAGCTCTGAGTTCAGTGAACTACTCCCGCCGAGTTCGGGTTCGCGACTCTCTTCGATATCTTTGCTCCTGCTGAGTCCAGTATCACTGAGTCTTCTACACTGGTGCTGAGGCAAATAAGCTACTGAGCGCCTTGACCAGAGCAGAGTGTCTACTGAGTCTGAAACCTCAGAGACAAACAACATATACAACGGAATGGTTCACCAATCAGATAGGGTTTTGGGATCTTCAAATCTTCAGACAAGTACAGAGCACAAGGCTACTGAGCTTAAGATCAGTGTCTAAGACCGAATCATTTCCCACTATGAGTAACAGTGTTGAGGATGGAATCATCACCCAACACATATTAAGTAGTCAGTTTATACATAAAAACAAATTTTTTTATGCATACTTATTAACCGTTTTACTGAACAATAATATATGCATAAAACTATGTACAGATGTGCACAAAGCAGAAGCAATTTATGCATAAAATGGAACAATAATACAACATTCAATATTTGAGCAAACCATCTAATATTCCTATCAAACCATCACACTCAAAGACTATATCCCACATTTTACTTTTGCTTCTGTGAAATGAGATGAGATCCCATCTAAGGGAAGAATAAAAACATGAATATCTCTGCCGAGGAATAAATTACACAAACCTTCTAACAAAACTTGTGTACTGGTTTTCTTCCCACTACAACCCTCAAAAAAAGAATTTCATAACTCCGTCCCCAATATGTCAAAAAGATTGGACCAAAAATTCCGGTCAACCACTTGTATAAGCACATCCTTGATCCTTGTGTAAACAATGATATATACTTCACAAACAACCCATCAGTCTGTATGTGAGAATTATTGTTTGCATGTTATGTATACTATATGCAATTGCTATATACTAGTATATATGAGTCCATTCCCTAATATATATAATGTACATATGATTTGCATACTACTAGCTATTACATATAACCAGAGTTTGCACTCTCTACACCTTAAACTTTAACAGTTGTTGATATACCTCGTCATAAAAAGTTATGATAATGCAATACAAAGAGAGGAGATCCTTTGTCCCTAATATTTTTTCGCAACTCTATTCCACAATTATAAAATCGGACGATGACATAGACATCCAATCTTACAGATAATTTTATTGTGGAACAACACCTAGCATAGAGGATCTTCTTGCTATTCAATTATATAATGAATTTTTAAAATCCAAAAATAAAATTGAACCACATAAAATTCAAAACCTAATTACCCCAAAGAAGTTTTAAAATTATAGCATACTTGTTGACATACTAATAGCTTAGTTTGCAAATTTTGACGAGCCATATTGAACTACGTTAACAAGATAAAGCAGCTGTAGATAGTTAATATCCAATACTTGTTTCCCTCATCATACAAAATAAAGCAGCTCTAGTCCATCTTGATAAATGAGGTTCACAACTAAAGGTTGACATATTTTGGCTCTAGAAAAGCATTTACAACTAATGGCTTAAGAAGGGAGAAACATTTTCAACATACTAAAACCTAGATATGTAACATACAAAACAGGTAGATCAGTTGGTACTCAGCCGAGCAAATCTTCAAGTCACCCTTCTAGTCCATGGTCAGCCGAAATAACTTAGCACTGAGGAATTCAATTGGGTATTTCAGAACACACGGAATCAGCAAAGAAAATCGAGCCAAGTACTGAATATCTAGAAGACATCTTAGTAAAAGCGTCCAAGGAATTTGAGAAAGTCAACTCAATACCAATGTTGAGTTTGAACAAACCTCACCAACTTTCTAACCTGGACCAATGAGGAGCTGTCAACACTGTACCTACTCTGACACAAAGCTGCTTCTTAAACTAAAAAAGAGGAAATTCCTACAGTGGCTAGTCAAACCTCAAGATGGCCATTTTTCTTGTCGTTTTTGACACGTGTCTATACCTTTTCCAACTGATCTATTCATGAGTTGAGACTATGAATAGAGAAGAGTCTTCATACAAGGAAAAAAAAGGGGGGGAACCAAGCATATTCAAGTACTCAAATACTCTAGCGAACAAAAAGCTTACATAGTGAAGAACTCATACACAGAAAGATTAATTAGTTCTTCACTCTAGAGATCTATTGTTCCCATTCTCTATTTTAAGAAATTCTTGTAATATCTTAAGCTTAGAAAACTCGAAGGATTCTAAGAACTAGTTGGAGAAAATCAAACCTCGTGTTTGAAATTGTAAAGTCACTAAGATTATAACTAGAGTATCTGTCCAGCGTAGAGATCGACTGAGACTTACTCAATATAAGTAATCAAGAACTTCTGCTTTGTTCAGGACAGTGGACGTA
This sequence comes from Lavandula angustifolia, assembly GCA_028984105.1. NCBI lineage: Eukaryota > Viridiplantae > Streptophyta > Magnoliopsida > Lamiales > Lamiaceae > Lavandula > Lavandula angustifolia. The sequence goes on from CM054825.1 coordinate 19,267,959, forward strand.
GGATCTAGCATATGCGAACCACTTTAAAAACTGCTTGTGTTGATTTATTGTTTCATTGATTAACTGTTCATATTGCATACAACTGAACTTTAAAAAATCACACTCCGCATAAAACATGTTGTCAACTGAGACGAAAATTATTTTGGGCCTTCACTTCCACACTCTATCTTATATTGAATTAGTGTTCATTGACTGAATTCAGTAGATAGGATTCAACAGACAGATACCCTCTGCCCATGCGATCGAGAAAGTTTATCTGACTAACTGACTTTCACGTTTGAGTTGGAATTTGTATTCAGGTGTATTCACCCCCCACCCCCACCCCACCCTCTACACCTGCTGAAGGCTCATCTCTGGATCAACAAACATTTCTTAACCAATGGCAATGAGAGAAGGTAGTGCATGAAAATGTAAGAGTTGTACCTTGAACTATCTTAGAGATGTGCAGAAAAATAAAAGAAGTGAGGAGTTGGAGGGTTTCTGGTTGAGCTCTTGAAGAGAAGAGGAAAGTAAAGGAATAAGAAGCAAATGAAGTGAGAGAGTATTTATGGGGTCATAAAGTTAGGAGATTATTAAGCTATAACTAGACTACTTGAGCACACCTCCTTGATGAGTCGTTTTCGTACTTAGTAATTTCAAGCCGAAAAGTGTGTCAATTGGCCAACCGGTGCACTCGCAGTGGCGAAAAATGCAGGTTTTAGGTGCTGACGTGGCATGATGACGAGGATATTATTTGGCGATTTTTGATGATGAAAAGGCACGGAATTGATGACGTGGGCGCGGATTTGTTGAGAAGGAAAGAATCTTGAAGATATTTTGTGGTAGATAAGGAAAGATATTATTTCCTTATCTATCCAAATCCCTTTCCTTATCAAAGAAGGATTTGACCTAGCTTGGAGAGGAAGAAAGGGAGTCTATAAAGAGAGGAAGGAGCACGAAATCAGACCTTATGCCCGCATATAACCGCTCCTTCACTTCCGTTCATTCACGCCGCCGCCGCCGTCCGAACCACAACCGTCGCCGCCGCCATTCACCGCCGAAGCCGAAGACAACTACCGAACCATTTACTGATTCTGTAGCTTAGTTGAAGAAGAAAACACATCTTTCATTTCCGTTGTTTATGCTTTTTAATTTCGAGTTTGAATTCTAGTTTTAATTTCATTTCGTAGTTAATTGTTTTCGTAGAAACTTAATATTTACGTTTGAACATCCTTTTCTATTTTAATTCAAGTTTTAGTTTAATTTCGTAGATTTAAATATTTTGTTATTTCGTGCTTTAATAGTTTTAATTTTCGTTAATGCTAGATCTAGGGTTATTCATGTTTATGTTTATGTTTTGTAAACTGTCCCAATTGCCCAACCGAAGCGTCTGCATGAGTAGCTAAACTTTTTAGGGTCCGACAGAATGTAAACGCACACGTGAACAATACATGAGGCTTAGGTTCGAATAATTAATCAAAAGAGTTTCGGGTTAATTCTGGTTTATTTAATCTGACTAGTAATTTAGGATTGGTCACCCTAGGTTGCGCAGTCTGTAGCTAACTTAGTACTTCCATCGTTTCTCGTGGAACAAGGCTAGGTAAGTAGCGAAATTATTCGTAAGAGTAATTGGATTAAACCGATAGGAGACTATTAGATGCCCAACATACGAGTAGGCTCCTATACTAGGCTCCCTTAGTTTGATAAAGTTGTCTAGCTATTAAATCTATTGATTGCCCAACAACATAGGTTTTAGCTAGGTTAGGGAAGTGGCCGTTTCGATGCCCAACATGGCGGTTACCGACTAAGTAAGTGGGAGTGAGGATCACGCAGTTTAAGTTATGGTGGTCTATAACTAGTAGATTCTTGAGATTAAGTCATATTAAGTGCCGAGGATTGGAATTACGTGTGTGTGAATATTCTGCTGGACCTGCCTTTCAATTGCCCAGTTCATACAGTTTATTTTCAGTTTTCAGTTTTATTAATTTCTTTCAGTTTTACAATTTCTTAGTTTAGATTAAAACTTAAATCTTGCGTGGTTGCTAATCAAAACCATAGATAAATAGGAAAATAAAGTGTCTAGTTGTCCGTTCCCTGTGTTCGATACCCTGTGAACCATACTGATATAATTCTCTAATTTTGCAGGATTATTTGGTGCAATATAGCGATCACCAAAGTGGCGTCATTGCCGGGGAACGGTGTTAACTAGTTTTCTTTATTTTTTCTACTAATCTTTTTTTTTGTGCTTTTTGATGTTGCATGAGCAGGTCTTCCAACCCTAGTCTGATATTTGATACTGAGATCGAGAAAACAGCAACGAGGAATAGGAAGAAGACAAAGCTGCAAAAGCAACAGAATCTGTCCAAGGCAGCTGACGTCTCAACTGCCCAACCAGGAGACAGAACAGACGCCATTGATCAAAACAGCGCGTCAGAACCAGAGACTGTCTTGTTCGACAAAATAAGGCAAAATACTCCAGTAACAAGCTCAGAATAAGAGGAGCAAGAGATGGAAGAAGTGCACAATCCACAACCTTTGAGGATGAATGCCGGATCGCTTGACATGGGAATGGACCTACCCGATCCAATCCAAATCACAACTACTGAACAAATCGATGTCAAGCTGAACATGGTCGCTGCCATGCCGAAGTTTATGGAAGGATGAACGAGAACTCGAATTCCTTTTTGGCGTCGTTCAACCAAGTTTGTAACCTGCACAGGCAAGGCAACCTAGATGCATTCAAGCTCAAGGCTTTTCCATTCACACTGCAAGATGGAGCACAAGCGTGGTTCTCAAGCCTTAAGCCAAATACGATCACGACATGGGCCCAGATGCGAACGGTTTTCTTGAAGAAGTATTTTCCGCAATCGAAGACGAATGCGCTCAAGAAGGAGATATCTGGGATTGCTCAAGAAATTGACGAAACCTTCAATGCATATTGGGAGAGATTCGGGTGACTTGTCGATAGTTGTCCTAACCAAGGCTACTCGGACGTAGAGCTTTTACAAATCGTCTATCAAGGTATGACCGACAAAGCAAAAGTCATGGTTGATATTGGCTTAAAAGGGAATTTCCCCACAAGTCTCTATGAAGATGCAAGAAATATTATTGAAGGACTTGCGGAATCTACCTCGCAATACAAGGGGCCGAGAACAACACAGAGAGCTGTAAATTGGTCTCATTCCGATTATATGGATGAGATCGATACTAAAGTGGATGCAAAATTCAGCCTATTGCAAGACAAACTAGACCTAATACTCAAGCAGAACGCGTCTGCTTCAAATCAATCGATTGCTGATCACGCCTGTAGAGCATGCGGTCAGAAAGGGCATACGTCACTATAATGTCTGGGAGAAGAAATGAATGCGGCTGGAAATGGGAGTGGACAACAAGGAGTTTATCCGAACCTTAAATGGAGGCAGCTGGAAGATCAATTTCAACCAAGGAATCTGTCTCATCAACAATTTCAGCAACCATACCAGCCTCCTAATCCACATAGCTATCAGCAGGCGTATAAGCCCCCGCATCAAAGGCAGTTTCAGCAGCAGAGTGCTCCGATTGTCCAATCGGAGCAGCATAATCCATTAGAAAAGCTTTTGGCCGAAATGATTTCTTCACAGAAGGACACTACTGCATTTCAACAACAAATGCAGCGGGAGATAAATTAGACGAAGAAGGATCAACAAGCTACGATGGAAAACTTGGCCAAGTAGATGAATAAGCTGAATTCTACGATGCAAGAGATGAAGAGCACTCAAGGATAGCTTCCAGCTCATACTCAGCCTAATCCGAATGCTATGGCTAATGTAAGTCAATTAAGTATGTGCGGTAAAAAGGAAACAGATGGAGAGAACGGTGCCCGACTGCCCAAGCGAGTGGAATTTCCAGAAAGTCAAGTACAACAACTCATCCACCGCTATGACAATTTGTACCAGACACCTACTAATGGTACAAACTGTGCTAAACAACCGTCTCAAACATACATGCCTCTACACCATCAAATATACCAACAACAAGGTCCATCGCCTGGCCAGGCAGACCCTGGATCTTCTTCGTTTGAAGAATTGATGCGCGAGATGATTGCTTCTCAAACGGAATCAATTACATATCAGAGGCAGATGCAGAAGGAGATAATCTCAAATCAAAATGAGATTCAAGCCATGAAGGAAGAGATGCAAAAATTGAAGATGGATCAGCAAGTTACTTTGGAAAATCTATTTGAGCAAGTGTTCAAAATGGCCAGCTCACTCCATGATCTGAAGGGAGGTCACAAGCTCAAAAACAGCTAAATCCAAATACCCATAACTGCAATCAGATTACGCTGCGTGGAGGAAAAGAACTGCCTGGGCCGATTGTGCAACCGAGACACCCAGAAAAGTTAGCAGAAAAGAAGAAGGCCGCAGAACAGCCTGCACGATCATACCGCCCAGCAGAACAGCATGCTAAAGATACTGAACCAGAACAGGATGAAGAAGGTGTTCCGACTGGCCAATCGGAGTCTGAACCGATACTACCTCCACCATTTCCGGAAGCTTTGGAAAGGAAGAGAACGTCGAACAAGGAAAGCATGGATTACATGAAGCTATTCGAGAAATTGGAGATAAATATCCCTTTCCTAGAAGCCGTAAAGATTCCCAAGTTCGGGGAATTTGTGAAGGATTTCATTGCCGGAAAAGTTCTCGAGTCCGAAAAAGTCTTGTTCGACCACACAGTATCAACAATCATACAGAAGATGCTGCCTGCTAAATGTGCCGACCCAGGTATGTTTACACTGCTCTGTCTGATGGGTGATGTTATGATTAAACAAGCCATGTGTGATCTAGGTGCATCCATAAATGTTATGCCTTTATCTGTATATAATCAATTGGTAGGAGTTGAGTTAATATCCACTAAGGTGATTATTCAATTAGCGGATAGGTCATGCATTGCTCCGGTAGGCCTACTAGAGAACATTTTAGTCAGAATCAACAATTTTGTCTATTCGGCTGATTTTTATGTAATTGATACGAATGATAGGCAAGTTGAAGGAACTGCGGGTGTGTTATTGGGTAGGCCATTTTTAAAAACTGTAAAGGCTATAATTAATATGGATGAGGGTTTGATAAGTGTTGCATACCATAATGAAACTTATGTTCATCGCATAGCTGAAGCACTTAAGGAACCCTATGATCATGAGAATGAGAATGCTTTTTCTACTGACTCCATAGATGCTATTGTCCAAGAATATCTTGAGACGTATGTGATGCAGGATAAAATGGAGGTCACCTTGACTCAAGGACTGATCGAAGAAGATGTTGAAGATATGAGGGACGAGGAGATCAGAGAAAGCATCTTGGCTTTATACGCAACTCCAAAACTGGAAACTGTCGGCAGTGTGTTTCAGTTGCCCAGTCAAGACGATTATGTAGTAGAATGGCTGAAAATCGTGGGATTGAAGCCCCAACCTGAAAGAGACAAGAAAAGGGCAGCAAGGGGGCAGACTACCATCGTCTTTCAAATGGATAGGCCATCAACCAAGTGTGAGAAAGAATTTCGGAAGAAGGCCTTTGAAGATTTCAAGTGGTATAAAGACCGTGAGAAGAAGATGAAGAGGGTGATCAATGTAGTGGATGTGACTCCACTGCGCATACTGTCACACGATTGATCTTGAAGAGGAGGTCTAGCCGAAGACTCTAAAGAGAGGCGCTTCCGGGAGGCAACCCGCGTTTTTAGTAATTTTCGTTATTTTATTTTGTGCTTTGTTTCCATATGATTTTATGCTTGGTGTGTTCTTCTTTTTCAGATTCTTGGCTAAGTGTGATCAGTTCACTTAAGTGCAGCTGTTGCCCGACATTTTCCATTCGTCGTACCGTGATGAGCTGGCTGCCTCGCTTGCCCAAGCGAGGCGCCAAGTAACTTTTCTCCCCGATTTTTGTTTTTCGTTTTTGTTTTCTGTTTTGAGTCAGTTTTTGTGAGTCTTTTCTGTCCTTACACTTGAAATGGTTCAAGTGTAAGGAGGGGTTGTTTATTTTCTTTTATCTTTTGTTTGTTCTTACACTTGGTAGGGATCAAGTGTAAGGAGGGTGTTTTGTGTTTATTTTGTCATGCATTCTCTCTTTGTTTAGTCTTTTCTTCTTGCTCGAGGGCGAGCAAGTTTTAAGTGTAAGGAGGGGGGTATTTTGTGTCGAAGCATGCCAAAATTTTCGATTTTTGATACACCGATTTCTATGCTCATGCATGTCTTATTTGTGCTTTTGTGTTTCAATATGCTTGCTTGTAGACTTTGTGAAAATTAGATCTAGGCACATATGTGTATGTAATTTGGGATGACGAAAAATAAACTTTGTTGCATCGAATTTTATAACCACTCACTTATATTAGATTTGAGCCTAAAGTAGGACACTTTCTACTATTTCTTTTGAGAGTGTTTATCCGCAAAATTGCAATATGTTTGAGTCACTTGTGATAAATGATAGGAGGCACTAGGGATTTTTAGCTACACGGCCGCGACAAAATATTTCCGACCCTAAATTATCCCCTAGTGAGCCAAGTTGAGCATTGACCGATTCTTCGATATGAGTTAGTAAAAATTTAGCCAAGGCCTTTTAAACTTTCTCTTGACCCATGTTATTGATGTCTTATATACTTTCCTGTGCATTATAGATGTTGTTTAGATGATTGTTACATATGTCCTCTGCCTACCAAAGTAAGAGGTGCTGCAAAAAGATTTGTATAGGCCGAAAGTTGAATGTATAAGCTGCGAAAGAAGAAAGCAGATTTTAAGTGGCCTGATTGCCCAATTGAGACAGTCTGTACCCAGAATGTGGAAAAACAAGAAAAAATTTTATGCCACGAAAAATACATATGGAATATTCAGAAAAAAAGAGATGTGGCAGGAAAAAAAAAATGGGTGCATAAAATAAATTGTAGCATTTGTGCGAAATTGTTAATTGGTGGGATGTTTTGAATTTTGTATTAATTGCACAAGTAAGTGAGTTTGGCATGCATAACATTGAATTGTAATTTTTTTTTATGGAGCTTAGTACCCCTAGGACCCATACCAACATCAATTTGTCTAAGTCCTAAGCCCCATTACAACCAAATGAGAAAGACCTCCTTGATATTGCTATTGTGACGATCTCTTATCGTGATTGCGTGGATTTGTTTTCTTGAGTGGCTAGAACCGGACCTAGACTAGTTGAGTGATGAGCGAACCTTGAGGAGATCCACATTGTTTAGATTTTGACCAAGTTGATATATGTGTGTCTAGTTTCAAAATTTGCATTGTCTACTTGCTTGATGAGATCATATTTGCATGATTTGATTTGTTTGGCTAGTTAATTGGTGTCGAGAATTTCGGATTGATTGCTGCTGCTTCTTGTCGTCGTTTTTCATGTTTTTGTTTTGAGTCCATGTGTTTATTTCATGTCTTAGTTTTGTTCGTGTCTTTGTTTCCTTATTATGTCGTGTCTTTGTTTCCTTGAGTCTTTTATTTTGTTTGAGTCTTGGGGATTGGCCGAAATAACTAAGTACTTATCTTCTGTCTCTCCTTATACTCGAGGGCGAGTATAAATCAAGTGTAAGGATATTTGATGAGTCGTTTTCGTACTTAGTAATTTCAGGCTGAAAAGTGTGTCAATTGGCCAACCGGTGCACTCGCAGTGGCGAAAAATGCAGGTTTTAGGAGCTGACGTGGCATGATAACAAGGATATTATTTGGCAATTTTTGATGATGAAAAGGCACGGAATTGATGACGTGGGCGCGGATTTGTTGAGAAGGAAAGAATCTTGAAGATATTTTGTGGTAGATAAGGAAAGATATTATTTCCTTATCTATCCAAATCCCTTTCCTTATCAAAGAAGGATTTGACCTAGCTTGGAGAGGAAGAAAGTGAGTCTATAAAGAGAGGAAGGAGCACGAAATCAGACCTTATGCCCGCATATAACCGCTCCTTCACTTCCGTTCATTCACGCCGCCGCCGCCGTCCGAACCACAACCGTCGCCGCCGCCGATCACCGCCGAAGCCGAAGACAACCACCGAACCATTTACCGATTCTGTAGCTTAGTTGAAGAAGAAAACACATCTTTCATTTCCGTTGTTTATGCTTTTTAATTTTCGAGTTTTAATTCTAGTTTTAATTTCATTTCGTAGTTAATCGTTTTCGTAGGAACTTAATATTTACGTTTGAACATCCTTTGCTATTTTTATTCAAGTTTTAGTTTAATTTCGTAGATTTAAATATTCTATTATTTCGTGCTTTAATAGTTTTAATTTTCGTTCATGTTAGATCTAGGGTTATTCATGTTTATGTTTTACGTTACGTAAACCGTCCCGGGTTGCCCAACCGAAGCGTCTCGCATGAGTAGCTAAACTTTTTAGTGGTCCGACGGAATGTAAAATGCACACGTGAACAGTACATGAGGCCTAAGGTTCGAATAATTAATCAAAAGAGTTTCGGGTTAATTCTGGTTTATTTAATCTTACTAGTAATTTAAGATTGGTCACCCTAGGTTGCGCGGTCTGTAGCTAACTTAGTACTTCCATCGTTTCTAGTGGAACAAGGCTAGGTAAGTAGCGAAATTATTCGTAAGAGTAATTGGATTAAACCGATAGGAGACTATTAGATATCCAACATACGAGTAGGCTCCTATAATAGGCTCTCTTAGTTCGATAAAGCTGTCTAGCTATTAAATCTATTGATTGCCCAACAACGTAGGTTGTAGCAAGGTTAGGGAAGTAGCCGTTTTGATGCCCAACATGGCGGTTACCGACTAAGTAAGTGGGAGTGAGGATCACGCAGTTTAAGTTACAGTGGTCTGTAACTAGTAGATTCTTGAGATTAATTCATATTAAGTGCCGATGATTGGAATTACGTGTGTGTGAATATTCTGCTGGACCTGCCTTTCAATTGCTCAGTTCATACAGTTTATTTTCAGTTTTCAGTTTTATTAATTTCTTTCAGTTTTGCAATTTCTTAGTTTAGATTAAAACCTAAATCTTGCGTGGTTGCTAACCAAAACCATAGATAAGTAGGAAAATAAAGTGTTTAGTCGTCCGTTCCCTGTGTTCGATACCCTGTGAACTATACTGATATAATTCTCTAATTTTGCAGGATTATTTGGTACAATACAGCGATCACCACTCCTCTTAGAAGAAGAACATGTGTATGGAGACATGCAAAAAGTTCCACCAATCAAAGAGCATGCAAACATATCAATCACAAATCTTTTACATAAAGCATATAAAATAATTTTATTTATTTAGTAAATTGGAGATATGCCTATGATGAACAAATATAAACATTAATTTACAATAATTGCACACTCAAATATGCAACAAATATGACTATGCTCATATGCAGAAATTCTTTTAATAAAAAATTGACTACAAGTCGTACGTGAAAACTTTATTCAAAAGTAACGACTTTTTCGGGGCCTGAATCATCTAATTTCTTAATTGTAAAAGCTAAATAAATTCTTATATAATTATAGGGAAAATCGGGTTATTACAGTTACACTGCTGACACAATCAATACTATTATATAAAAACTGTGGATTACAACAACACTTAGGGGCTGTAATTGGGATATATAGTGTCTAAAGGGCCTGTGCAAATAAATTTTACTAAAAAGTTGTTTCCAATTAGTTAAGATTACAACTCAAGATATACATGGTACAATATTTAAGCATACGTGATTATTTTAATTTGTTTCTTCCGATATGGTGTCCACAAACCGCACATATAAATTAGTTCGTGGAAGTGTTTATGTTTTTTCGATCATTAATGTTTTTTTTTAAATAAAACTCTTTGTTCGGGTTTTGTCTAATTTAAGATCGAGTCGATGAAAATCATTAATAGAGAAGTAACTGCACTAATGAGCAAGTATTAGGAGCGTGTCTTTAATTTACTAGATGACAAAAACTTGCGTGCACATGTTGCACACGCAACATGATCCAATTATCTAATTTTGACCTGTTTTGATCCGTTGACCCGTTTTGATCCGTAGTTGACTCGTGACGGCAGCATGATGTCATTATTCCCTTATTTATTTTTATTTTTTCATTTTTTTATTTGTTTTTTCCCTTATATGTAAGGACGGACATGTCACTCTTTGCGAACAAAAGTGTTGTTTTTTCTAAACAAAAAATTTTAATTTTTTTTTTCCGATTTTTTTTTTTTTTTTTTTTATAAAAAAGGTGTGTCATTTGTAATGAATAAATGTGTCATTTGTTATTTATCTCAAATTGTCAATTGTAACAAACAAAGGTGTCATTTGTATTTGAATAAAGTGTCATTTGTATCATTTATTTACTATCAATTACTTTTGAAAAAAATCCGATTTGTTTCGAAAAAGTGTCATTTGTTTATGAAAAAAGAGTCAATTTTCTATATTGTTTGTGTCAATCATGACTAAAGAACGTGTAGCAAAGTGTCTATTTAGGCCATAATTCATAATAGAGAGCATAATGTCAATTGTCTCTGTTGTGCGTGTCACTCATGACAAAAGAAAATGTCAATGATGAGCAGAGTGTCTCATTAAGCCATAATTCATAGTAAGAGAGCAGATTGTCAATTGTATCTGTTGTGTGTGTCAATCATGACAAAAGAACGTGTCAATGATGAGCAGGGTGTTTGTTTAAGCCATAATTCACAGTAGAGAGCAGAGTGTCAATTATCTCTGTTGTGCTTGTCACTCATGAAAAAAGAATGTGTCAATGATGAGCAGAAATTTGGTTAAGCCATAATTCACAGTAAGAGAGCAGAGTGTCAATTTTCTCTGTCGTGCGTGTCAATCATGACAAAAGAATGTGTCAATGATGAGCAGAGCATCTATTTAAGCCATAATTCACAGTCAAGAGCAAAGTGTCAATTGTATTTGCTGTGCGTGTCAATCATGATAATAGAACGTGTCAATGCTGAGCAGAATGTCTATTTAAGTCATAATTCACAGTAGAGAGCAGAGAGTCAAAAATGACACAATTGTTCACAACAAATGACACTTTACGTTATAAGAAATGACACATCAATAAATTACTTAACCAATAAACCCATAGCAAAAGCAAGGATCTCAATATTACAAACAAAATCAAATTAAACTTCAACTTACAACAACATAAAATAGTTATAGGAGTGGTCGTGGAAAAAAAAAAAATTACCCGGACAATGTAAAAGAAAATGATGAACTAGATTACGAATCTTCAGTTTTAATAATAGAAAGAAAAGGAGTGATGCTAACTATTGAAAGTGTTCAGAAGGATGAAATCTTATCGCTTGCATTGGGGATGAATCAAAAAGCTAAACCCAAATCCACCGACAAATACACAGACGAACACATCTATAAACCATGCACATCGAAGATTAACAAAATTCAAATATTTAAATAAATTCGACACTTGAAAACAAAAATGTTCACCTGTTCAGGCGAGAGAATGGAGAGATTCTTATGCAGATTCGGTGCGATGGATGTCAAATTATCGATGGGAAGTTTGGAAAGAGCATCGATGATACAAACAATACAATGCAAAATAAAATAAATGCGGTTGCGACTGTGGTGGCGGCGGCGTGGGCAGACGGGGGAGAGGAGAGAGAGATAGGGAGGCGCATATAAATCTGAACGGAGCGGAGGCAGATTTGGAGGATCGCACGGAGATGGATTCGGCCACCGGAGCGACGGAGCAGAGGCGCGAGAAGCGACGGCGATGACGACGAAGGCGGAGATAGAAAGGAGTGACGGCGTCGGAGACAAAGAGGATGGTGGAGAGAGTGAGAGAGGCGAGTGGAGAAAGAGAGAGAGAGGGGGGGGGGGAATGGAGAAAGAGAGAGAGAGCGAGGGGTGAAGGAGGGGAGAGAGAGAAAGGTGATAGTGGGTAGGAGAGGAGACGGGAGAGAGAGAGAGTGTGTGATTCAATAATTTTTTTTAATACTTGACCGAATTAAAATTAGGTAATTGAATCATGTTATATGTGCAACATGATACACCCTAGTTCCATCTCTTACTAGATTACCACTTTTAATAGACAATAAACTTATTATATGTTGGAAAATCTGCATTTAAATGCACTATAGAGGCATATTACGGGTTTTTCGTGTTTGGCATATTACGTACAATATTTGTAACAATCGCAAGAGACAAAATGCGACCTTGTTGCCGAAAATAAAAAACGATCTTAACTTACCTTAGCTTGGAAATGACGTCTTCATCCGCTAGATCGTCCACCGCCTCTGCTGGCGTCGCTGTCTCTTTGGCCGCAACCGCCACCTCCTCCGCGGTCGCCTCCTCCACCGGAGTCCCTTTCCCCGCAGCGACTTCCGTAGGCATCTCCGCTGTTGGATTTGGTGGACCACCTCCATTTTCGTTCGTGGCCTCTTCAACATCAAGTGCTACATTGCCATCATCCAACTTGGCCGCCATGTCGTCCGCAATAAATGAATGTATCTTGAACAACCTTTGTGAGGCTATAAATGACATTATGTCATCTTCGGCGACACCGTTTATCCCTTTTGGGACGTTGAACCACCTTGGAGGGGTGGGGGGCTCGACCCTAACTTTACCGGCACCGTTGCACTCTTCAAGAGCATTGCCCGCCGCCGAAAAGCCACCATAATTTGGTGGAGCCGACTTCAAACGTTGGCAACAAAAGATGTTGTTTTACTTAACAACATTAGGGTTTGGAAACATCCTCAAGGAAGATGGTCCCGCACCTCCAAGTGCAAATGAGGAGAACATGAAAGTCTCCATTGCCTACGAAAATTGGAGTACTTCCGACTATTTGTGTAAAAACTTTTTGTTAAGTGGTCTAGTGGATAGCTTGTATAGTGTATATGCAAACGTGAATACCTCAAAAGAAATATGGGAGGCACTAGACAAGAAATATTATACTAACGATGCGAGTACAAAGAAATTTATTGTAGCCCGATTTTCGGACTACAAGATGGTGGATTCCCGACCCATCATGGACCAAGTGCAAGAATTCCAACTAAATATACACGGGGTTCATGCTGAAGGGATGCTCTTGCCCGACGCCTTTACCGTGGCAGCCATGATCGAGAAGCTCCCTCCAAGTTGGAAGGACTTCAAAAGCTACCTCAAGCACAAGCGAAAGGAGATGTCGCTTGAAGACTTGATTGTAAAGCTTCGCATCAAGGCGATGTCCGGAGTTCAAGACGTAAAGTCCAAATCCCGATGGACCCAAGTGGTCAACTTGTTGGAGAAAGGTGGTGACTCTAACAAACGAGGGCGTCCCAACGGTAAAGACCATGCAAAAGGTAAATGTCAAACTAGAATGTTTGATGGAGATTGCTACAATTGTGGCAAAGTGGGTCACATGTCCAAGGACTGCCGAAAGCCCAAGAAGAAGAAGGCAAGACAAGCCAACTTGATGGAAAATGACCTCCCTTTAGAGGACCTAGCGGCTGTGATCACAGAAGATGCAAATATTGTCGAGAACCCCGACATTTGGTTCGTCGACACTGTTGGAACCGCACATGTGTGTGGTGATAGAAGCCGCTTCAAGAAATATCGTCCCTGTCAAGGGAGGAAGCTGAACATGGGGAACCAAGCATCTTCCGACGTGGTTGGAGTTGGCCCCGTCGTGCTGAGGATGACTTCCAGCAAAAAATTGATTTTGAATGAAGTCCTTCATGTTCCAGATATTTAGAAGAACCTTGTGTCGGGTTCCGTACTAGTCAAACGTTGTTTTAGACTAGTGTTCGAAGCTGATAAGTTTATCTTATCTAAGTCTGGTGTATTCCTTGATAAGGGATATCTTACCGATTGACTTTTTAAGCTCAATGTAGCGGCACTTCTCCAAGTGCCTAAGAATGAAGGAAATAATAATAATGCTTCTAATTCTTCTTACTTGACTGAGTGCTCCGATTTATGGCATTGTAGATTAGGACATGATAATCTAAATACAATAAAAAAACGTCTAGCTAATCTCGATTTACTAAAAGTAAATGAGTTTAATGAAAATAAAAGATGTGAAGTATGTGTAGAAGCAAAAATGGTGAAACCACCGTTTCATTCAGTGGAAATGAGCTCTAAGCCTCTTGAACTTATTCACACAGATTTGTGTGATTTGAAGTTTGTGCAAACAAGAGGTGGTAAAAAGTATTTCATCACGTTTATTGACGATTGCTCACATTATTGTTGTCTTTATCTTCTAAGAAGTAAAGACGAGGCAATTGAAGCTTTTAAAAGTTTCAAAGCGGAAGCCGAAATCAACTAGATTGTCGGATTAAAAACGTTCGAAGTGATAGAGGGGGAGAATATGTAGCCCCGTTTGAAGACTTGTGTAAATCAAGTGGTCTTATTCATCAAACCACTATCCCCTATTCGCCACAATCTAACAACGTTGCTGAAAGGAAAAATCGAACACTTAAGGAGATAATGAATGTCTTGTTAATTAGTTCGGGGTTACCCTAGAATTGGGGGAAGTTATTTTAACAACTAACTATTTACTGAACAAGATTCCCCTTAAAGGTAAGGATATAACTCCTTACGAGATGTGGAAAGGAAGGAAACCTTCCTACAAATACCTTAAAGTGTGGGGGTGTTTGGCTAAGGTAGAAGTGCTACCTAAGCAAGTTACAATCGGACCTATGACCGTCGATTGTATCTTTATCGGATATGCTTTGAATAGTAGTGCATATAGGTTTATTATTCATAAGTCGGAAGTTCCCGATATGAATGTGAGAACAACTACTGAATCAATTAATGTTATTTTCTTTGAGAATATTTATCCGTGTAAGGATAAGGCAGAATCTAGCTCTAATGCTAGAATGAGAGATGAAACTATTAGTTCTGAGCTTGGAAGGGTTGAACCAGTTTCACGAAAATGACCTGGTTCTGACCTAGAAGCTTTTGAACCGAGATGTAGCACAAGAGCAAGGCAAAGGACTTTGGTCCGGACTATGTAGTGTTCCTCTTAGATGAGGAACCGAGATTTGTTAATGAAGCTCTTACTAGACCCGATGGACCACTTTGGAAAGAAGCTGTCCAAGGTGAGATTGATTCCATTATGCAAAATCATACGTGGGTGTTAGCAGATCTGCTAGAAGGTTGTAAACCCTTAGGATGTAAATGAATCCTAAAAAGAAAATATAAGGCTGATGGGTCAATTGATAAATATAAGGCCCGTTTGGTTGTAAAGAGTTTTAAGCAAAGGGAAGGGTATGACTTTTTCGATACCTATTTGCCTGTCACTAGAATAACTTCGATCTACGTGTTGCTTTCGATTGCTGCTTTGCTCAATGTTGAAACTCACCAAAGGGGTGTGAAAACTGCATTTCTAAATGGAGATTTAGAAGAGGAAATCTATATGGAACAGCCTGAAGGATTTGTTGTACCTGGCCAAGAGAGGAAGGTATTCAAGCTGGTTAAGTCCTTATATGGATTAAAGCAAGCCCCTTTACAATGACATTTGAAGTTTGACGAAGTTATGATATCAAACGGATTCAAGATAAATGAGTGTGACAAATGTATTTACATAAAGGATACGAATAACGATTTTGTTATTGTATATCTTTATGTTGATGATATGCTAATTATGGGACGTAACTGTCAAGTGATTAATGAAACCAAGCACATGTTTAAAAGAAATTTCGACATGAAGGACATGGGATTGGCTGACGTTATTCTTGGAGTGAAAATCCAAATAACTCCTGAGGGAATTGTTATATCATAATCTCATTATATTGAGAAAGTGCTTAAGAAGTTCAATACGTGTGATGGTCTGCCAGCCAAGACTCCTTTAGAACTTAATGTTCACTTAAGCAAGAATAGAGGCGATCCTGTTGCTCAAGAGGATTTTGCTAGGATTATAGGTTGTTTAATGTACATCACGAACTGTACAAGACCTGATCTACCTTGTCTTATAAATAAGTTGAGTCGTTATACGAGCAATCCTAGTAGGGAGCATTGGAGAGCTTTGATTAGGGTTTTGAGGTACTTGAAATACACTCTAAACTTTGGGCTACACTACTCTAGATACCCCCCGGTACTTGAAGGGTACTGTAATGCAAATTGGATATCCCACACACAAGACTCACTGTCAACGAGTGGTTATGTGTTTACTATAGGGGGTAGAGTTGTGTCTTGGAGGTCCACAAAACAGAGACATGTGTAGCCTGATCCACCATGGAATCATAATTTATCGCCTTAGATAAGGCCGGTGAGGAAGCCGAGTGGCTCCGTAACTTCTTAGAAGATATTCCATGTTGGAACAAATCCATACCGCCGGTGATGATTCACTACGATAGTCAAGCTGCTATTGGAAGGACGAAAAGTGGGTTATACAATGGTAACTTTCAACACATACATCGACGATATAATACTGTAAGACACTTGATCACGAGTGGAGTTATTTCTGTTGACTATGTTAGGTCGACAGATAACCTAGCGGATCCGCTTACTAAGAGTTTGTCTCGAGATCAAATGTATAAACTGCTAGAGGGAATGGGAGTAAAATCCACAACTTAAGACAATTATAGTGGTAACCCAACCTTGTAGAGTGGAGATCCTATGAACTTGGTTCAATGGGAAAACTAAGCTATAAGAGTCTGTTTGTGTAACAACACTCGACAAAATTATTCCCTAAAAAGAGCAGTAGAGTGTTGCTGACCTGTTATGTGGTGAGGTTAAGTCATAGACTTTTAATGATTCTTGGATACCTCGAGGAGGTGGAGTATGGCAGGATACTCGTGTAAGAATCACCTATGTAAGTGAGAAGTGCGGGCCGCTTCTATTCGATACTTATGAATCCAAAGAGGTTGTCCATAGTCAGAAACGGACACAAACGTGAGAACAGACGAGGTTGAGACTTTATAGTGTTAGTATTATTGTCTCGGTATACACGTTGGAGGAATAGTTCAAAACATTGTGTTCACTAGTCCGCCAGTATACTCGATAACACTAACTAAGGATAGTTCAAGGTCAAAAGCCACCTACCATGATTCTTTATTCTCTATTGAGGACTGGGCTTAGTGTCTCCATGCAAGCATTTATGCTCTTTCCACTCATGTGGGGGATTGTTGGAAAATCTGCATTTAAATGCAGTATAGAGGAGTTTCTCAATTCCGATTTTTGGTGAGTGAGAAATAGCTTCTCGAAGTTTGGTGCACAAAGTGGTGGAGATAATATATGTTTTGAATTTGATAGGAATTCAAAGTCTCCATTGATGGCCATGATTGTGTAACCGCCATGTCCATGATCATGGTGTTGAATGATATTAATTCTCCAAGGTGGTGTAGTCCCTATAAATAGTTGTAGGTAGCATGACATTTTACACACACTACAAGAATTATTCATCTCATCATCTAGCATTAGTTCTAAGTTCAAAGCTTTGTTCTCGTCATTCGTCTAGTTCGTCGGAGCTTGTTATATTGCGGTGCTGCCTATAACAAGACGAAAACCGTTTTATCTTTGGGAAGATAACGTCCACACCGAGAGCACTACTGGGGCGTTTATCTCTTGCGGATAGAGAGAATATCTCGACTCGGCTTGATATTTGGTTCTTGTTTTCTTCCTTGTTTAAGTTATAATATTCCATTTCTATTTTACGGATTTTTCGTGTTCGGCATATTACATATAATATTTGTAACATTATACTCTAATTGCGGGCACAGTCCGACCCAGTAAACTCTTAGTCTCAAACTTGCTTTTATTTCTTCTCGCACCTCATAATAATGCAAAACTCGAACTACATTTTCTTGAAATAAACTGCATCTTAAAACAAAACAAACTACATCTTGACTTACCATATTTAATTTTAGACATGTAAACCTTAGTTAACCCTCTTGCAATCAGCTCTGATCTCTCCCTCGGTTCCAGTGAGCGGACTGATGTTTCCCATTTTTATCATGGACTGGACATATGCGTCGAAGAAGTCATTTTGGTTGCCTGCAAAACCGTTGACAATACCAACCGTATCAGCTCCACCTGTGGAGAACAACACCTGATCGCTCCGAAGAAGTCCTCTGTTGACTTGGAGGTTCTCAAAGTAGTCGTTATCGAAATTATCAGGTGTGGACTGGTCAAGATTTTCGGTGGCATCCCCGTTTCCGTTTTCCGGGCACGTCTGCCGTAGCGCCTCGAGGTATGTAGTATCTATGGAGTCGTCCGGCACACCGGGGCCTTGGAAACTGTAGAGCCTGCCGCTGAAAGTAAAGCATCTCGCGCGCCCGAATGTATGAGCACCTGATCAGACATGTAGTATTTTTTGTAAATGCGTGTTTTTTCATCTGTCAATTAAGGCTTTTCTAAACAAAATACTAGCATAAAATTTGAAAATTTTCCTTGCAACAAAAAATAAACTAAATTAAAATAATTCATATTTCTTAGACCATCCTTAATAAATTTGACATTAAAATATATTTATATATTGCAGTAAAATATATGAGTTATTTAACTATATTATTTTAAACTTAAGATTCGTCAAACGTCCCTGAATATTTTAAATATTACACATACATTTCTTACATTTATAGATTCATACATACCTTAATGTATTTTATATACCGTATATATATGTACTACACGCATATATTTTTTTTAAATTCATGAATCTTTTTATGTTTTCAATATATGTACGGACACATTTTAAAGTGTCATGAACTATGTATTAAAGTAGCTTCATATAATAATATATGCGTATGTTACTCGAGAGAGGTTTTAGTTCTAGATGGTGTTAAATAGTACCTGAGAGAGCTACCAAATCGGTGGAGTCAAGGCCCTTATTGCTGAAATTAGATTTAAGTTCGTCGAGGGTTGCAAAAGGGCTGGGGAGATCCCTGTTTGCGCCTTCTCGGTTTGCTGTCCTGCTATCCCTTCTGCCTAGAGGAACTTGGTACGATGGACCTCCGCCCTAATTGATTCAAACAGCATATGTACATTTTTATACCACGTACCTACTTACGTTGGAAACAGATGTTATGTGTTATTGTAGAAAAGATTTTGTACCAGTTGAGTTGAAATTTGAGAAGCCAAGGCCAAAATGTCTGCACATGAGACCACTCCGGGGCACACATTCTCCAGGGCAGTTTTGATGTCGTCGACGATGGGGAACCCGCCCGCTCCTTGGTTTGGAGGTGCGTCTTTCTCGCTCTCTATGCCGTCTGCATTGTCTAGCAGAAGCGAGCCATCGCAGCCCTGATCAAATAAGACCCCACAAACTTCATTCTAATTATGTATTGGAATACATACTGAATGAACCTTAAGTTGTGACGAAAAAATAACTAGAAATATATAGTTTGGGGGGCATGCAAAATACTAATATTTTGAAAATTAAACTTAAAATCTGGGATTCTGCAGTGCATGATTTAGCTAATTAGTAAGTCGAGCCGGATAATCACATCTAAAATAACATGCATGGGCACTCTCTCTGAGTCTCTAACACCTCGATAGAGAGACAAAAGAAGCAGCGAGAAGGTGAAAACATACGTTAACAAAACAGTCATGGAAATGAAGGCGAATTAGCTTAGCCCCAGCTCGAACATCACTCCGTTGAGCCTGCTCGATTACGTTGCGGACAACGCTGGATATGTTGGGGCAGGAGCTTGCATAAAATGTGGTGCTCAGCTGCGCATTGCATCCTCCAAACACTAGAGTTAGAAAAACAGCTGCCAGCAATAACCGTAACGCAGACATGATTGACTAAACAAAGATAGTTTTGTTGATTTTGTGGTTTCTGATGAGTAAAATGAGACTCGGCTTAGATGAATTTATAGTAATTCTTGAAGGAGGAACTCTCGTCCGTTTGAGTTGAGAACACGAGCATGCATGGAGACTAGTGTAATATTCAAAGGTACTGAAATTTCATCATTACGTAATTGATTTGGATGCTGATTATGGACATGCTTTCCATGCATATTATATATTTAATCAGGATATGGTACTCCACGACAATTGTAATATTCAAAGGTACTCCACGACAATTGTAACTATTGAGTTGATGACTATTCCTTACCAAACAAAAGAATAGATTTTATGAAATAATTTTTTTTACTACTATGATTGATCGTGAGTTCGTTAAATTCATTAGAACATATTTAAAAATAATACTACATAGTTAAATAATCTTTTCTTCGCTACAGACCAAACTGAAATAAATTTAATTACGTACGAAACAAAAGTCTATGTAAGCTTTGAATGCAATTACTTTGTTGTATATATTAAAAAGAAAAATAATAGTAGTTCATTTGAGATGGTCTAACAATTAAGATGGTTAACTTCTGAGCAAGGACGAAGGCCACAGATAGAGTCGATCTAATTATGTCGCTAGAGGCTGTTCATTAGACATAATTAGTGTAATGTCGTTTACAATTTTTTCCTTAATTTTTTGTCTTAAAATGCTAGTCTATAAAGTTGTTTGAAAATGATCAGCTTATCACAGCCGGCTACATTAGTGTAACATGTAACCACCCAATACAAAAATGCTATAAGAGACCGTGTGACTAGCTAGGAGGATTCACTTTTTGATCAAGAAGAATTTATTACTTTTACATTTGAATAATATGTGCACGAAAACTTATATGATCATACTATCACATAAATATGCCAACTTACGTGTAAATTAATTTGGATAATATGCTTCTAATTTAATTAAGGATATATTCTTACACAAATATATAAACATGGTATTGACCAATTCAAACTGATATTTTTCTTTTGTGATTAAAACATCTCAACCCAAATATTAATTTGTCTTTTCTTTCCTCCCTTGTTGGACTAATGCTCCTTTGAAATCTTAAACTAGCTAGTTGCATCTGTCTACTTCTCAATATTTGATTATATGATTGTGCCATAATTTTGTATTATCTCATCGCGCGTTGTCTTGGTTAAATTTGGGAGTGAGATCCGTCCATTCTTCTGATCTCCACGACTAAGTAAAAATTAAGTAAAAAGTGTACAAGGCCCTCTTAATTCCAAGTTAATTAGTTGATGAACATGCGGATGCTTTATATGCATGATGCATGTTTAATATGCATATCCATACGTATACAAAAACATAGTAATATATATGAGCACAGAGAGAGAAAGGTTTATTCACGTACACATTTTCAACAAATTAATGAATTAACCATTTTGTCAAAAAGGATGGCTGCCTGAATTCCGTTATAATAAGTGCGAAAAGTCTATCTTAACATATATTTGTGTGATATGCTTACTCAGCTGTTTGTCCCTAAAGAAATTTCTGTAGGGACAATTGACATAATTAATCAGAGAAAGTGATTTAGATTTTTAGGCACTACTTATTTTTTCTGGTCTTCAAGTTCTAGAATTAGAAACTTTCAAACAAATATATTAAAAAAGCTTCAACCTGCTCAATCTTGAAAATTATCAAAATTGCTGGTTTGATCAAATGACGAAATCAAAGGGAGAGCCGTTGGCCATAGCCGCTACATAAATTTTCCTAAAATATTTTTTTGTAAATATTTGTAATTATATACTTATGCAAGATAATAAAAAATTATTTACGTGCAAAATTATTGTTATTTATTTTTTTATATTAGCCTGTAAATACATGAAGTAATTGGCTGAAATTTGGTTTTGCACACGATACTTAAAACGCTCCTCAAAATACATGACTTTTCAAGTCGCTAAAATTTTTACACCGGTGAAAAGCTCCGACGATTTCGAATATGACGGGGCGGACGATTTGGCAGACAGATTTTCCAAGTAAGAAATTTTGTAGTTATTATCACCTGTAAATACACGAAGTTTGAGTTTCATCTAATTTTGAATATGACTTTCAAACTTAAAAAAAAATACTCCCTCCGTCCCAATTTAAATGTCCCCTTGCCTTTTTGCACGGGGATTAAGGAGAGTTGGTGGATGTGAGTAGAGATTTAAAAAGGTGTGGGTCTTACAAAAAATTTGTGTGTTAAAATTTGCCAAAAAGGGAAAGTGGACATTTAAATTGGGACACTCAAAAATGGTATAAGAGACATTTAAATTGGGACGGAGGGAGTATATATTTACATTTTATTTTATGCTTAGTATTTATTGGAGGTGTGAAAAGAAGAATCCAGTATTTGAATCGAACCGAATAATTTAAATATTAAATAACGAATCGAACACGGAACAAGTTTAATATTCCAAACAAATATGAATAGAATATAGTGGTACTTAATTAGATGATAAATTTTACTGAAATATTTTAGATATTTCTTATAAAAAACTCATGTTAATTAATCATATATTCACACCCTCAATTAAATACTACTAAAGCATATAATAGTACAATTTAAACATATTTTTGTTGAAGTTCTGAAGTTATGTGCAGATCAGATTAAACTCAAACTTCATGTATTTTCATGTGACAATAATACATAATTTCTGACTTGAAAAAATCTATCTTCCAATTAAGCACTAAAACGCTAGTCGTCCGCCCTGTTAGATTTTTGATCTCGCCAGAGTTTTTCGCAGGTGTGCAATTTTTAGCTAATTGAAAAGGTTAAGTATTTTGAGGAACGTTTTAAATGTCTTGTGCAAAACCAAATTTCAGCCAAACTTCGTGTATTTACATGTTAATATCGTTTACTTTTATTATTGATTATTTTAATCGATGAGGTGAATTATAATTTTTACTTTTGTTGCGTACACTTAAAACTCAACATATGTGTGTTCAAACTACTAAATAATAACTTTGTTTACAATTAGTTTTATGGAATTCTTTAATTTCTCATATATGAGATTTTTGTTTCAATTTCTTTGTCAACTAGTGCAGTATCCATGGATTCGCATAGATTTTTTTTATGTTTCATATATCACTATCTCTAATTATGTGATAAATAGATCTCGATACACATCCGCACAGATGGGCATCTTGGTAATTTTGTATCATATATCCACTACAAAAAAAGGTCACATTTGTGACAAAGCTAATAAGAGGAAATTTATTTTGTTGCAATTGGTATATCTAAAGTGACAAATTTTTATGTTTGTTGCGTTACGTAGTATATATGCAACAAAATCAAATTTCCTCACATTACCATTGCCCCTATTGTGAGGATTATATTTTTCGTTATCACAACTTATTTTTTTTTATCACATATCATCTAAGGGAACCAAATAGAATTCCTCACATATACTCTAATATGACAGATTAATTTCCTCACATATTTTGTCAATTAATGTGGTCAAATAAACTTCATCACATATACAATTTCATATAACATGACAAAATACCGATATGATACGAGATACGAAGATAGAACATTTTCAAAAATATTAAGATACAATACATCAAATATACCGACACGGTACAAGATACGAAGATACAATATTTTCAAAATATTAAAATACCATATAAACTCCTCCGTCCCATTGGAAACGACGCGTTTCCAATGGGCGCGGGAATTTAGGGAAGTTGTGTTTATTAGTTAATTTTGATGGCCCACTTCTTTGAAATAATAATATTTTAATCTTAATCTTTTCCTACTCTATTAAACACCTACTACCCCTAACTTATTTTAATATTCAAAAACACTTGTTCACATGGGATTAATTGCCGCCAACTTGAGATTAAAAAATACTTCTTCCTATAAACATAATAGCCGCCAACTTAATCCTTGATCTTTGCCGCCCACTTGCACAAGTAAATAAAAAACGAAGAACAAAGAAATGGTTCAACACCAACTTGCCGCCAACTTTTCATTACGGTAAACAAGTTCAAAAAAATAAAAGCGGTATAAATACATAGTCCATCTTCTCGGCTTCCGTAAATCCGCAATCTCCTCCTCTTCAAGCATGGCACCCATTAATCTTACAACCACACAAAGAAATCAACTCGTCCAATTCTTGTCGCAAAACCGCAAGAATGGAAAGCCTAAAGTAGGGATTATGAAGGCACCCACTATCAAGTTCGGTTGTTCTCGGGGCACGGTTCATCGTCAATGGGCCGATGCAAAGAAACAACAAAATGCGAGTGAGATGATATATCTTCAAAGTGCAAAGATAGGTAAAATTAGACCAAACCGAAGAGTGATGATAGATTTGGAGTTGATTCAAGGACTTGAGTTACCAAAAAGATCAACTATTCGAAAATTAGCTTGTGGCATAAGTTGTAGTAGTAGTACAGTTGGTAGAATAGAAAGCTTATTAATCCAGTTGTAAATAGAAAGCTTATTGTACAAATATGCCAGAATCAATGCAATGTTTAATGGTAAATCAATGTTATGTTTAATTGTAAGTTTATATGAAGGCAGAATAAAGAATACTAAGGCATCACAGAATACAGAATACATAAGCATTACATAATCTTAATACCAAGGCATCACAGAATACTTAATACCAAGGCATCACAGAATACAGAAGGCATCACAAAATACAGAAGGCATCACAGAATACTTAATACCAAGGCATCACAGAATAATTGCATAATTGCACTTCAGTCATAGTAATCCGAATACAAAACCTAAGTGTGAGCATATTTCTTATCATTTCAAGCTTAACCACCCTCCTACCACAATAACAACCAAATAACAACTATCACCCACATGCTTATTGAACGATTAACGACAGGAAAGATCTCACCAGAGTATTGCAGACATTTCTCGGCCCATATGCAAAATTCTCAAGCGCGTCCTTATATCTCCGCCTCTTCAAGTTATACTCCTCCTCCAGACCCGGGAACCGTTTATTGAACGATTCCGGGTAGCGAACGTTCACCTTCCTGAAGTAGCCGCGCTCCAAGAAGGAGGCGACGACCTCTTCTCCGCTCAGTTCGACCCGATCCAGGTAGGAAATTGAGTGTTTATAGTTTACGAGTGTCTTCCTTTTTGCGTACGACATCGCCACTCCCTTTCGAAAATCTATCTTTTCTCACAAAGACGTGAAACAAAATGTTATTATGCCATCGATTATTGGACATAAAGTGTTTTCTCAATAAATTTTAGCCAAATATAAGATTTGATAATATTTTCGGCGGAAACTTTATTTTTCCACTTAGATAACAATGGGAATACGCTCGATTGTTTTTACTCAAAGACACCATTGTTCATCACAAAAAAAATTGACCTTACATTCAGTATATATGTGTATTGGGTCTGCTATATTGGAGCACTATGTAGAATTCAATTTTTTTAATTTTATATTACTAATGGAAATACTAATTAAATAATAAACTTAAAATATATCATCGAACAAATAAATACCTCATCAGTAATATAATTCTTTTTTTTTGTGCAATTTTTTTTTGTAACTCACAAGTCATATCTGATGTATTGCCCTTTTCGTTCGTGATAGGAAATACCTCGATTTTCAATATCCTGACAAATATTCAGATTTTGTTTAGATTGGTTATAAAAGAATAAATTTAAAATATTTATTATACTGGACTCAAATATTTACCAATTAATACACTGTAAGTTTTTCTTTAAAATTAATAGATATGATTTTGTTGTATCTTATTATTTGCCATCTTTGAAATTATTTGTTGAACTTATTTGTTAATTTTTTTATTTAAGGCGGTTGTTAGATTGGTCATACAAATTTGATGTAATTAATAGATAAAATGGGTTATTTAATAAAATAAGTAAAAATAAGAACTAGATTCAATTGAATAAAATTAAATTAAACCGAGTTGAATAAAAAAAAAGTGGATTAGATAAAATAAATTTGATTTGAAATTGAATGAAAATTAAAAGTGCATGAAGGTAATTAAATGTTTAAAATCAATTGAAATTGAATTGACATCGATTGGAAAAATAAGAAATAGATAAAAAAAAATAGATTATTTTATAAATTAAAGTAAAAATAAGAAATAAATAATTGAATAAAATTAAATTAAACTGAATCATTGAATCGAAAAGGAAGATCATATAAAATAAATTTAATTTGAGATTGAATGAATAATTATATGAAGTTGAATTGAAACCAAAAGGGCAAAAAGTAATTAAAGGTTTTTACATGCATAATAGATAATAGATTATATTTTACCATATCATTTGGTTTTTATTAGGGAATATATATTCGTATATTCCAAACTCTCCTTCTGCCATGTCAAACCGATAGGCCCAAGTATTATGAAAAACCTAGGTAAATTAACTTTCAGAATAATTAAATTACCGCCATTTTCCGGACAATCATAACCGCACACTAACTCTATGAAAAAAACTATGTAGACAATAATTTTACGTGTAAATTCTGCTGAGACTGAATACAGAGCCCTTGTTGTGGCAACTTCTGAAGTGCTCTGGTTACTCCAACTTTTACAAGGCTTTGGGTGCCCTCTTTCTAGTAGGGTTTTTGTTTAATGACAGTCAATCTGCCCTTGTCTTAGCTTCAAATCCAGTCCATCATGAGCAGATAAAGAACATAGAAATTGACTACCACTTCATACGTGATTGCTTAAAATCTGGCAAGATACACTTACTTTTTGTTCCTTCACATCATCAGCTGGCTGATATCTTGTGTAAGGCACTCGGTAGATCCCAGTTTTTCTTCTTACTTTCCAAGTTGAGAATCCATAATTTGTATCTCACCTTCAGAGGGCTTGTTATGATTCTAAATCAGAGTCTTCCACTATAACCATATTGCCACGCCTGCATGCAAGTCAGAGAACCATGTGTGCTTATCATGCCTAGTGGTTAGGGTTTGTTAGGATGTTTCTAGCTTTTCTTCTTCTTCTTCGGGTCACTACTCTTATGTGTTAATAACATAGAAGGCGTTCATTAATTATGCAATTGATTCATCAATATAATTCAAGTTCCTCTCAATCATCTTCTTCCTCTCTCTCAAATTGTCGTGCATATGTGATGTGGAGCGAATGGAGGAAGTGGAAAACGAGGTTGAAGGATCGAAGACGGATAGATGATTTGCAAGGATTTACGTGAGACGAGCTCGAGGCGATCGCGAAAACGGGAGAGAGGAAGGTCGTGCATGCATGGTCGAAGATGCATGGGCTGCATGCGAGTGAGATGATGGGATCGGATGGCTTCATATTTTTCTATTCTTATTATTTTGCTATTTTATTTTACTTCTTTATTTATATTCTATCTTAGGATGTTTTATTAATTTGGGCTTGTTTTATTATTGTGGGTATCCATCTTATATATAAGGGATGAGAACCCTAGTATGAGGTATGTTTTTGGATTTGGATTGAATTGGGCAAGACTTTGTCTTGTGGAGGACGAAACCCTTTCGGTTTCGTAGGACTACGTTTTCGTATAATTTCTTCTTGGTTTCTCATTTCCTTTCGGTGCTGAATTTGAATATATCTAAATTGCTTTCGTTTATCATATTATCAACAATCAGTGTTTCTATCGTGGAGGACAAGGTAACCGAATTGTTGAAGGCTCTTGCATCGAGTTGCTGCTTGTTTAGTTTCAACTTTTTGTTTGCATTAACTCCATAAACGTGTGGGACTCTTATTGCAATAACATATTTTATTATATTATTGTGAGTGGTTCATCAATTTGGAATTGAGAACAGGATTGCCAAAGAATGCGAGTTGAGACGGCGTGTTTCGTGAATTGATCCTTGGCCATAACAGTTGTCATATTCTTGTTTTCATCAATATGGCTCATTTCTCTGTTCTTGATCCATAACCAAGAACTTAACAAACCAAAAACATATTCAATAAACAAACATCATTGTAGGTCCAGACCAGAATTCAGGGTGGTGGTGGTGGTGGTGGTGGTGGTGGTGGGTTGGGGGGAGGGGGGAGGGGGGGGAGGGGGAGAATACACCGAGTTTCAACAACGTAGAAGTTAGTATATTACTAAAAACACATACCGAATTACAGACTCAATTACTCAAATAAACTTCTTGATCGCGGGATAGCGTGTCATCGTCCATTGAGTAACACTTAGTGACTTAATTCAAATAGTTTAGATAAGTGCAGAATGTGTAGCCTCGATTTTAGTCTCGTTAAAAAAATATTTGTTTACTTGAATCTGTTATGATATGCTTGTACCTATTTTAGAGCTTTACTGAAAATCGATACTTGTATGATTTACAAAGTCCTTTTAATGCGAGATGGTTAGAAGTAATGAAATAGTAAATAATACAACGATTTATAGTGATTCGGATACGCAAGATCCTATTGGGATTTTGTATACCGGAAGCACTTTTTTATGCTTGTATACAATGTGTTTTTGTCCTATTTTATTCTCATATATGATAAATATGTATATTTGCACATGTTATCCTTTATCTTGTATAAAAGTTAGATTTGTGTGGTGTGTCGGATATCACAGAAGACAACACAAATTGGTTGAACTGACAAGATATAAACAGTTATCACAGCTGAGACAACTTAAGGATAAGTTGTCGGTTTAAGCCGCAGCGTTTAGATAAGAAGTGGCTTGTCTTAGTTGCTTGTCTTTCTTACCGGTACACTTAAGGTGGTGTATTGACGGATCACAATGAGATGTGTTCTCCTAACTGACCTTAGTGGAGAACCAAGATCTCGGTGACTTAGCTGGTCTTAAGCTTGATAAGACTTCAGCTGAGCGCATTTGACTATCTATCACTTTGACCTACTATGGTGAACGTCATCGCGACCGGATCTACGTATCTTGGGTGTTAGTAGTTATTTGTGGCTCAGGCTGGTTGTCTGTATCTTGCAGCCGTATCCTAGTAAAATGGGTTGATAATATCCCCTGAGGAACTCGAAAGGATTAGCACATTAAACCTGGCCGGTTGATTAAGTTCAGGTGTGTTAATAAGGTCGAGTGGTACTACTCAGGAATATAATATGTTAATTAATTTAAGTTGTCAGTGAGCTTAATTAATTAACGGATATTTCTATCTTAAATACAGAGATCGATTAAGTCTAAAATACAAGCCCTTGCTCAATTTGGGGTAAAGGGGTAAGTCAGCACGGATTCTCTAGTGGAATGAATGCGTGTTTATTAATTAATTTTGCTTTCGCCGTGAGCATGGATAATTAATTAATTTAAGGCCCAGCTTTATTTCTTGTATTGGATCCATAACCTGGCCCAATTAGTTGCCTAGTTATTTATTGTCTCTCAGAAATCATTATTAATGGATTAATGTATTTTTTTATTATTTAATAATATTATTTATCTGAAATTAATTGGCTAGGCCAATTAATTGATAAATATTAGTAGCCTAGTAAATTAATTAATTATATTATGGGAGAGTTTTATGGAAGCCCATTAGAAATATAATTAAATTAATGAGCTACAAATATATTAATATTATATTGGCTTTTGAAGCCTATATATATTAATATTCTGTTCAGAAACAGATTACACACATTCACAATTACGCACGCCGTGCGTGAGTAGTGGGAGAGACGATAATCTTATTTTCTCCAGTTCTCTGACCACTCAGAGGGAGAAAAAGGTCGGGACACAGATCAGAAGATCTGACACACGAGCAACAATCAGAGCCGCGACAACATACGAAGGATGAAGGTATCGTTTTTAACCCTCAATTATCCTTCAGATCCTACGTCCACTCGTCCTGTATTACATAGATTAACTTGTGTTTATACTGAATAAGTTCAGTGAATCTATTCGCAGGATAGTTATTACTTAGTTATAGTCCAAGTGACTCTACAAATGCAAACTCAAGACTACCCTCTCGAAGGGTAGGGGTTTGTCTATGGGTTTTTCCAATTAGAAGGAGTCATTAAAATAAGAACAATTTTAGGCTAAACTCCTTCAATCTAAGCTTATGATATGACATTATGTGGTTGCTTAGGAAAATAGAGCGGGAACTAGTTTCAATCTAGTATAAAAACAAGATGATAAATCGATTGCATGTTAGTTCTTCACTTAGTGTATCGCGTGAGAATGGTAGAGCTTGTGAATATTTTGATCGTGTGGGTTCCCCGGTGTCTTGAAAGAATACAATCACCTCCTCTTTTTACAGTCTCAATTAGGAATAGATCTATTGGAAAGAAGACCTACTCATTTACCTAGAAGACTAGCATATAGTCATCGACGAAGTTTGAATCTCACTGTAGAGATTCTCAACTTTTCAGCGAGTACAGTGCTCACAACTTCTTTTTGTTAGAGCGAGTAACTAGACTAATGAACTTCATAATAAGTAAGCTCAACTAACCTTGATCGATCTATTCTAATATGCTGATTCATCATCGAACAATCATGTAAGCTAAAAATGATAGGAGAAATTCAAAATCAAAATTGAGGAAGTGAAGAAATGGTCACCTCATATATCGCGTCTAAAATTAGAATCTCATTTCAAAACCACTTCAAATACTTTAATCAACATGCCGAAGAAAATTTTAGAATGAAAATTAATAAGTAAATGAAAACCGGAGCAAGAAGTAACCGCCATAGCGTGCATCGCCGAATCAATTAGCAGAGAGTTCCAAAAATGAAAAGGGTGATGGTATTTCTTCCTCTTTCACCATATTAAAAGCAAGAATGTCTCGGTTGAGTTTAGAGCCGACAAAATGAGCCCGAACTCGTGGGCTGGCCCGGTTACCCAAGAAAGGTTTGAGTTGGGCTACGAAATTAGAAGTCCGAAGGTGTATTGGGTCTAAAAAGCTTGATCGGAAAACTCGTATGCTCTATGGGCTTTAAGCTAGAAAAGGTTGGGGTTTTTGTGCTAAAAAAGTCCGCCCGAAAAAATACATAATTATTAAATAATATTAATATTATTATATAAATAAAATGTAAAAAAAGATGGGTGAGAAACTTAGCAAATAAAGATTCGAAATGCAATTAATTTATGTTGAAAACTTAACGATTTTAAGTTTTTTTTATTGTCTTAGTTTGAATTTTTGTGAGGTTTATTTGTGTATGAATTTCAATTTTGATATTTATTTGTACATAAATCTATAATGTGATCTATTTAATTTGTTTAATTACTTCATAATTTATCTTTATTCAACATTAACATGTTTAATTTAAATTATACTCCTTTATATTAATTTTAATTTTATACAATAAATATATAATTAAAAAAATAAAAAATATAAAAAAAATTAGTAGGCTAGGCCTTCCCATCCGCCCGAAAGCTCGGGGTTGGATTGTGCTTCATATATCATGGTTCGATAAGATATCGAGCGGGCTTAGCCGGGCCAAAAAATTCAATTGACTCAGTGGGCCTGGGATTGACCGGCCCGCTTGCCCATTTTGCCACCTCTAGTTGAGTGTAGATAGTAGAGGCATGTCTGTAGGAAAATAATCGGAAAATAGAAGTTTAAAAAAGAAATGACAACAAATTGAAAAAAAAAAACTGTTTTTACACGCTATTACACATAATATCTTTACACATTTTGAAGAATAATAGTAGAGATTAATAACTATATTTATAATGTAATTAAATAGAATAAAACCAACAAATGTTAGTAAAGTAGGTATCAATATAATCTCAATAATGCATTGTAGTTGAAAAAAATATTACTACGACTTTTTAAATTGTGAATTTTACCCGACAACTATAATAATCGACTTGGAATTTAATACAGCAAGATTTATAAATAAAATAATTTAATACTTATATTTGTATATTACTGCTTGTCTATTTTATTATTAATAAAGCTTGGAAAATTATGATTGAACTATGGTTGTAAACCAATTCAGATTCCATGTTTGGGTTTCTTGTGTCTTACAAGTGTGCTACTCACATTTTAATAATAAACATATAGTGGCTACGATAATTCTAAAATTTAAATCATAATTATTTATATGTTCACGGTTAAAAAACACAATGACATGAATATCCTATGGGGTTGTAAACACTCAAAATACTAAAGCCAACCGAAACTGATGCATCTCTCATTCTATTATCATTGAACTATGAGAAAATAAAAAAAGAAATAAATTGATGAACTTATGCAATTATTGGAAAAGATAGGGCCAGTTAAGTTGAATCTATTGAGCCACTTTATGGTCTCTATAAAGAAAACCACATTTTCTCTCGAGGTGACATCCCCTTAATGTGTCATTATATTTTTAAAGAAAAATGCATTATTCCTCTAATCTCTGGGATATAGTATTTTTCTTCATAATCTTTAAAAAATTGCAAAAATTTACCCCAACCTATTAATACATAAGCACTTTACCCTTTGCCCATAAATTTAACATGCACACCAACAAATGGAAATATCACGTGCGAATATACGTATGGAAATATCAAACGAATATAGCCGGATTTGGAGGAGAAGGAACTTCAGTTGAACCTTCAAGCATTTGAACTACTCTCTTCATTTGTGGCCTTAATGCCGGATCTTCCTGAATGCACCATAACGCCACCTTCACCAAATTCTCGAACTGCCTCAAGTCGTCCGCAATCTCTCCGTCGGCAGCTACTAACAAATCCAACCTTCCTTCGCTGAAGCAATCAGAAGCCCAATCAGCAAGAATCTGCATTCTACTATCCTCAATATCTGGATCGAAATTCTTTCTGCAGCAGAGCAAATCCAACAGCATGACTCCGTAGCTGTAAACATCCACTTTTGCAGTTATAGGCATATTTCGGAACCATTCTGGTGCAACATACCCTCTAGTCCCCCTTATTCCAGTTGTAGTTCTAGTCTGATCGGGCCTCAGAAGCTTGGCTATCCCAAAATCAGATATTTTTGCTGTATAAGAGTCGTCTAAGAGCACATTCTGATGCTTGATGTCACAGTGTATGATTGGAGTGGTACAGTCTTCGTGCAAATAGCAAAGCCCTCTTGCAACTGAAAATGCAATCTGAATTCTTGTATACAAACTCGGCTTTGATGAGTTTCTGAATAGAAAGTCAGCCGAGGAGCCATTGCTCATGTACTCATACACCAAAATCCTATGCTGCCCCTCATCACAATAACCCAACAGTTGTACGAGGTTCTTGTGGTTTGTCCTGCTGATTGAACTCACTTCAGCTTTGAACTGCCGATCCGCTTCAGCAGCAATTCGGTTCAACTTCTTAACAGCAACAAATTTCTCATTTTCATCCTTGAGAGACCCCTTATACACTATTGAGAAAGCCCCGCTACCCAATTCTTCAAGGAAACCGTTGGTAGCTTCTTGTAGCTCCTTGAAACTGAAGCATCTCACGCAGTTAACACTTTTATTACCATCAACCATCTTAGAGATCGATTTTCGTCGGTTGAAATGGAAAACAAACATCAGTATTGATGAAAGTAGAAGCAGAAACAACGAAGTTCCCAACAAAACGGACCCCGGTAAGATCAAAGGAGATGAACGGCGGTGGTTTATCTTACTTGATTTGGTGTTGTTTTTCCTTATCTTCATCAGAACTTTGCCCTGCAGCGCAGGACCGACCCTCCCGTTGGAAAGAGGGAATCTCTTCTTCCAGCAATCACCATTGATATATCTTGCAGCACCACATAAACAATCAGTAAGGCAATCACGCCTGCACCAATCCTCCGTCACTCTCGTCGAATGTGCGTAATCATTTAAAGCCCAATCTGTATCAGGCAAGTCGCTGAGCCCAAAATCGATCTCCTCTGCTTCTTCAACACAGCTCTGTAGAACAAAATCCGGTTTGCATCCACCCATGGAATCATTAGGATCGACAAGAGAGTAGTTGTCTGGACAACGACATTGAGGCCTCTTATCTGCTGTCAATGAGCAAAGAGTATTAAGACCGCAAGCAACACCTCTTATTTTTTGCTCTTTATTACATATATTCTCAGGCAAGAAGGCTTGAACGGACCACTCCTTAACTGCTCTCCCATTAACCAACTTGGGATACAAATAATGCCTCAGAACCCCATCATATTCCAACGTCAATCTCTGATGATACTCTGTCGTTGAAGCTCCAATATTATCGAACAGATGTGTAAGTATAGTTCCATTTTGAGCGATGAGGTTGAAGTATCCAGATTCGTTGAAGACGAAACTGAATCCAGATTTGGTTATCGTCGCATAATATGCTGCAATCAAGTTATCCGCGGGGAAATTTATAGTGTAGCCCACAAAATTCCCGTCAGACTGCATCCTTAAACAGAACCTTCCTCGAGAGTAATTTGTTTGAGAAAAGCTCGAAATGAGCTCACCACCTTGATTTAATACCTGAGATGGTAGTAACGTATCAGAGGGGTGATCAAAGCTCTGCCACAAGATTGATGAAGTGGCACTACCTATCACCAAATTGCCCGTGTCGAGCATCGCGGCGTAGGCACCGCCCGAAGAAGAAGCCCAGATCTCGTTCCCTGTTGGATCGTTGAGCTCCAGCCTCCCATCTCCACCAAGTTGGATTGTTGATCCCTCTGCGGCTAGATTGTTACGATTGGCAGACCAAACTATGGTTTTTTCTGGTATTTGATCAAACCAGATGGATAGCAAGTAGCCTCCTCCGACCGCCAGCTGCCGGAATCCGAAAGCGAATTCCCCAGAAGGAGATAGCCAGCTCGAATTGGAAGCATTTGCGAGTAGGGATGCACCTAGAGTTACGTTAGTGTATGATTGGGCAGCTCCAGAAATTGGTAGCAATACTGCAACTACAATAATCTGCAGCATCTTACATAATCTACTCGATGAAAAAGGTGAAGAAGCCATTTAAGTAGTGAGGGTTTGTTTCAGCCTCTTCTTCTTTTATGCTCACAACTTGGAGATATGCGTGAAGACTAATTGTAGCAGGTCTTTCACACCGTAGACTCGTAGAGTCAAGTCTTTCTCCGGCAATGGACGAAGCACTCGAGATCTTCAAGCATTTTGTCTTATCTTTTTGGTAAAAATTCTCATTTTATTGAAACATTTCCTAAACGACTTCAAATAATCTTATCCTACACGTCTTCTAGTCTCCGCTTATTTTCTAACCAACTTTTTATTTTCTTCAATACTACATATATGATTAGCTCATTTATCGTGACAGTACATCTAAATAAAAAAAGGTCCAAATATTAGGAGTTACCAGTACTATGATTTAGTAATACAAAAAGGTCTTGCAAAACAGTAAACTTAACTAATAAACTGATTAAAGGTGAACTATAATTCTATTATAATTTAAAGATGAACTGATTTTAAGAAAACCGTGTTATATAATGTAGATTGTTTGATTATTTAGTAGTTAATTGTGCTCTACAAAATCTTTGTCATTTTTGAAAATGTGTCACTTTAAATGGAACGTCTTAATAAGAAAAACGTGTCACTCTTGACTCGGCGTAGGAAGTATCATTAGAAAGCTACAAGTAGAAGAACTGAAAATGAAGATCTGTAACCATGAAAAGATTAGAATACTCCTTCCGTCCCGCTATTTGTAGCTCACTTTCCCGAAAGGGATGTCCAGTTATTTGTGCCCACTTTCCTAATTTGGTAAAAAATTATTATCATATCTTCTACTTTATCATCTTCTCTCTCCTACTTTATTACATTCTCTCTGCTACTTTATCATCCTTTCTATCATACTCTCTCACTATCTTACTCATCTTCTCTCTCATACTTTATCATCTACTCTCTCTCTCATACTTTATCATTTACTCTCTTAATTTCCGTGCCGAAACCAATTGAGCCACAAATAGCGGGACGGAGGGAGTATTTGATAAGAATGATTTCGAGGACAATCTCTGTAAATTGATTTTAAGTATATGAATTAAGCAAAATATAGCCGGCGCTCCGTACGTGCGGCAGGGTTGGGCTCGAACCCGGATCTACGGAAATATCCCACGCTATATAAAAAGAGAAATGGTCAGTCTTCTTAAACGCATTTTCCGCTCTCTCTTATCTTCCTTTGTCTTCCACTGCCTTTCAGATTTGGTCATCGCCGGTTTTCTCCCTCCTACGCCTATCACATCCAGTGGCGGAGCCAGGATTCTGGCTCCACAGGTGCTAAACAGGTTGGATTCATGATTTAGAGTCGGGGTCCGCCCCCGAATTTTTTTTTAAATATTAAATTGAAACCCTAGATTGATGAAAATAAAATTGAAATTAAAACTGAGAGAAAATTGAGACCTTAAGGTAGTATAACCAAAGCTTTTTCGATAATTCCTCCCAATTCCAACTTCTGTATGCTCTGTGGAAAATAGCAGACTTCTTTGTTAATGGCGTTTGAGAAATGAATGAAGAAAAATGTGAGAAGAAAAAACGTGTATCTGGTGAGTGGTGTCTTTTGAGTTGTGATATGAACTTTTTAAATGTAGTGTTGGGCCAAAAAATTTAAGAGGACATGAAACAATTATTGTTGTTTTGGAGAAAATGGGCCCAAATTTAGTAGAAGTTAAAGAAAAAGAAGGAAAAATGAGTTGTGATATGAACTTTTTAAATGTAGTGTTGGGCCAAAAAATTAAAGAGGACATGAAACAATTATTGTTGTTTTGGAGAAAATGGGCCCAAATTTATTAGAAGTTAAAGAAAAAGAAGGAAAAAATAGGGTTGTTTGGATTTGAACTTGGGTTCTTTAGAAAATTATCAAGCATAATTACCGTTGGGACACAATCTTGCTATTGATTTTACTACTAGAAAATTTTTATCAATATTTTCGGAGGTGCTATAGCACCCCAGCCCTAAGCTGGCTCCGCTATTGATCACATCCGCTAATGCATTGCTGTCTTTGAGATCCAGCCACCGCCCGTCTTCTCCCTTCTCCGCGCTCTGAAATCTGTGAGTACAAACCTTTAGATTCGGCCACCGTCGGTCTCCTCCCTCCGTACTCTTAGATGTGGGTGGAGTTTCTTCATTATGCACTTGCGTGTAATTATCTTATACGTGGATGTTCTAGGTTGGGGGTATTTAAAGGGAAATAGATTAAAAACTACATTAATTCGTAGTTTGTGTTTCCTGTAGATATCTTCAAATTTTTATATTCATAAATCAATAAAAAAAATGTTAATTAGGTCTTCACTTTCATTACACCGTTTGTGGATTGCCGTGCGAAATAGCAATAGAGCTTTTTAAGACATTTGTAAATCGTGGTCTCATTAGACAACCTATTGCTTCGAACATAGGAATTGCTAAGTGTAAAATTCAGGAAAAAGATTATGATTATATAGGAATTACGCAAGGACATCGTGTACTAATTTTTTAATGTTTAATGAAAAGGGTTTTTTCTTCGATTTTTTAATAAAGAAGAATTTTTATTTCTATATTGATATTATGAAAAATGATAAATAAACTTATCGAATTAACTACTCATTGATGTATTCTTTGATCGAAATTCAAGCCAAATCACGATGGTATTTTCTTGCCCTCAAATGGGTCTCTTCCATCTTAAGTTTATGCTCTACTCCGGGTAAAGATTCGCCCGATTTAGATTTGTACATATAGGACAAATCTTCCCATCACCATTTCTTTTTGTTTTTACTTTATAAATGATAATTTATGATACATATAGTAATCAACTAATCATAGATATATTACCAATTGATTTTTTTTTTGTAAACGGAGCCTGGATATTTGATTTTTTCCTCCTGCCAAAGTCAACCATAAATTATTCCTAATTGATATATAATTCTTCGAATTCCCCCAAATAATGCATTTAATTGCGCTTCACGCTCCAATTCTTTGATGGTTCAATTTCTCTTTCTTGGACGAATCAGAGAATATCTCGGTCTGGGAGAGAATGGGGAAATCCCATATGACCCAATAAATCTGACAAGTCGCACTATACATCAACCCAAGATGTATTTTCCTCTCAATGACTTCGAAAGGGAACTTTTGAAACATGAAAAGGCAATATATTGAAAGCGAAAGATCTAAATAATATACGACTTCCCTTTTTGTATTGGTGTGCTTCGTCGGGTCTTGGTGAGGTATACCAAAGAACATGAGTATTGCCGACTTAACCCCATGATTAAATTAAAATGAATGACGAAAAAATGAGTTTAATTGAATTTCCCTCTTATAATTAATGATGAAGAAATGAACTTAAATTAAAATATTTAATAGCATGGCGATACATTTATACAAAACTTCTACCCCGAGCACACGTAATGGAACCGTAAACAATCAAGTGAAATTCAATCCACGAAATAATTAGATTTATGGACATCATCATTGTGGTAAAGGTCGTAATGTTAGAGGATTCATTACCGCAAGGTTTAGAGGGGAGGTCATAAGCGTCTATACTATAAAATTAATTTTCAACTAAATGAAAAGATATAAATCGTAGAATCGTAACCATAGAAAACGAGACACCAAAAGGAATGAAGAAGATTAGAAATATAATCAATAACTGTGACTAATCCACCTCACCATTTTCTCCTTTTCCCCTTTTTCTAATTTTTAGAATTTAGAATAAGGGACGAAAGAGAAAAAATAAAATGGATTCAACGATGTGTCTTTGAAAATGTAGATTTGTACCACACTACGAGACTCCTCTAGATGGAAGAAGACTATTTTCAAAAGTATCTTAAAAAAAACCATTAATATTACAAGCTGCAAAAAAAAAAAAAAAAAAAATTCTTCTTATTCAAATCATAACTCAGTTTAAAAACTATATAAAAAAACCAACATTTGTAATATAAATGCACAGAAAGTCTATCACAACTGCTTCTGATTTACATAACCCAAAATTGAAACATTCGATATTTTAGATGAAAACCCATCACAAATTAGATCGTCCTCGTCGATTTGGATAGACAAAGTAAACCAAATAGGCTATAAAAAGAATGTGTTTGGAACAAAAACAAAATCTCTAGATACATGAATAGAAGATTATCATATAACCTAGATTCTTCATATAAAAAAGCAAATCAATTTTTAGGGTAAAATTAAAGGACGAAAGTAAACGAATCAACCAACAGGAAAATCAATTCACAGCGAATTACCCATCAAGTTCTAAACAAGATTAATGCCGTCGAAGATGTAAGCAACTAAAAAACTTCGTCGGAGATAGAGTTTTGCCGGAAATTGCAGTAGGATTAAACAATTGAGGCGCCGGAAGATAGAGACACGGGTTGTAGAATGACGTCCAGGGAGCGTGAGAATGGTGAGGCAAAATTGCAAATGTTTTGGATAAATCTTTACCAAATTACCCTTAATAAAATTAAAAAAGGAGAATTAAATTAATAAAGGAGCACAATCTCAATAATCTCACTTGTCACACTAAGGGAGGTGTTCTCGTTTAAACCAAAACCTATATATATATATACGCACACACATATAAATAGATATATAGATAGAGAAGGAGGTTCAAATGTGAACAATTTGTTATTGTGTGAACGAGTGAACACTATACTTTAAAGACACTTGTACTGCACTTTCAAGACAAAGATACTAAACTTAAAGTATAGTACAATTGTCCTTAAAATGCAGTGTTCACACGATAACAGATTGTTCACATTTGAATATAGGGAGTAGATCATGTGAGAGCCCACATTTAATGTGAGAACTGAAAACCATGCATAATTATTACTCTCTCCATCCCTTTCCAAGTGACCCATTTCATTTAGGCGCGGGAATTCAAAAAGTGGATGTTAAAGTATGAGAGATGAGTAGTTGATAAAGTAAGAGAGAGAAGATGGGTGTAAGAGTGAGAGAGTAAATGATAAAGTAGAGGAGAAAAATAATAAAGAATGATAAAGTAGGAAATAAAAATGATAAGAAATGATAAAATAAGAAAGAGAAATGATAAAGTAGGTGAGAATTTATGATTATTTTTTAAAGTTATTTTCTTTTTTGGAAATTGGTCACTTGAAACGGGACGCCCGAAATGAAAAAGGGGTTACTTGGAGCGGGACGGAGAGTATATGATCTACGCATAATTTTTATGCTTTTTATGCAAAAAACCTGTAATTTTATATTTTCCATAATCTTTATATGTTTTATGCATAAAATAAAAAAATATAAAGTAAGAGGTTTTTCTGCATAAAATATATAACGATTATGCATAAAACATATAAAGATTATGCATGGTCCGCAGTTCTCACGTCAAATGTAGGTTCTCACCAGGTCCACACATAATTGCTAAAATAATCCTCTTTATGCCACATAGGCAACCATATACAAATCATTTTATTTATTTTTATTTTATTTCATTCAAAATAATATTTATTATTTATCAATATAAGTTCGACTGTTCTTACTAATTTTCATATGAAATTATTTTTACTTGCTTTTTAAATTTTTTTTCATTTAATACTGTATTTTTTTATCACATATAAATTGGATCATTGCTGTTAATAATTTTCATTTGATAACTTTTTTGTATTAAATATATTTTGGAATTTTAATACAAATCCTCACACGGTAAATATACGTAAAAATAGAACTATTAAATCTAAAAGTTTTATCAAAAGAAATTATAAAGTATTATTTCTTATCAAGAGAAATTAAATATTATTGAATTGGTTTTATGAAATAAATAAAAAATTATCAAAGATATTCTTATTTTATTTTATTTTTAAAGATTGGTATGTGGAGATTTTAAATTTTACATAAATAAGTGATAATGTTTTATCCTATTTTAATTAATAAAATGGAGAAAAGAAGAAATATTACGTTTAATAAAATAAAAAAAATAATTTCTATGTACTTGTCTATGTGTCATAAAGAGAATTAGTTTGAGAAACCGTACCCGTAATGGGTGAACAGCCAGGAGTCATGCCAAACTCCAATCCACCTTCCATATAACTGGGCAGAGGGATCTCGATAGCATTTTTTAGCATCTCTTCATTCATATACAGGGAACAATCACCTGTACCAATAGGTGCAAGCTGACCTAACATGATATTTTGGGATATCATTTTTTATAGACAGTTATTTAGAATAATAAATAATTATATTCATTTTGTCTTGTTTTCCTTTTCGAATTGTTCCATTAATTTTGTCTCATTTAAAAAATGACAACACTTCTACACTCAATTAACTACTATCTTTTTGTGAACTCATTGCCATACGGAGATAAGTTTAATGAGACGGAGGAAATAATTGATATCTTTGCCATACGGCAACTTGTTAATGGTTGGAATGTAGGAAATTGTTGGGGGTTGTCAGAAATATGATGTTGGGAAATTAGGGAACCTTCTACTAATTGCCGCCACAATTGTTGATAAAATAATAATTCTTCATTTAGTGGTATTTATAGCAAATGCCGCAATTTTTTTTGCTACCAAACCCCAATTTTGTTGTAGATAAAATCTTCTATGGATTTATATCATGAAAGGATGAAAGCTTGTTTTAAGCTATGTGAATTATATTTTGAGAAAAAAAACATTAAACCCCAATCTTTGCGGTATATTACTTTATCTGTTCGTTTAAAAAGTTCACTATACCCTTGACCTTTCGATAAAAAATCACTAAGACCCATACGGTTAAAATTAAGGCA
Source organism: Lavandula angustifolia (assembly GCA_028984105.1). Taxonomy (NCBI): domain Eukaryota; kingdom Viridiplantae; phylum Streptophyta; class Magnoliopsida; order Lamiales; family Lamiaceae; genus Lavandula; species Lavandula angustifolia. Next base: position 19,309,074 of record CM054825.1, read on the forward strand.
ATCTTAAAGTTCCGTTAGTCAAACTCCAGCAATTTCCTAATATTTGCCAAAATTTTCACTCTTTGGCTATTACTTTATCATTTTGCCATTTCCTTTTTTTTTCCCGAATATCGGAAAATTTTGAGCCAAATAAAGCAAAGTCCATCATATAGCAATTAAAAAATGTATTAATTTACGGTTCTCGTACCTCAAGCATTCTTCCATCCCAGTACATGACTAATAGAATGGTGAAGCATGAGATCGACAAGAATAAATTACTTCTGTAGCGCGGAAGACCTAATCCTAGTGAGGAGACCTCTGCACTTATCCATTACTGGTGTTATGTTAGTTTAATATCTCAAGTCATTAATGGTGTTATGTTATGTTGGGATGACATTCAGTATGATAAAATTTGAAGATCCAAAAACCTTAGTTGAATGATGAACCTTTATAATGTAATAGCTGAGATGAGTTCAACATGTTAGGAGTCAGTAGGCTAGCTAGAGTTCAGTAGCTAATAGAGTTCGATAGATTATCTACCGTTCAGCTGAAGAACTCAGCATCAACAACTCAGTTGGGATAGCTACAACCCACTAAATCTGCACAGAGATTCAAGTCAAGAGCTGATATCTCAGATGAAAGGTACTCTGAGGAATCAGAGAAAGTCAACTCAGCATGGTATTGGAGTTTGAACAACCCTCACCTACTCGCTAAACCTCTACCAATAAGAAGCCGCCAGCACTGTACTCCATACTGAAAAAGATGGAATCTCTACTTTATCATTCAAAATGAAGATGACCATTTTTCTTGTCATTTTCGACACGTGTCTTGACTCCCTCCAAGGGATCTATTGATATTTCGAGACTATAAATAGACAAGAGTCTTCATGCAGAGAAGATAATCAACGGGAACACAAGCATACAAGCGATCAAATACTCTAGCAAACTTACAGTCCATTCCAGCGAAGAACTTGCATCTAGAGAGAATCCTTCTAGTTCTTCATTCTAGAGTTTAATCCGTTCCATTTCTCTATGCTAAGCAAGTTTTTTGTAAAATCATTAGCTCAGAAAACTCGAAGGAGTTCAACTTTCTGAACTGTTCTTATTGTAAGAACTCCTTCATAATTGGAGAAAACACAAAAATTGTAAAGTCACTACGACTATAAGTAGATATCTGTCCAGTGTACAAAATAACTGAGACTTGATCAGTATAAGCAAACAAGAACGTATTTGTCCAGTGAATAGATCAACTGAGACTTTCTCAGTATGAGGACATTGGACGTAGGAACCTGTGTATCCGAACCACTTTAAAAATTCTGTGTCGTTTTTTACTGTTGCATTATTAACTGCTCATACCGCATAAAACTGTCTTTTAGACAATCAGCATAAAAAGGGTTTTTCAAACTGAGACGAACATATTTTTGGGCCTACACTTCCGCACATAAAATTCAATACTGAACTTTTGTTCACTGACTAAAGTTAGTAGATAGACTCAGTAGAAGGTTATCTGTTGGTCCAGAGACGAGAATCGGGTGTGGGGGGAGGGGGGGTGTGAATAGACCTGTGTCCAAGTTTCTCTCAAACGCGAAGGCCATTAATTTACTAAGTATGCTATTGAACGAGTTTAGTTGTCAATTAAGCCTTCTGATCGCGGGGCAGAATGATTCAGCGACTGAATCATTTCTATTGACTGATGTTAGTACTGAGTAATTCAGTAGATGAATAAGTACGGAATTGTGTAGGCCCGATTTTAAGTTCGTCTCTTTGAAAAACGTTTTTATGCAAAACAAATCAGTTGGCTAGTGCAGTTTTAAATCTGTTTTATTGAAAATTTGATTTGCAAACAGTTGACAAACAGATGCAATAAAACAGTAAATGACACAAGCAATTTTTAACGTGTTTCGGATATGCAAGATCCTACATCTACGGTCATGCTGAACATGAGTTCTTGTTGATTAATCTAAGCAAGCTTCAACAAGATTTTGTACGCTGGACAGAATCTTCTAAGTTATAGTCCTTAGCGACTTTACAAGATCAAACCGATGTTTGAAGGGTTTTGTCTCCAACAAGGAAGGAGTTCTTACAATAAGAATCTATCACTAAAAGTGAACTCCTTCAAGTGTCTAAGCTTAAGATCTAACAAGGTTAGCTCAGAAAAGTGATCGGGAACAACTCTAGAGTGAAGAACTACTAGGATATCTCTAAGATTTCTAATTCTTCGCTGGATATAACAGTGAGCTCACTAGAGTGCTTGAGTATGTTTTCTTGAATATCTTACATCTCTATTCCCTCTATTTCATGTGTTCTTCAATTCTTGAAGATGATCTCTTTATATAGTTGTGACCCATGCGTAGATCCTTTGGAGGGGACCATGCCACGCAGGAATCCAAGGTAAACGACCATAATTTGAATGTCGCTATAGAGGGTGGTTGGCTTTCTGTGCATGAGAGCAGCTTTTGTGTCAGAGCAGGTAAAGTTTGCTTGCTTTTCATTAATCGAGGTATGGCTGTAGGTGAGACTTGTCAGATATCAGTCTTCTAGCTGAGTTGACTTCCTCTGAAACTCGGGCAATGAGTGTTCCTCTGCTGACATCTGACTGATAAATTCAGTCTGTCGATTTCCCTTGTACGGTTTGCAACTGAGTCGCAGCTCATTCAGTAGATCAAGAATTAGGGGTGTTCAAAATAACCGCCCCACCCGACCCGCCCGCTCAAACCGCCGGTCGGAACCCGTAACCGCCGATTATTTTTCTTGTAAAACTACCCGCGGTTCAAATTTATAACAAACCGCTGTTAGGAAGTTGGGTCATGGTTTGAGAGTCGTAGTTAACCGACCCGCCAACATATGTTTTAGAACTATTTAATTTTAATTATGCTAACATTTTTCTTTCAAACAGAGTATGAGAATGACTTGAGTGCCGAGAAGGCAGAAGCTACTAGTAGCCTAGTTATTTGCTCATCAAGAATACAATCTAAGTATTTGGATTATGTGGTTATTTTGTCCCTTTTTGAATGTTGATCATTGGAGACTTGAAGTGGAGGTTGATCTTAGATGCAATTGTTGTATATCTTTATATATGATCTTTTGTTAGTAGTTATTGCAATGCAAATGATGTTTTCTGCATATATTGAAATATTTTGATAGTTGGAATATTTGACCTTTAGCTATATATTGTTGATGTATGTGGAGCTCTTTAATGTTGATGATATTTTTCTTACAAAAACCGCCAACCCGCTCATTAACCGTCCGCAACCGTTAACCGGCCCGCTACAGTTATGGAAAAAAAAATAACCCACCATGGTTCACAACTTTGTGAAACCGCCTATATGTAGATGGATTAATTTTTACACCGAAATCCGCCCGAACCCCCCCGCGAACACTCCTATCAAGAATGATCAAACTAAGTCTTGTTTCCGAGTCAGCTGAAGAGTGATCTTCTACTGAGTGTTTCTAGGTACTGACTCGAAAACAAACTACTGAGCTCTTATACAAACAAAGCTCTATTAAACCGATGACAGACATGGGGTTCTGGAACCTAAGTTCTCTACTGATGTTCAGTCCAACAATTTACCCCTTACAGGACTTAGACAAACTAATCTAGAAAGACCAAAGCAGGTCTAGCCTATTACATCATGTTGGTTCATCACACACTCAAGGGGTTTGAGATCTTCAATTCCTCCTTAAAATATTTATACAATAGTTACTCAGTATCAGAGGTACTGAATTCTCCCAACAATTTCCCTGTGTCCACTGACTCGTATCCCTACAAATCCCTATAATATGAACTAAGAAGAATCATCTCCTGACTCATATCCTTATAATCTCCCCCTAATTGATGATGCCAAAACCATTAACCACTTACAACAAAGATTAACAATTACACAAGGGCACATCAGAAGAAATTAGTCCAGTGAGTGTATGTTGATCACTTCAATGATCAGTCGTGATAATGAACGACATAGCCATAAGACAATGAGTGGTTGTCTGGCCAAGTGAAGTACTGATTTCATTGATAGAGGGTTAGATATACATCAGTACTGCACTATCAAAAGAAGAAAAGAGAGAAAGACAAAGACTGAAAGATGGTTGAGTCTGCTGCTATTGCGATATGAACTTCTGAATCCTCGATTTGAAGTCAGCAGAGTTGGCCTCTGGAAGTTCTAGCCCATAGGATTTTTAGATGGCTTCCCCTGAGACGTTTGATTTGTTGAAGATCTCCTTTCCTCTGGGAGGACAACTTGTTACGTTCCATGGCTATATTCACCTCTTTCTCTATCTCTTTTGTGCATATATTACCTTCAAGAGTCATGGGGGGAGTCAGACGTCTGAATGTAGGCGCTTTCAATGACATTCCTTCCTTGTGAAGAATCATGATAATCTAAGCATGGAAAGTGGGATCATACTGATACAAGAATTGATCGAACAGTTTGTCCACTGGACCGTGGCCGGGATAACATTGCCATATATAGAAGCTCTTTATAAAATAATCCTTCAGACTCTCCCGCTGCTCATTCAGGTTCCATGGGATCCACTTGTCAGTGTGGCAGAATGGAGTTTTCTTGAGATGTGGCTTCTGTCCACTGCGTTTGTAGAATTTGGAAGTAGTTGGGATTTCTCTGCTCTTAGCTGGAATAGCTTCCCTGGCTGCTTTTTTGGTTTTGGAATATGCTATGCCAGTTCAGCTTTTCCTAGTCATTTTCTGGCTTCAGCTCCCTGGCTGTGAAGTCGAGGCCTATCTCAACTTCGTCCAATAACTCTTCAATAATCTGTTTCGCTGTAAGCTTAGGAGATTTCTATTTTAGCCTTTCGGACAGTGGTAAATTGTCAGTATCAAGCTCTTCAGTAGATTCAAAAGCAGATTTTTCAGTTGGCTTCTACGAGTCTTTTGCGGAGTGGTTTGATTATGCTGATATTTCTTCGACTAAGCTTGAGTCCTTGATTGCCTTGCCAGCTGGGACTTTTGGCTTCCTCTTCAATTTTGCTTCTTCTCTTGTCTCACTTCATGATCCGATCGAGCCTACAATCGCCGAACCATCAAGTCATCAAGTCATCTTATTCGACCGAGCCTACAACTGTTGCTAAGCCTCTTGTTCTTTCTTATTTTTGAACTTAGGCAATGGAGGGGGAGAGCTCTTAGTAGCTATATCTTATCCTTGCCTCTTGACGCAATTGACTCTGTCCCCTTGATGAATTCAAAGCAAATTTGATCAATGAGTGCCTTAGCCGAGGATCCTTCCCCGATCCTCCCGGCACCGCCTTGTCATGCGTAATCTACTCCCGAGGCTCGCCTAGCCCTCAATAGCTTTTTCTTTTTCCTTTGCTTTGGGAAGAGGGATATCTTCTTTCATCTATTCCCCCCTTTTCTCTTCCCCATCCCCTTTTACTTCCCCATCAATCTTTACTTCCCCCTTTTTTGGCATCATCAACCATGGTCGGTAGTATCTTGACAACGACTACATCATCTCGTAGGCTGTGTAGAGAGTTTTTGATTTGGGTGAAGGAGGAGTTGAGGTCCTCGACGGCCTCACAATATTTTTCCCAATTCCTTTCGCAATCAAGGCGGATCTCCTTGGCGAGGGTATCGGTATTGACTTTGTGCTTTGCGGTAGAGATGCATCTAGTAACCTCACGAAGTCCGACTGGATGAGGTCGAGAGCTCTGTCTTGTTGAGTAAGAGCTTGAGCCACATTGGATGATACAACTCAGTTCCTCTCATCCATCATCTTCTGGACTTCAGCCATTGCCGCGACCCTTTGCTCGGAGAATAGTTTGACTTGAGTTTCAAGCAACTGCTGACACTGAGTGGCTAAGTCCATCTTCTGAGCAGCTAGAGCTGTCTCGACGATATCCTGAATGTTTGGCATTGAAGTTTCAGATACCTTCTTGAGTTCTCCAGTGAGGGCATCAATTCGCTCGGTTTGAGCCTTAGTAGTGTCATGTGCCCATTTTAGGTGCACATCCTTAGCTAGGAGACGATTTTTGTCTCCTTGCTTTTGAATTGATCTGTTGATGCTCCTCTTGGATACAATAGCTATAGGTTTTATCTGATAAGATGAGCTACTGATCCTTTGCTCAGAGGCTGCGAGTTGTTGTTGTCTAGATGAAGACGCAACTGGGGCGGCACCAGATTCAGGAGGTGGAGGTGGTGAGTCGCCCTTCTCGCTAGGAGTTTTGCCCTCACCAGAGTCTCCCTGCTCTGCATCCTTGGGTGCTGAGTCATCGTCAGTGGGGTCGTCATGGGGAGAGGTGTTCTTGGCCTGCGAGGAGGTGTTCTTCTGCTCAAGCAGATATAGCATGACTACCTTCAGATCCTCAAAGGAAGAAATGTATGAGGGTTCCCCAAACCCTATCTCAGACTGCAATTGTTGCTCCTCTATCAAGAGCGTAGGCATTGAGTATTGTTGGATAGTCTATTCCAAAATGTCATAGTCAATGAACCTCAGCAGCATTTGAGTCCTTGCTCTGACTGCTACATCCACCAAATCCTGATAGTTAGCTATCTCAGGAATTTGTTCAATGACTTCAGATTCAGCTCTTAGCTTGGTCAGCTGAACAGTGGTTGGTAGCTCTGTAGAAACTTCAGTAGTTGGATCAACATCATTCTCCAAATGAGTCTCTTCAGTACTGACTCTCTGGACTTTATCTTTTAGCATGACACCTTCCATGCCAGTATCTGAGTCCAGTATTGTTTCCACTTCTGGAGGGAGTAGAGAATCAGCCTTAGAAACTTCCTTCTTCGACAGTTTCTTTCTCTTAGGCTGTTCGGGTCATGGAGGCAAGTCAGTAGATGACCTTTTCAGTGCAGTTCCACGATCGATGGACTTTTCAGCAGTAGTCCTCGTTGTGAATTTCACTTGTTTCTTGTCGAAGTACTTCATATCTTCGAACGAAGCTTTTGAGGACACTGAAGCTTTGATCAGTGCTAAAACTTTAGTCCCATATAACAGTCTGCCTATCGATGATAATCTTCTCTCACCGTCATCGCCTCAGACAAATTTCTGCGACTAAGCTATCAGTTCTGTAAGGATGAACTGAGCCCAATTGACTTTGACTACATCCACAATAGCCATCATAATTTGGAGTCGAGGCTTGGACAGCTGATCGAATGATCCAGCTGCGCTAGTGATAATGTGGATGACAATGTAAGCTAGGCCTCTCTATTCTTGCAGGAGCTGACTTTTGGGAAAAGCAGCTTTGAAGGATATGTCATCCCTCCCACATAAACGCCTAATGTAATAGTTGATCTCGGTTTCCTTGTATCCAACTAGAGAAACGCCCAGTCGGGAAAGCCGAAAACTCTCGTTAGCGCTTCATGAACAATGATGTGGGCGACACTCTCCTCCTACTTCTGCTGAGATGTTTCCTTCAGGAATTTCATTGCCGTGAGCTCTACATCGGTAACCTCATCATGACGCAGGTTGAAGTAGAATTCAACAACTTGTCGAGGAAGACAAGCTTTAGGTTGCTTCGTCATAAGCATGTTCAGGACAAATGTCTGAAGAGCGGTGTAAATATCCTCCATATGAGGGAGTTCCGATTTGTGGAACACCATTGTTGGCTCGAAGCAAACTCTGTCCTAGATGATTTCGTCTATTAGTAGGAGTTTAAACGATGTTGGTTTGAGATGCCATTTGATCTAGTATATGCAAAACAAGTGTTAGCACTTGAAAATAGAGTAAGTTAGAATTGTAGACAAGATATAAGAATTTTACCGTGGATTAAGAGGTTAAGAGGTACTAGAAGTCTTAGATTCAGTCATATGCATAGCTGGCGGAAATAAGGTGAGAAGAATAAGCGAGAAGATTAATTAGATTTGAATACCAAGAGGTTTTCAGATCTGACGGTTATGATTTAATCTCGCTTTATTATAGACAATTAGGATTTAATGTTATAAACAGATTGATTACTTAGCCGCCTATAATCTCGACCTACGTAAGATTTGCAAATTGGAGTAAGGTGAGATGACATGCATTTAATGCGCCACAATCAGTTCTTAGGATGTCACGCTTTTAATGAAAACGGTTTTATTGAATGCATCCTTTAAGAATTAATGGCGGGACTGAATGCATCCTTTAAGAATTAATGGCGGGGAATAAATGCGAAGAATGCCACTAAATGTAAATACTGAATTTAACACTCAAACCTATCAGCTGAACATAGTAGTCACCACATGTCGGTTATACCAATTGTTGATACCAAGTGATACTGAAGGTTCAGTATTTATCTCACTTTCCCCATTGTTGAGTATTGTATGGTTCACCCTACTGAACCATAGTGCTAAGTCTGACTAACTGACTTGTCGTACTGATCCTTTTACTAACTCGGGTCAGTAGGATCCAACAGACCCAGCTCAACTGAGAGTTCTCTGAATTTGTTCTCACCTAGCGGATTGGTCTGTATGTCTGCCCTTTACTTATCAGTATGGATTTTCTCAATCATGCTATCCGTTTTCTTGACATGGTCTCGGATGAAGTGGTGTCGGATGTCCACTTGCTTGCATCTTGTTGAGAGATGATTCAGCAGTAGATCAGTTGCTTAGTGATTAGTGATTTGGCTGATCCCAAAACCCTAAATTGATTGGTGAACCATTCCTTTGTATTTGTAATGCCTTCGTCTTTGAGCTCTTTAGGACTCAGTAGACTAGCCTTCGGCATGGTTCCGGCTCAGTAGTTCTGTCTGCTGTACTTCAGTAGACTATCCGCCGCAGTGCCATGAAGTGAAGATTCAGTAGTGCTGGACTCAGCAGGAGCAACGTACTAAAAGGTGTTCAGGAGTCGGTAGAACTGGACTCAACAGGAGCAGTTTACTGAACTCAGAGTCTTGGCCTTCAGTAGAGGTGAACTCAGCAGGAGTATACTACTGAACCTAAAGTCAGACTCAGCAACGGTCGGTCAGTTACTTTAACTGACAGTGGACTTTAGAGAATTAATCAGTACAGTTGTTCGAGGTATTACATCAGAGAAGTCAGCTTCAGTAAGCCTTGAAGTCTGAACATGTCTCAACTACTTTCTGTACCTCGACCAATGACAAGCAGCCAGCTGGAAAAGTATCTGATAAAAGCTGCAAGTCAACCACTTTCCTGAAAAAGTTAGTGGACTCTGCAGAAATTCAAAGAGTCGTTAGCTACCAATAGAGTGACATGTGGACAGTTCATCTCCAACGGATCTTTCCATAGCTCACATCTATAAATAGAGGGAAAATTAAATTGAAGATATACAACAACGATATATGAATAGAGCAACAAGCAAACAAGAACACAGGTTATACGTGACGAACTTTAGAGCTCAATCTTAGCGTGAAAGCATTCAACTTGCTCTAAGGGAACACAAGCTTTCACAGAACTCAAACCTCTAGCATCTAAGTGAAGAACACGAACCCAGAGATATTATTCCTCACTGCTCTTCACTCTAGAAGCCCTTCTTGTTCCCTTCCCTCTAACCTAAGCTCAACTGTATTATCTATAGCTTAGACCGAAGGAGTTCAATTTATTGAACCGTTCTTAGTGTTAAGAACTCCTTCATCGTTGGAGATACATTCAAACATATTTTGTTTAACCCTGTAAACTGAGAGTTGCTCAGTATAATCACAAAACTGTGTTTGTCCAGTGCACAAACCGACTGAGACTAACTTAGTATAATAAAATAGCCTCCTGCCCTGTTCAGGACAGTGGATGTAGGATCTTGCGTATCCGAACCACTTTAAAAGTCTTTGTATTTATAACTGTTGCAATGATTTAACTGTTCATACTGAAAAACCATTTACAAAATCATTCAACTGAGTTTCAGTATCAAGCTTAACTGTCTGCATTAATCTACTGAAACAGCTTTTATAAACAAATGTTTTCAACCAAACTATATTGGGCCTACACTTTCCGCACGCTACTGAACTTTGTTGAATGCATCTGAATTCTGACATCAGTCAGCTAGCAGAGCTCAGCATCTTCAGTCACTCTATCCACGCGATCTAGAACAAATTATCTGGTTTACTAAATTCATTCAGTAGGCAATCTCCGTTAATTGGACGGTTCGTGTTCTAGTTTGAGAAAAAGGTTTTTAGGTGCATTCACCCCCCCTACACCTGAACGTTTGACTCGGGACCAACACAGCTCGTGTGAAGAACTGGATTATGAGTGATTGCATTTGCATTGGTGGAGTAGCAGTACATGGGCACTTCATCTTGATAGATACCATAATCACACAGTTGTTGTCAAAGCCAAAGGATCTGGGCACAACAACTTTCGGCAACCATATACTCAGCTTCAGTAGTGGACGTTGCTACTGAGTGCTGTTTCTTGGAGAACCATGATATGAGCTTACTGCCTAGGAACTGACAAGTTCCAGAAGTTGACTCTCGATCTGTCCTACATCCTGCACAATCAGCGTTAGAACAAGATTATCATTCGCAGGATACCATAACCCTGTGTCAGGTAATTCCTCAGGTATCGTGGAATCTTCTTCGCTGAGTCTAGATGACCCCGCTTGGGATTCGCCTTAAATCTCGCACATACACCTACATCATAAGTTATGTTAGGTCTGCTTGCCATTAAGTATAGTAAAAAACCAATAATAGCTCTATAATCAGGTGAGATAACAGAAGCTTCCTCTTTGTCTAGATCGATTTTGAAATTTGTGTCCATGGGGATCTTGACTGACTTGCTCGATTCACAGCCAAAGCTGTTTAGTAGGTCTTGAGTGTATTTGACTTGGTTGATGAACGTTCTCTTCTCAGATTGCTTTACTTAAAAACTAAGGAAATAGTTCATCTACTGCATCATTGACATCTCGAACTACTCCTTCATCATCTTCGTGAATAGTTGACACATGGTCATGTTTTTGGAACCGAAGATGATGTCATCCACGTAGATCTGCACCGGTAGGATGTCATCTGTTGACTTGATGCTGAACAAAGTACGCTCCAGTATCCCCTTCTGAAAACCTTTCTGAAGTCTGATAGGGTATCGTACCAAGCCTTGGGTGCTTGTTTTAACCCGTACAGAGCTTTCCTGAATCTGTAAACCTGATGTCCCTACTGAAAGCCTGACGGTTGTTCCACGTAGACTTCTTCCTTTAGTACGCCATTTAGAAAAGCTGACTTTAAATCCTTGATGTGTTGCGTAGGCTAGAAATAGACGAATGGCTTCCAATCTTGCGACTGGAGCGAATGTTTCATCAAAGTCTATTCCTTATGCTTGACAATATCCCTTATCAACTAGTCGATCTTTGTTTTCTGACTATGACATTGGTTCATCACACTTGTTCTTGTAGACCCACTTAGTTCCTATCATGTGTTGGTGTCTTGGTCTATCAACAAGCTTCCAGACCTCGTTTCTAACAAACTGGTTCAACTCCTCTTGCATTGCAATGATCCATTCAGCATCATTCAGTGCGTTCTCTATCGACTGAGGTTTTTCAATAGACAAGAAACATGAATATAAAGCGCTTTCTCCTTGATAGAATCTGGATCTTCTCTTTACACTTGCTGAAGAGTGAGGAGTGAGCATCTAGCCATGATCATCTTCGCCTGGTCTCTTCTTCTGAAATTACTTTTGTACAGTCAGTAGGAGTGTTAGGCATTTCAGTAGTATTGTTCTGCAACTAAAGAAATTCAGTAAGAAGGTTATGATCTACTGAGTTCCTAGGTTTAGGGGCATTTCGCTTAGAAACATTATTCGTTCCCCCTGAATTGTTATTCTCAGTAGAGGTCTCAGTTACCAGTGGGCTTCCTCATCTACCGGGGTTACCTTAGGTTGATTTTGTTCAGTAGAATCAATCAAGTCAGCTTCATTGCATGTGGGATGGATCTGAGTTTCTTCTTCATCTGACTCATAATCCCAACAATGCTGGATCCTTTCAGTTTCATCATTCAGCTTGAGATCCTGTAGCTTGTTGTTGACATATTCAGCATTTGATTCTTTTACTCGATTTCCTGTACTCAGTAACAAACTCGGTAAATACAATATGAAGCCTTTTCTCTACGCAAATGGTCTGTTAGTTGAAGACCCTGAAGGCTTTACTAACCCTGGAGTATCCTAAGAACACTCCTTGATCAGACTTGTTATCGAAGACCTTTAACTGATCCTTTCAAATATTGTAGATAAAGCAAGGACAACCAAAGATATGGAAATGATAAATAGAAGAAATTATCCCTTTCCATAGTTCATATGGTTTCTTCATGTGTTGTTTTGTCAGTAGTGAGCGGTTCTGAGAATAACAGGCGGTGTCACTAGAATTTGCCAGAAATTCAAGAGCAATCCAGAGTCTGCAAGGTACGTACTTGCTGCTTCTTTTATTGTTCTGTTCTTCCATTCAGCAAGACCGTTCTGCAAAGGTGTGTGAGCTGCTGAAGTCTCGTGCTAAATCCCCTCAGTAGCACAGTACTCCTTGATAATTGAGTTGAGAAATTAAATGCCTCGATTTGAGCGTATCCTCTGAATCTTGATGTCCTTTTCCACACTGAGTTTCTCCAGTATTGTAGGTAACTCAGTCTTGACATCAGATTTGTTGGCTATGAAGATGGCCCACATATATCTTGAATAATCATCAATAACAATGAGGGCATACTTCTTGCTTCTTATAGTCACTGGAGTGACTGGCCCAAATAAGTTTATGTCCAGCAGCTGAAGGATTCCATTAGTGGAAGGCGACGGAATAGGTGGATTGCTTGACTTTGTCTGCTTTTCCTTCATGCATGCCTCAAAATTTCTATCTCGATTGAATACTTCGTTGGGCAGTCCTCTGACTTTTGAGTCCCTTGCTAGCTTATTTATTGCCTTGAAATTCAGATGAGCCTCTTATGCAACAACCACCCCGTCTTGTCACTTGACTTCTTTTGGGCAAGCAAGAAGGCTTCAAGTTAAGTGGTGTTCCAGTTTGCAACATAGATATTCTTCCTCCGCGAACCTGATAGTACTGTTTTCCCTGTAGATTTATCAAAAACATCATAGAACCAACGCCAAAGGTAACTCTTAAGGTTATCATAGAATTGACTGACAGAAAGGAGATTATGTTGAAGTACTTCAACACAAGTTACTCTTGGAACTGAAGCAGTTTCAATGTTCAACGTTCTATATCCCCTTGTGTAGCCTTTTATGTTGTCACCGAACTCAATTTTGGGTTCTTCCTCTTGTACATAGTTGGTCAGCAGGCTCTTCTGATAAGTCATATGTCTTGAGCAGCCGTTGTCCATGATCCAAGGGTCCTTATGCACCTGTAAAACTGGTGATCGCTGTTTTCACACCAAATAAAATTCCTGCACACACTCAAAATTTTATAATTAGTATAGAACAGGGTCGAACTCAGGGAATAGTGAAAATCAACTATATCTATCCTCTTGATCAAGTTTTGGTGATGCCACCACACATAAATTTTGGGTTTACTACCTAGGCAAATAAAATAAAATAGCAGAAAAGTTAATTTAGATAAAACAAGTAAAGAAAGGCGGACTTGGCTTCAGGTAACTCGTATGAGACAACTATTTCGATCATTGATGCATAGATTTAATTAATTCCTAGGATCAACTAGTTATAGGATACAGTGTTGAACACGTACATACCCCAATTCCTGCTTACTTAGTCGGAAGTAGCTTTTTGAACAAATTTTCTCAACTCCTTAGCCTAACCAGAACCTAGCTTGTTGAACAAACCTAGATTTAATGTTTAGATTGCATTATGAGGAAGGAACCTAGTTTTAATCTCTACCGTTGTTGGACAACCTGACATAGATGATTAACATCCTTAATTCGACTACCGTTATGATAACTTCGCCACCTAAGTTGTTGAACAATCTGACACTAATCTTCATAACCTAAATTGATCAGGTTTAAGTTAATCCAATTAAGTCTTTCTACCCCGAATTAAGTCGAAACCCTAGTCTTTAATTACTACATCAAATTAGATCTCACAAAGTTTGTATCTCATACTCGTCACCCTCGCCGAAGTCCTAAAAGGTTTAGCTACACATAATTAACTTGGACAAGCAAAACGAATCGAACATGATCAGAACAGAAAATAAAGTGCGAGAAACTAAATTCATAAACTGAAAGTAAATAGTGAATAGCGAACTGAATGTTGAGAGTTAATACTGAACGAAATCTGAAATTGAACTGGGAATATGAAAATGAGTGCTGAAATCCTTAAGTGCTGAAATCTGAAAGTAACTAGACTAATAAAGCAATAAAGAGTGTTTGAATACTTGAGCTGAAAACTAAATCTAAACTATGGGACTAAGAATCGAGAATGCTGGAGAACGAAACTAAAACTAATGAAGAAGCGAGATGTAGAATGCTCGTCTGCAGCCCCTGTATATAGATCTTGGAACTTGACTCCAAAGGAAATAATATCTAGGGTATATCTTGAGTATCTTGATCTCCAAGACTCCTTGTTCAAGTATAATTCGGCCCTATGATATCTTTAAGCTTCCAAATCTTCAATAAATCTTTGCTTCTCGATCTAAGTCCCTTTTTATCTCCAAAACGCGCCAAAATAACTCCAAATCAGCTCCGAACCGTCACCTCATCATTGACTCATAAATCTGCTGAAAATAGATATTTTTTGTGCACAAAACAGCATCAACTTGGACAAGATGAGCGTCAGAACTGGGTGAATTTGAGTAGTATAAAATCGACACATCAAATATCTTCTCACTTGAATCATACTTGCCCTAAGTATGGGATGAACAAAAGAATACTACTACTCGAATCACCATTAACTAAGACTCAAAACAGGCTCAAGGAATGGAAATAAAAAAAAACATTAAGACACGAGACTCAGATTCAAAGAAGAGAAATAAGCAAACAGACTTAAACACTATAGACTCAACACCGAAGCATACCAAGCAACCATGAAATGTCCATGATTCTCAATCTCTGCCCAAACATGCAATGCATTCAAAACCTTCATCAGACAAGTCAAGCACATAATTCTTAAACTATGGATTTAGATATCAGCTTGGTCAAAACATAAGCATAACTGAACTAGCTCACCGATTTACTCAACTCTCTCTAATATAGTCTAGGTAAGCCGATCATAAAAACATAGTCACGCAGTTACAATAGCAAGTGGTCAATCTAGCAACTCAAAGAGGTCTTTCCATCGGATGTAATGGGGCTTAAGGACTCATTCAAATATATAACATGGTAGGGAACCTAGCAACTCAAAGAGGTCTTTCCCTAAGATTATGACAATTAAACTCAAGTATGCAGCATGCTATTCACTAAGACATTAATTCAAGCCAGCAGATAGTCAGCTTAAGAGATTAAACAGTTTAACACAGTTTGAGATTTTCTTCACATTCAACTTGGGCAAGGCAGAATAAAAACATTCAGACTTCATCCTTCCCTTTCTTTCTTTAGGTTCTCCCCCTTTCTAATTTTTCTCTTTTCAGTACAACACTCTGCCTGGTCAAACTGAATGCCGACAGAGTTCAGAATGCAAAACAGCACAATTCCAGGATATCAGTTCAACAAGCTTTCTCCAACAAATTCTCATAAAATCTCTTCAAAAAAATTGCCTCAAATTATGAATTACCACAACAAACACATAGGGTCAAGAGAACAAATCTTGGCTTCAAAGTGGCTAACTAAGGGCTGAGCAAAGGTAAGAATTGAAAGAATTAAAAGCTCAAATTGGTTAACCTTAATTTGCTTCCTATCATCTATCACACATGACTACAAGCTATGAATACTTTGCAACACATCACTCTTAAGAAAATAGTGGGAAGTGTCCCACTTTAAAGGGTCAAATCTCTCTTTAGTTATGGGGTTTAAAAATTTGATTTTAACATGCTTAAATTTCCTCATCTCAATCCACATACAAAATCCTCCATAGAAAGAGAAATTACACTCCAATCATGCAGATTTCACCCAAAGAAAAGCATGCAAAAATATGGGCAGATTTTCCTATTACATCAACATCATGAAAACCTATCATGCTTCAACCTAAGACGAAAGACACAAACCTAAAACAACCTCATCACACTTCAACCTTGCTCGCCCTCAAGAAAGTAGAAGAAAACATAGAAGCATGCGGACAAGCAGAACCAACACAAAGACAAAAAGGCGAAAATAAAAACAAAGACGAAAAAAAAAAAACCGAGTGGACCGGGGAATGGTATCACCGGTTCTTCAACTCGTCCAAGCGAGCTATCACTTCAATCTGAAAATCATCAAACTTTTCTTCAAACTTCTCCAACCTTGCTTCTATCCGGTCGAGCCTATCTTGCTCCTCCTCCTGTCCTGCACCCACAGAATGGCTCGGGACACTAGATCCGACCTAAAGTATTTGTCCAAGCCGTTAGTATCAACATAGGTCAGCTTGGCTGACCTCAACCGACTAGGCTCATAGTAGCAAGGGGATCGCACATAGACAGCGGTACAAGGGATATCTAAGCATAGTTGCGAACAAAGAATGTAGCACGCAAATGACATAGAGTACGGTGTCGATTCGGCCTAGCAGCTATGTTCTCCAAATAATGCGCTATCCAATACCCTAAATCAAGTTTAGTCTATGCATACACCAAAGAAAATACAACTCCGTAGCTCTCACTTTAGAAAAACCCGCAGTAGCGCCAGTCAAATTATAAGCAATGTAGTAATGACAAAATCTAAGAACAGGGTTTCCAACATGGTAAACAACAGAACGTGTGGAAAAAAATTCATTTGGATCAGACGGAGCAAGTAATTTCCATGCATCCCTAGGTCCTATGTAAGCTGGATTCATCTCAGGAAAACCACGTAAATATAAATCAAACACACCATCACAATAATCAGCATAATCTAACAACCCCAATCTCATGTTCGAATCCAACAAGCAAGTATGAAACTCATGTCCACCCAAATAGAAAGCAATGCAATCATCATTCACATTACCAACATCAACAAAGTGGAAAGAAGTGAAAAATTCAAGAGCAATATCTTGCGGCAAAGTGAAATGATGAGGGGCAAGTAACCAACTCCAACTAATATTGCGAAAATACTCAAAGAACTGATAGCGGATACTTATATGACTTAAGACCTTAGAATTAGCAAACATACCTGACTTGCAGGCCCGAAACTACCTCTTTTCACACTTAACGACCAACTTTCCTCGTCAAGTGGCGAAGGCGAAGACGATCTTCTTCATTCAAAATTTGGATTACGAACATGTTGTCGCAACTGTCTTCAGCCAGTTTGGAATCAGAGATATCTTCTTCGGCTGTGGCATATCGGTGAAATAGGGTTTGGTCTTCAGCATCTAACAACATATCAGTTGGGCAGTCAGCTTCTGGACGTAATCTTCATCTTCGTCATCCAAAGCATACACGCCATCTATGATCAGTCGCACCCATAGAATATGGATTGAGCCATCCTCTCGGACCATGCCACCCATGAGTGCGGCTCGGGCTGCGATCGCGCGCTTGGCAGTGGCGGTGGAAGATTCTGGGAGAGGGGATTCTTGAGGCAGTGATTGAGGCGGTGTAGACTTCGAGAAGGGTTGTTCCTCGGGAGTGGCTGACTTTTTCGGTGGCGGAGTGGAAATCCTAGCCGGCGACAAACGCGACGAAACAACAGGTGTAGAAGTAAGAGGGGTGGCCTCCGGATCTTGAGATGGAGATGGAGTTGTCTGCACTTCCGGCGAAGTAAGCTCTGCAGGTCATCGGCGGTACCTCGGGAATCATGTCAGTAGCAACCTCGTCTGTAACAGCAACATCCACCTCAACCGGCGGAACTTCTACGTGCGTAGGCACTTCCTCTTGAACCGGCGGAGGAGTGGGCTGCTTCCGGTGACTTGCTCGCTGTTGATGAGCCATCGGCTAGGACATAGGGGAAACTGGCAACGCCGACTTCTTCGCTGCGGAGGCAGTCTTCTTCTGCTTCCTAGGAGCCATGGATATTGTGGAAGATGGCGTAGAAGATAGGAGAGGATGAGTAGCTTGGTCGAAGACGATTTTGAAGAGAGGGGAGAGAAAGAGTAGTGCGGGAACAGTTATGAAGAAATTCCTCCTTTGATTCGATCTTAAAGCTTCAAATTTTTGAGGGTTTTCAATTAAGTCCCCGAATTTCTTTTATTGCGCAGAAACACCCCCGTCTTCCTTCAGCATCCTCACACTTCAACTTTTATGTCAATTAGACCACAAAAATTTGAAGTGCTTTGCAATTAGATCCCCAACCCATACTTAGGCATATTTCCTTCTTCAAACTCTTTCCTTATATATCACAAATCTTGATACTTGCTTCTTAAGTTACAAAATTCTTCTACATATATCTTGATCTCCTACATAAAATATTCAGCACAAGAAACCAACACAAAAACTATATATGAAGAACATGAAATAAATCTAGACTAAGAAATAAAATGCGAAAAATAATGAAAAGGATACGTGTGGGGTGCCTCCCACAAGCGCCTTGAGTTAGAGTCGCATGATCGACTCTTCCAAGCTTATCAAGTGTATGTTGGGAGGTACAATGGAACCTCGTCCACTGTCTTCAATTGGTGCAAGTGATGATAGAGCTTCAGTCGATCGCCATTTACCACGAAAACTGACTTAGTCGCGGGATCTTCCAGATCTACTGCTCCGCTTGGCCGAGCTGACCTGATAACAAATGGCCCTATCCATCTCGAACGAAGCTTCCCGGGCATGAGGCAAAGTTTAGATTGGTATAAGAGTACCGATTGTCCGACTACAAACCGTTTAGATCTCAGATTACGATCATGCCAAGCTTTGGTTCGATCTTTATACCACATAGGCGCATCATAAGCTTCATTTCTAAGCTCCTCCAATTCTTGTAAATGATATTTGTGTTCCTCCTCACACTTGAGCAAGTACATATTCATTCTTTTCACGGCATAAAAACCCTTATGCTCGAGCTCCACGGGTAAGTGACACATTTTTCGAAGATCAAACGATAAGGGGACATACCAATATGGGTCTTGTATGTAGTTCTATACGCCCAAAGAGCCTCCTCCATGCGTGTACTCCAATTCTTTCGAGACGGATTAACCGTCTTCTAAAAAACATGCTTGATCTCCCTATTAGATAGTTCAACTCTGTCATTTGTTTAGGGATGATACGGAGTAGATAGACGATGTTGACATCCCTATTTCTTCATTAAAGCCTCAATGGTACAATTACAGAAATGCGTACCATTATCACTTATTATGGCTCGAGGAACACCATATCGACTAAAAATATTGGACTTAAGAAATCCAACAACCACCTTGGAATCATTGGAGCAAGTTGCTTCGGCTTCAATCCACTTGGACACATAATCCACAACTATGAGTATATAAAGATTTCCGAACGAGCTAGGAAAGGATCCCATGAAATCAATGCCCCACACATCAAATATTTCACAAAAGCTCATCAGATGTTGAGGTAGTTCGTCTCCTGGACCAATATTACCAAGCATTTGGCATCTTTTGCAACTCTTGCAAAACTTATAAGCATCTTGATTCAAAGTTAACCAAAAGAATCCACAATCGAGAACTTTTCGTACAATACGCTTTACTACTCCATGTTCTCCATAAGGTGATGAATGACAACGTTCCAATATCTCAAATTGTTCCTCCTTGGGTGCACGCCTTCAAATAACTTGATCGACTCCAACTTTGCAATGTATAAGATTATCCCAAAAATAATACTACATTCATTCATTAATTTCCTCTTTTGAGCCATGGTAAAATCAGGTGGTAGCCTTCTTGAGGTAAGATAATTAACAATATTGGCATATCACAGAGCTTTACCATCCTTTCCTTCAATTGCATAACATTCCGCCTCAATTTCGTAGTTCCACTTGGACAAGATGGTAGTGGAATTTTCATCAGATGGCGTGGCCAAGTTCAGCGTGCTTTCAAATCCTGGGGTGGCAGAATAATAGAGATGCTCTTTTGGAAATTATTCCTTGATTGGTTCAACATCTTCAGGATGTACTAAACAACTCAAATGACCAGCTACGTTATTCTCAGTTCCCTTCTTATCTCGCACTTCCCAATCAAATTCTTGTAGCAACAAAATCCAACGTATAAGACGTGGTTTTGTCTCTTTCTTTTCAAGTAGATGCTTCACGGCAGCATGATCAGTATAGACGATTACCTTTGACCCAAGCAAGTATGAGCGGAACTTGTCGAAAGCAAAAACAATAGCGAGTAGCTCCTTTTCTATAGTAGTGTAATTGCATTGGGCAGGATTGAGCGTCTTCGAGGCATAGTATATAACATGACTAGCCTTTTCATTCTTTTGTGCAAGGACAGCTCCAACAACATAGTCACTTGCATCACACATAAGCTCAAATGTAAGTTTCCAATTTGGAGCTTGCATAATAGGAGCGGAAACCAATTTTTCTTTGAGAAGGTCGAAAGCTTGCTTGCAGTCATCATCTAGGACAAACAGAATGTCTTGCTGTATCTTCGGTAAAATCCAGCATGACCTAAAAATCCTCGAATCTCCTTGACATTTGTTGGATATGACAGCTGGGCAATCAAATCAACTTTTGCCTCATCAACTTGGATACCTCTTTCGGAAATTATATGTCCCAAAACAATCCCTTCCCTTACCATGAAGTGGCATCTTTCATAACTACGAATCAAGTTCTTCTCGATGCATCTTCTTAGAACAACATCTAAATTTCCAAGACATCGATCAAAAGAATCTCCATAGACAATGGAATCGTTCATAAATACTTTGATGCACTTTTTAATAAGATCGGAGAAAATACTCATCCTGCAATGTTGGAAAGTTCTGGGAGCATTGCACAAACTAAAAGGCATGCGTCTATAAGCATAAGTACCAAACACACATGTAAAGATAGTCTTCTCTTGATCATCCTTGTTGACATAAATCAGAAAATATCCACTATATCCATCAAGAAAATAGAAGTAGGACTGACCAGCAAGTCTTTCAAGCATCTCATCAATGAACGACGAAGGAAAATGACCTTTCCTTGTTGTCGTGTTCAATTTCCTATAGTCAATGCACATTCTCCATCCGGTCACGAACCTCATTGGTACCAACTCATTCTTCTCATTCTCAACAACTTGAAAACCTGATTTCTTTGGTACAACATATACTGGGCTGACCCATTTGCTGTCCGAGATTGGATAGATAATTCCCAAATCAAGAAACTTCAAAATCTCTTTCAAAATAACTTCACGCATGTTGGGATTTAGCTTCCTCTGCGGGTCTCAACTTGGCTTACTGTCTGGCTCCAATAGGATGTAATGCATGCAAACATCTAGAGTGATTCCAGTGATATTAGCCAACGTCCAACCAATAGCTCGAGTATGTTTCTTCAGATTTTCGACCAATCGCTCTTCTTCTTCTTCTGATAATTCACTGCTGATAATCACACGAAGAGTTTTATCTTGGCCAAGATAAGCATACTTTAAGTTGGTTGGCAGCTTCTTAAGTTCCAGAATGGGCGGTCTGACATGTGATGGAACTGGTCTGTCTTCAACATTCTGCTTCGGCAAGCAGATACCGCTACTGGAGGTAATGACTTTTGGAACTCCATAAAGAGACATTATACCTTCCTTCACTTCCTCATCTAGCACCCCTCCAACATCCATCTCAGAGAGGCTTTGTGTTAATACTAACTCCAGCTTGTCCTACATTAATGTCATCTCAAGATGTTCTTAGACAAGAGGCTCAAACAGATTTGCCCAAACAGATAGTACCCTTACAAACATGATTGCCCAAACAGATAATACCCTTACAAACAGATAGTACCCTTACAAACATGATTTCCCAAACAGATAGTACCCTTATCAATGTCATCACAATCGAGAGGTTTTTTCATAGCATCGTCAATAATGTAAGTAAGCTTCTCACCATGATTGCCCAAACAGATAGTACCCTTACAAACATTAATTAATGCCTTAGCCATTTTAAGAAAAGGTCGACCTAGCAAAACTCCCGAAGTTCCCTTCTTTCCCTCACAAGTGTTAATCACATAAGAATCCGCATGATATACGAAATCATGGATTTTAACAAGAACATTTTCTAGAAGGCCTTTAGGGGATATACATCATCAGTCAGCTAATTGAATAACATCTTTAGTATCGGTTAATTCAACACCAACTAAGCTATTAAACACTGATAAAGGCATCACATTAATTAATTCTCCTAAGTCACATAGGGCTTTTGGGATCATCTTAGTTCCAATCAAACTAAGCACAGTAAAAATACCTAGATCATTGCACTTCTCGGGGAGCATATTCCGAATAGATGCCGAGACGTTCTCATTTACCATAATTTTTCCTTTTTGGCTTGTCTTTCCAGCGATGAATTCTTTCAGAAACTTCCCAAGCTGTGGGATTCTGCTAGCGTGAAGAAATGGCAGATTGACTTCCAGTTTGCCAAAGATAGACATGTAATCCAGCGTTTGATCTGCAGGCTTCTACTTCCGCACCAATGCTTGTGGAAACGGTGGATCGATCAGAATTTCTTCTTGGGCAACTTGTTTCTTTTCTATTTCCTCTTCATCGACTTTCTCCTTGCCTTTGTTTGAGTTAGGTGACTCAGAGATGCTTGGCTTGGCTAAGTCAATAATGGTATCACTGCAGCTTTCTTCAGCCTTGTTTGGTGTCTTGCTTGGCGGATCTAGCAGATCTCTTCCACTTCTGAGAATAACATGGCTTACATTCCTTGGATTAATCTAGACCTGAGAAGGTAGCTTTCCTTGATTCCTTGGAATCTCATTGATTGAAGTAGATAGTTCGTCCTATTTGTGCGGCCAAGCTATCTAATCCGATTTTTTGTTCCTTCTGAGAGTTTTCGATGTTCAGTATAGCTTCATTATGAGCCAAAATGTTGTGATGCATGGTTTGTTGAGATTGTAGCAATGTATTCTGTGATGTCGCCATTTTTGCTAAAATTTCTTCAATTGTCTTGCAAGACTTTGCTTGGGCTAGTGGATTTGTTGGGTAAGTCCTTTGATTTGGAGGGCAATAAACCCGTAAGCTTGTGGCTATTGTTGGAACATTTGCGGATTATGTTGGGCAATCTGCGGTTGGGGCTGATTATCCCACTTCAGATTTGGATGATCCTTCCATCCAGGATTATAGGTATTGGAGTAAGGATCCCTCTTCTGTTGGTTGTTGTTTCAATTTCCAATCGCGTTGCAATCTTTAGTAGGATTTGTTTGAGTATTACATTGCAACGAGGCATGTCCAGGTGTCCACATACTCCACATATCCTGCTCAACCAAGTTGGTTGTGGGTGTCTTCTCTAACACAAAGTTCATTAGTTTCTGTTGGATATGAGTCAGTAGATTGATACTCAGCTGTTCTAGGGTTAAAAGAAATTGGGGGAAATCATAGTAGTACTATGGAATTGAAGATCCCAAAACCGAGCCGATATCGGTAGATTAGTGTGTCGATAGGATTAGGCGATGTATAGGTTAGACTTGATGTTTTGTTTATTGTTTTTGTCTAAGTCCTGTACGGGGTAGTTGTTGGACCGATCTTCCGCTGAAGATACTTTTTGGAACCCCATGTCATCGGTGTAATCGCTTGCGTTCTTCGTCGAAGCCGAATGCTAAACTTCAGTGGAGACGGCGCATCGGCTTACCCGATCTCGGTAGAAGACATTATCAGCTGATGGTCATCGGCGGAAGAACCTATGCAAGCACAATACCTTCGCGATCGATCAGCCCGACTATCGAAGCTAACTTCATCGGTCGGACGACTCGGCCGAAGAAGACAGAGACGTATTCAGTCTACTGTACCCGACAGAAAGCGACTGCACCTGAAGTCTTTTCGAATAGTTCGGCAGAAGACATACGAGGTTGTTTGAACGGTCAACTCGACACTCTCACCAACTACAAACCTCGACCAATGAGAAGCCGACAACGCTTACCTACTCTGATAAAAGTTTGCTCTCATGAACAGTGCATTAAGCGCCTGCCGCAACTAGCTCGAATTTATGGCCGTTTTCTTTGGAGGCTTGTGACACGTGGTATCGTCGTCTCCAACGGACATATGCCACAACTCACAGCTATAAATAGAGAAGGATTTGAAGATTTCGAAAAATAGAGGAATGTACGCGAAATCAAGGGAAATCATTCAAGCTCACAACGCTCTAGAACATTCAAGCTTATCCAGAGACGAACTACTTTTCATAGAACACTTCTTGTAGTTCATCTCTCTAGAGCTCTTTGATCCCTTTCTTCTCTAAACTAAGCTCATTGCCAGATTCATAGCTTAGATCCGAAGGAGTTCACATTTAGTGAATCGTTCTTGTTGTAAGAACTCCTTCTCAGTTGGAGAATATTCCCTCCCTTCTAAACTTAGGTTTGGATTGTAAAATTCGCTAAGGACTATAACTTAGAAGGATCGTCCCTGCGTCTGAGTTTCCTTCTTTGAGACTTGCTCGATTAATCAACAAGTTTCTCCCGCCGAGTTCGGGACCGTGGACGTAGGATCCGTTATCCGAACCACGTTAAAAATTGCTTGTGTTATTTCTTGTTTTATCGCATTGCATTTAACCCTGTTTTAAATCATCAGCTTGCATAAAACGTATCTTAAAAAGCGCACAGCCAAATGACTTTACATTGCGAAAACACGTTTTCAAAAGAGACGACTCCGGGCCTAACACTTATCCGCACTACAGTCTCCGACTGAGTTTCGTAATACTGACATCAGTCGGTAGAAGAGCTCAAAAGGCGACTCACTTTGACCTCGGTGATCGAAGGCTTACTTGGCACTTGTTCATCGGTTGCAAACATCGGCTTCACTGACCTTCACCGAGAAAAAAAAGAAACGAGCTCGGGTGTATTCACCCCCCCCTCTACACCGACTTTTCATCTCCGGACCAACATTTGGTATCAGAGCGCACGGTGTTCAACTGGTCGCCGGTTCTGTATTACTGGTCCTCTCGAACTGATCCCGAAAACGTTTTCTCTACACAAGCATCTCTTCATCTCATCCCTATACTCGTTGCAACATGTCTGATATGTCAGGTATTCGGATGGTGCCGATGTTCTCCGTTGAAAATTATACGGTTTGGCGCGTGCGTATGGAGGCACATCTTACGTCACTCCACGACAGTATGTCGGATGTTCTTGAAAGCAGGACCCATAATCCCCATGATGGACGGCGTCGTATTTGCTTCTTTGGAGAAGGCGTAGGAGCACGAGCAGGTGCAAAGATTCCCAAAGACAAATCCGCCTTCACACGAAGAGAGAAAAAGCCGCACAATCTAGACCGAGTGGCACGAAACGCTATACCGACTACGCTCGGTGACTCACACCTCGGCAGAGTCCAAGATTGTAAAACAACAAAAGAGCTATGGGATGCTCGGGCGCATGCGAGCCGGGGAACCCCTCGGATTAAGGAGAACAAGCTCGAACTAGAGCTTCAGAAGTTCGACGCCCTTACTATGGAGCCAAATGAGACGATTGACGAGCTCAGTGTTAGATTCACAAACCAAGTCAACGTCATCAATGGGCTGGGGAGGATGTTCACCAATAAAGAGATGAACACCAAGATCTTAAGAGCATTACCTCGAGAGAAGTGGCTTCCATTTGCTACTTATCTAAGACGTTCTGATCTAAATTCTCTAACTCCCGATGTTATCTTTTTCGGAACTAAAAACGAAGGAATTTGAGCATAGCCTACCCGGGAGATGCTCCGGTGCTCCGGTGACACCCACATTGATCATGCCTTCAAGGCAACTGTCAGCAAAACTGGAAACAAAAATACTTCATCGAGCAAGGCAGTAGCAGCTGAAACAAAGTCATCTGAAATATCTACTGCTGATCAGCTCGCGCTGATGACTCTCAAATATCAAAGAAAAAAGAGAGAGTCGGGAAGCTAAAGAAGTATCACGAGATTCACCCTCGAGGTAAGAAAGATTATCAAAAAAGGGAAGAATCTAAGTGTACACTGAATGCGAGAAAACAGAAGCATAAAGCTGCTAGTCCTTCAAAGGACTCGGTCGAAAAAAAAGCAGAAGCAAAGTCTCTACATGCTATAACCGCAAAAAAGGAGGGACATTATTAGTACGACTCGTCCCGAACTCTCGTACGCTCAAAGAGCAAAACGGCGAGCCGAAGAGAAAAATTCGCCAAACGAAGGCGAGCTACATAGCCTAGGAGAGATATCCAACAACTCAATTGAAGAGGATACTTTCATGTATTCCTCGAAGACGAAGCCGCATTCGTCGCAGTTGAGGAAACAAATACAAGTCTTGAAGAGTCGGCCGAATCTTGCTTGATGGCGGGAGAAGAGACCGAGGTGCATAAGGACCCTTGGATAGTGGACAACGGCCGCTCGAGACACATGACACATCGGAAGAGCTTGGCCGACCAACTACGTACAAGAAGATGGTCCCGAGAATTAAGTTTGGTGACAACTCCAAAGGCTACACAAGGGGATATGGAACACCGAACATTGGGGCGCCTCGGTTCCAAGAGTAACATATGTTGAAGGACTTCAACATAATCTCCTTTCTGTCGATCATTCGTGATAATCATAACAGAGTTATCTTTGACGCTGGTTTCTGTGATGTTGTTGACAAATCTACAGGGAAAACAGTGTTGTCAGGCTCGCGGAAGAAGAACATCTATGTTGCTAACTGGAAAACCGCAGAACCTGAGGCTTGCTTGCTTGCACGGGACTAAATCAAGTGACAAGTCGAGTGGCTATGGCACAAGAGACTCACCACCCTGAACTTCAAGACTATGAACAAGCTCGCAAAGAACTCTAAAGTCAGAGGACTGCCCAAGGAATCTTTTATCAAAGATAGAAATTGTGAAGTATGCCTGAAGGGAAAGCAGACAAAGAAGAGCAATCCACCTATTCCTTCACCTTCCACCGATGGAATCCTTCGCTGCTCCACATGGATCTTTTCGGGCCGCAGTCTCTCCAGTGGACTATAAGAGGCAAGAAGTATGCCCTAGTCGTCATAGACGACTACTCGAGATATACTTGGGTCATCTTCATCGCCAATAAGTCGATGTTCGAGCCCGAGCTGCCTAATCTACCGAAAAAGCTCGGTGTGGAAAAGGACATCAAGATACGAGAGGATACGCTCGGACGGAGGAACGGAGTTTCTAAACTCGGTAGTTAAAAAGTACTTGCGATAAAGAGGGAATTCAGCACGAGACATCAGCTGCACGCACCCCTCGGCCGAACGGACTTGCTCGAACGAAAGAACAGAAAACTTCAAAGAAGCAAGAAGAACGCTCCTAGCGGACTCGGACTACCCTCAAAGTTTTGGGCGGATGCTACCGACACGACTGCTACACTCGGAACCGCTCACCGCTTACAATGCAACACATGAAGACGCCTTACGAACCGTGGAAAGGGAGAATTCCTTCTATTTCTCATTTCCATATTTTTGGTCCGTCCTTGCTTTATCCACAATAATGGGAAAGATCGGTTGAAAGTCTTTGACAGCAAATCGATCAAGGAGTATTCTTAGGATACTCTCGGGTCGAACAAAGCATTCGGAGTCTTTAACTATCGGACTCTTTGCGTGGAGGAAAGCCCTCATGTTGTTTTTGATGAGTTTGTTAGCGAGGACGGGGAAAGATACTGAGCCAAACATCGAAGATGTCGGCAAGCTACGGGATCTCGGACCGATTGATAAAGGCTGAGAAGATCCAAGCATTGTTGGGATGATGAGTCGACGATGATGAAATTCGGACTCGAGTCAACAAGCAATGTAGGCGACCTAGTTGATTCTCCGAACGAGAATCAACAACGAGGTAACAACGGTCGATGAGGAAGCCCCGTGGTAACCGAGACCTCTACCGAGAATATAAACTCGGGGGAACGTTAAATGTTCCTGAGCTAAATGCCCCCGAACACGGAAACTCGGTAGATCCTAATCTTCTTCCCGAATTGCTTCAATCACGTAACAGTACTCTTCGAAATGCCTAATACTCCCTACCGATTGTGCGAAGTAGTATCGGAAGAAGAAGCCCGACTCGGACGCTCGTGGCTCGATGCTCATTCTTCGAGATCTAATCATTGGAGATCCGTCGGCTACTATAAGGACAAGATCAAGATTAAGTCAAGGCGAAAGCTCACTTTACTCTTGTTTTACGTCTACGAGATGAACCTCAATCGATAGAGGATGCACTTAAAGATGCTGACTGGGTCATAGCCATGCAAGAAGAGCTGAACCAATTCGTGCGAAATGAAGTATGGGAGCTTGTTGACAGACCTAGACATCAGCACGTGATCGAAACAAAGTGGGTCTTCAAGAACAAGCGAGATGAAAACAACGTCATTGTCAGAAATAAAGCTCGACTAGTTGCAAAAGGTTACAGTCAAGTGAAGGAATTGACTTTGATGAAACATTCGCTCCAGGCGGCAGATTGGAAGCCATTCGTCTTTTCCTAGCATATGCAACACATCAAGGTTTTAAAGTATATCAGATGGATGTGAAGTCAGCTTTTCTGAACGGCGTACTGAAGGAAGAAGTCTACGTTGAACAACCACCTGGCTTTCAGCAGGGACATCAGGTGTACAGACTTAGGAAAGCTCTGTATGGGTTAAAACAAGCACCCAGGGCTTGGTATGATACCCTATCAGACTTTCTACTTCAGAAAGGTTTTCAGAAGGGGACAGTAGATCGCACTCTATTCAGCATAAAGTCAGAAGATGACATTCTACTGGTGCAAATCTACGTGGACGACATCATTTTCGGCTGCAGAAACGAAGTCATATGTCAGCAGTTTGAGAAAATGATGAAGGAGAAATTCGAGATGTCTATGATGGGAGAGATGAATTATTTCCTTGGATTTCAAGTAAAGCAATCGGTGAAGGAATTTTCATCAATCAGGCCAAATACACTCGAGATCTTCTCAAAAGATTCGGCTGTGATTCCAGCAAGCCAGTCAAGATCCCCATGAACACAAACTTTAAAATCGATCTAGACAATGAGGGAGCTTCTGTTAACCCTACTGATTATAGAGCTATTATTGGTTCTTTACTTTATTTAACAGCTAGCCGACCTGACATAACTTATGCTGTAGGTGTATGCGCAAGATTTCAGGCGAATCCCAAGCGAAGTCATCTAGACTCAGCGAAGAAGATTCTGCGATATCTAAGAGGAACACCGTCTTTGGGTTATGGTATCCTCGCCGATGATAATCTAACACTAACAGAGTTATTCGATGCCGATTATACGGGATGCGGGATAGATCGAAAATCATCTTCCGGAACATGTCGGTTCCTAGGCGGCAAGCCGATATCGTGGTTTTCAAAGAAACAGCACTCGGTAGCTACGTCCACTACCGAAGCCGAGTACATGGCTGTAGGAAGTTCTTCGTGCCCGGCATCCTTTGGCTTCGACAACAATTGAGAGATTATGGTATAACTCGGGATGAAGTGCCCATCTACCGTGACTCCACCAAGGCAATAGCTATAACTCGGAACCCGGTTCGCATACGAGATGCAAGCACGTGGATATTCGACATCACTTCATCAGAGACCATGTCGAGAAGAAGGACATCAGAATGGAGAAAATCCATACTGATAAGCAAAGGGCAGACATACTGACCAAGCCACTAGCTGAGAACAGGTTCAGAGAACTATCGGTTGAGCTAGGTCGCTAGATCCCTCGAGACAAGTCGGTAGAAGCCAACTACGATAATGATATACTTAGCAACAATTGGTATCGGTATGGAATCAGCACGACAAAGTCGAGAAAACTTAGTACAGTGACTCAGTTGGGAGATGCACACTGTACACAGCAAGGGGGAACATGGTCATCAGCACAACCATCCTCCTGATAAATGATGGTAACCAGCTGATAAGTTCAGCTGAAGAGATTTCGATGGCGGTAATACAGACACCCGAGAATTTGGTTGAGATCATGACCGTTCGGACTCAATTTGAGCTAACGATGGCCTTCCGGCAGGTGGACCTTTCGTATTTGGAGCCGGTGTTTGATGCCCTTGAGAAGTCAGGGCTGGCTACGCTTGTAATGAAGCACCCCCGTGCTCATCTGCCGAGACAAGTTGTGGAGGCTTATTTCAATTGGAAATCATTAGCCTCAGGAGGAGAAGAGGCATCCTTTGGATACAGTCGGGAAGTGGCCCCGAACAAGTGGAGGGAGACTACGCATTCTTTTAATATATCAGAGGCTTTGGTCCTCACCTTCAACCTCCCTTCAGCTGGTATTTCTCCCATTGGTTATAAGGAGAGGGAGATAAATAACTACGTGAAGAAATTCTGTGGACGCAGCGACCTTGTATTCAAGACTGCGCTGCCGAGGAATCTGTTGCTACCTTAGTACAGAGGTTTAGCGTATATGGTATCCCACATCCTGACGAGCTCAGCTGGATCGTACGATCAGCTTTCTAAGCCGAGGATACAACTCATGATGGCTATCGATGATGGGGTACAAGTGAACCGGGCGATTATTATACTACTCGGTGAAAGCCCGATCACGAAGTACACGACTTTGCCTACTGGTGAGAGGTGGATGGCCAGTACAGGCAAGCTTCTATTTGGCACGAAGATGTCGGTGCTGATAGAAAGCGTGGTTCAAAGGAACTCAGCATTTGAGGACTCCAAGTTGTTCGACACCAAGCCGATAAAATTCCAAACTAAAGCAAAGAACGGAGAAGTCAATTGGCAAAGGGCCGCCGGAGCCGAAGAGAGCAGCTCCTGCCTTGCCCGCTTACGTTGAAATTCCCAAGAGGAGGAGGCTAAATAAGCCACGAC
Source organism: Lavandula angustifolia (assembly GCA_028984105.1). Taxonomy (NCBI): domain Eukaryota; kingdom Viridiplantae; phylum Streptophyta; class Magnoliopsida; order Lamiales; family Lamiaceae; genus Lavandula; species Lavandula angustifolia. The sequence continues at coordinate 19,339,704 of CM054825.1, forward strand.
CTGCTGAGGTCACTGTGGCTCAGCCACTGACAGTTGTAGAGCCAACTCCTCCTCCACCTCAAGAAGAGCCACCTTTGGACTCCGATACTGGAATAGAAGGAGCTACGATCAAGGACAAGGTCCAAGTGATCAGCTCAGAAGAGACCGAGTCGGAAGATAGGGAACCGATTGCGGAGATCGCTGCGAGTGGACAACAACTGATACCACTCGACTGCGTGCTGCAGCTGAGATTCAGCGAGAGATACCAGAAATAGCTGAGCATGCAAATCTTGTTGAGATTGCAGTAAGGACAAGAGCACAGATGCTCTTAAGATTTCTGAACTGGGACATACTGATCGATTTTGCCAAATCTCAGCAGTCACCAGATGAGCTACTGACGGAAGAGCAAGAGCTCCAAGCCAAGATTGGATTCGAGAGCCGACTGATGTGGCATCCTTTGAAGATTTGAGAGCCGCAATGCTCTATTTACCGAGCTTGAGAGCTCCGATCGAAACACTCGGCCCCATCTCCACCTTCCGATAAAGGTGATAATGATGATCAAGATGAGGAGATGGATGGCAAACCCAAGGAAGTAGACCAGGGGAGAATCGCACGGAGGGACAAACTCCCCAAGAGAAGAGCCCAACACCACCCATAGTCACATCCGGTGAGGCTACAACCGCTCCGAAGTACAGTAGGGAGCAAGTTGATCTCGTTCTCTAAGCGAGAGGCTCGGAACCAGCTCTTATCGGATACAACCCATCGGTTCCGTGTCCTCACGTTCGTCAACAGGGGCTATCAAACGCCAAGGTGAGAAAAATCGACTCCTAGCAAAAAGATGTTCATTTCAAATGGGAGAAGTACACCAAGGCTCGAACGAAGCTCTAAGTAAGTTGGCCGCCGACATCTCAATTCCTAAAGAGGCTTCTCGGCTAGATTTCAAGGAGATAGTTGAGCGAGGCCCTAAGTGCTCAAAAGGCCGATTTAACAAGACAGAGTCGGCATGCTTGCCGCCAAAGCATAAAACTTTCTCGGAGCAAGTGACTCGTGCCATGAAAACGGTTCAAGGCTTCATAGATGAGAGAAACAAGATAGCAACCGGTTCTCTTCAAACCGCCATCAAGCAACAAGCCGAGGCCTTAAAAGCCATTCGAACGAAATAACGAGAATCAAATGATCAAGCTCTGCCGAAACTCCGTCGGGAGTCGCCCGCTCGATTGAAGAAATCTAGAGCCGATTAGGAGAAAGACTGGGAAAACTATCGCAACTTGGTCGTTGATTTTGATAACACGATTACCAAGATCAAAGATTCTCGCGCACAACTGGAGCGGGACGTAAAAGCTATCCGCACCTCCCCGGCAAATATTGCCGATGCCAAAAAGGGGGAAGATATTGTAAAAGATGAACCCGATACGGATACGGTGACGTCCGGATCCTTGAGGGACAAGCTCGGGAGGCGGGACCCTCCTCGGCAGCAGAGCCCTCGCCCGCAGAGATTCGGGGGGAACAGGCTCGGAGGCGGGACCATCTACTCGTAAAGGTACATCTACCGAGGTCCTTCTCCTTGATTTCCCACTACAAGCCACCCCCATCTCCTCTTCACTGCACACATAGACGAAATCGCTCAATTCCTTGAAGAGCCAGTTGAAGAAGAAGAGTCTCAACAGCTGCCGTAGAGGTCGGGGAAGGAAATCGCTACTGAATCCACTACTCCTTCCTCCCCGGTCAAGAAGTTTAAGTCAAACGCGGAGCAAGAGGCATTCGACCTCAGAATAGCCCAAGAGCTGCAAGACAAGCTGGACCAGGAGCGTCAGCTAGAGGAGGCAAACGGCAAAGAAAAAGCCTAAGGGCAAAGCTGTCAGGGGCAAAGGAAAGAGAAAGGTCATTAATACAATCGAAGAGCAAAAGAAGAAAGCCCAAGAAGATTTTGCTAAGGCTCTTCCGACTGAAATCAAAGCTACTGCTCAGAGTATTCCCATATCTACTCTTACACCTGAGCAGATAGCAGAAGATCAAGCGACCTGGGAAGCGACGCTGCAAGGACTGAGTCTCAGACGAGGAGACACTAGAGCAGCCGCTCTCCGTGAGAAGAAAAGGATGGCTGACCTGGCAAGAATGAAGAGCCTATCTGATAAGCCAGCGGCCGATCCAAGAAAATAGATACCCAGAGGATCGAGGAACAGGAGAACTACTATCAAAACTCCTCGTATGAAGCTGATTCCTGCACCTCATGTGGACAAATGGGTACCTGCTGATCTGAATGATCAATGGGAGACTCTCAAAGAAATGTTTGTTAAAAATCTGTATGTATGGGGCTTCTATCCGAAAGACATTCCGGTGATCAACTGTTCGAAGAGTGTTTTAATGAAGTCTTTCCGTAACTCGGAGAACGGTTCTTCGCCTATCATGAAAGAACCGAATATTCCTGTGAAAGCACCCGCATTCGGAAGATATCCTCCTCCCATGATCGCTAAAGGCATTATCATCACAAAGTCTATCGAAGAAGAAATCGAATCTGCAGCCTATCGCATGAGTTACATCCGCATAGACCCGGAAGATCAAGAGAAAATCCGGGTTTTGCGCAAAAGGATTTATAAATTTTATCGCTGGACCCTCCGGTGATCGCTCGGTGGATTTCAAGAAGAAGACTCGGAGCTTCGGACGACGCAGTGATTTCTCCTCTTTGTTTTTGATAATTCTTTGTAATAGCATAGGAACCTGTACTTTGACGATCTATTTAAGAGTTCCTATCGCTTGCTAGACAATCGCTCATTGTCTTTAAGCTTTTTAGTGTCATGTTTTCACGACTGATCACCAAGTGATCTGACACACACTCACATCAGTTTCTCTGATCTTGCCTTTCTCTCACCTGCTGAAGATCATTTACTATTATCAGTTTTTCCTCAAATGCTTTAAGGGGGAAATTGTTGTCGTGGGACAAGTATCTTTAATAGATGTTAGAGTATAGAGGTTTTGTCATCATCAATTAGGGGGAAATTGTTGGATATGAGTCAGTAGATTGATACTCAGCTGTTCTAGGGTTAAAAGAAATTGGGGGAAATCATAGTAGTACTATGGAATTGAAGATCCCAAAACCGAGCTGATATCAGTAGATTAGTGTGTCGATAGGATTAGCTGATGTATAGGTTAGACTTGATGTTTTGTTTATTGTTTTTGTCTAAGTCCTGTACGAGGTAGTTGTTGGACTGATCTTCTGCTGAAGATACTTTTCGAACCCCATGTCATCGGTGTAATCGCTATGCGTTCTTCGTCGAAGCCGAATGCTAAACTCAGTGGAGACGGCGCATCGCCTTACCCGATCTCGTAGAAGACATTATCAGCTGATGGTCATCAGCGGGAGAACCTATGCAAGAACAATACCTTCGACTATCAGAAGCTAACTTCATCAGTCAGACGACTCAGCCGAAGAAGACAGAGACGTATTCGGCCATCAGTACCCGACAGAAAGCGACCCTGCACCTGAAGTCTTTTCGAATAGTTCAGCAGAAGACATACGAGGTTGTTTGAATGGGCAACTCTGACACTCTCACCAACTACAAACCTCGACCAATGAGAAGCCGACAACGCTTACCTACTCTACGAAAGTCGTTTGCTCTCATGAACAGTGCATTAACTGCCCTGCTGCAACTAGCTCGAATTTATGGCCGTTTTCTTTGGAGGCTTGTGACACTTGGTATCGTCGTCTCCAACGGACATATGCCACAACTCACAGCTATAAATAGAGAAGGATTTGAAGATTTCGAAAAATAGAGGAATATACGCGTAATCAAGGGAAAGCATTCAAGCTCACAACGCTCTAGAACATTCAAGCTTATCCAGAGACGAACTACTTTTCATAGAACACTTCTTGTAGTTCATCTCTCTAGAGCTCTTTGATCCCTTTCTTCTCTAAACTAAGCTCATTGCCAGATTCATAGCTTAGATCCGAAGGAGTTCACATTTAGTGAATCGTTCTTGTTGTAAGAACTCCTTCTCAGTTGGAGAATATTCCCTCCCTTCTAAACTTAGGTTTGGATTGTAAAAGTCGCTAAGGACTATAACTTAGAAGGATCCGTCCCGCGTACGGTTTCCTTCTTGCCGAGACTTGCTCGGATTAATCAACAAGTTTCTCCCGCCGAGTTCGAGGACCGTGGACGTAGGATCCGTTATCCGAACCACGTTAAAAATCGCTTGTGTTATTTATTGTTTTATCGCATTGCATTTAACCCTGTTTTAAATCATCAGCTTGCATAAAACGTATCTTAAAAAGCGCACAGCCAAAAGACTTTACATTGTGAAAACACGTTTTCAAAAGAGACGACTCCGGGCCTAACACTTATCCGCACTACGGTCTCCGACCGGAGTTTCGTAATCCCGACATCGGTCGGTAGAAGAGCTCGAAGCCGACTCACTTTGACCCCAGTGATCGAAGGCTTACTTGGCACTCGTTCATCGATTGCAAACATCGGCTTCACTGACCTTCACCGAGAAAAAAAAGAAACAGAGCTCAGGTGTATTCACCCCCCCTCTACACCTGACTTTTCGTCTCCGGACCAACACTTTCTCCAGCTTCGAGTTCATCATCCTTTCTAGCTTCTCAAAGCGATTATCAATCTTTTCCATACTATTATCCAGCTCGGTTTCCAAAACTCTGGAATCAGCTGAATTTGTAGATCTTTTTATAATACGGACTTCTCCATAATCCTTAGCTAATTGACAAGATTCTTTGTAGCGATTGTCACACCTTGGTAAAAGTAGGTTAACAAATCTCCCTTGAAAAAGTTATGTGTTGGGAGATGATTCAGTATAAGTCAGTAGCCTAGTGTTTAGTAGATTTGAAGATCCCAAAACCCTACTTTGACTGATGAACCATTCTGTTGTAACTGGTTGTTTTGTCTCTGAGAGTTTTTAGACTCAGTAGACACTCTTCATTTTTGGTTTAGGCGTTCAGTTCTGTCCGCTGGTTCTTCAGCCGACTATCAGCCTCAGTACCAGAAGAAGAAGGCTCAGTAGTACTGGACTCAACAGGAGCAATATACTGAAAGGAGTCAGTGGAACTGAACTCAGCAGGAGTAGTTCACTGAACTCAGAGTTGATCTTCAGTAGAGCTGAACTCAGCAGGAGTATGCTACTGAATATAGATCAGACTCAGCAACAGCTAGACAATCATTTGACTGTCAAGATATCTTATAAGTCAAAAACAGCAGAGTCATACGAGGTATAGAGAAGTCAGCTTCCGATCCACATTGAAGTTTGTTTGTCTCACCTACTTTCTTCAGCGTTGACCAATGACGAGCGGCCAACTGTCTACTTTCTGATTAAAGCTGTAAGTCAACAACTTTCCACTGCCACTATACTTTGAAATAGCCGTTAGCCACCCAAAAGAGAGAGACACATGGACCGTCGTCTCCAACGGATCTATACATGTCTCTGCTCTATAAATAGAGGGAAGATTTCAAATTGAAGCTCACTGAACGACACAGACAAGAACACACGAGCATTCACGAGCAACTCAAAAATGACCTAAGCTTTTCGCAAGATCTTCATAGAGTAATCTCCAGCGAAAGGTGACATACTTGCTCATAGGAAACTAAGCTGAATCAGATCATAAAGGATGTAGTATCCAAACGACTGAATACAAACCCAGGTCTATACTTAATCGTTCGTCGCTCTAGAAGCCACTTTTTCGTTCCCTATCCCTCTAACCTAACCTCAACCGATCTTATCGAAAGCTTAGAACGAAGGAGTTCATCCTTGAACTGATCCGTATTGTAAAGGACTCCTTCATAGTTGGAGAGTTTGTCAAACACTTTAGTTTGATATCTTGTAAACTGAGACTTGCTCAGCATAAATATCAAGACCAGTGTTTGTCCAGTGCACAAACCGACTGAGACTAACTCAGTATAATAAAATAGCCTCTTGATCTTTTCAGGACAGTGGACGTAGGATTGTTGGATCCGAACCATTTTAAAATTGCTTGTGTTCTGTGTTTTTACTGTTGCATTGATTACTGTTCATACTTAAAATATATTTCTAAAATCATGCAACTGAGTTTCAGCAAAGTTTAACAGATTGCACTAATATACTGAAATTGTTTTCTTAATAACGTTTTCTAACTCAACTGAATTTGGGCATACACATTTCCGCACCATACTGAACTTCAACTGAAGGTACTGAATTCTGACTCAAGTCAGCTAGCAGGCCTCAGTGAAGTCAGTCATTCTGTCACGCGATTTAGAATAGCTTATTTGGTCTACTGAACTTGTTCAGTACGGCATCCTCCTGAAAAGGAATGTTCGCGTTTTAAGTTGAGAAATTGTTTTCAGGTGTATTCACCCCCCCTCTACACCTGAACGTTTAATCTCGGGACCAACAATTGGTATCAGAGCAGGAGTTCTCTAAGACTCTTATTTTTCTAAAATTGGTCTACTTGAACGGATCCAGAAAACATTTTCACTGCATATCATTCTTCATTTATATCACTATTTTCAATGTCTGATTTGTTAGGAATCAGGATGGTGCCCATGTTCTCAGTAGAGAACCACGGGGTATGGCGAGTCAGAATGGAGGCAAATATGACTTCCCTCCACGATAGCATGACAGAGGTACTGGAGGACGAACCTATCGTTCCCATAATAGATAGTGTCGAAACTCAGGACCCAGCATAAGGAGGAAGCATGGTGACCGGGAAGAAGATCCCCAAAGATAGAAGTCTCTTCACCCCTGAGGAGAAGAAGCTTCACAACTTAGACCGGGTTTCCCGAAACGCCATACTGACCACCTTGAGCGAGTCTTATCTCGGGAGAGTTCAGGACTGCAAGACCGCGAAGGAACTCTGGGATGCTTTAGCGCTACTGAGTCGGGGGACTCAGAAGATCAAGGCGAACAAACTGGCGCTGGAACTTCAGAAGCTGGAGAGATTGTCTCTCATTCCTGGTGACACCATTGAAGATCTTAACGTCAGATTCACGGATCTAATGAACACCATCAACGGGTTGGGAAAGACGTTCTCCAACCCATAAATGAATCTCAAGATTTTGAGAGCACTGCCGGACGGACATTGGACTCCGTTTGCTAGTTTACTCAGATATTCTGACTTAGATATTGTTTCTCCTGACCATATCTTTTCAAAACTAAAAGCTGAGGAGTTCAAGTTCGGTCTACTTCAAAGGAAGCAGCGAGCTGAAGCTAACACACAAATCGACCATGCTTTCAAATCATCAGTCAGCACAGCGGCTCCCGCGTCTAGCAAGGCTGAACCTTCACTTAGTGACATAAAAGAAGGAAACCTAGCTAAGAAGTACGCACTGCTCGCCGTGAAGTATCAGAAGGAGAAAGAGAGGCGCAGAAAACTCTCTAGAGTCGTCAGAGACTCCAAGGGTAAGGCTGAGTATACACCCAAGCGCACTCCTGACTCACATACTTCTGATTGCAGAAACAAGAAGACTCAACTCAGTTGAAAGATAGCGAGAGCAAGGAAGAAAGAGTCACCACTTGTTACAACTGCAAGAAGCCAGGACATTATCAGTATGTTTGTCCTGAGCTCAATACCCCTGAGAGAGCAGCACACAAAGCTCAAAGGGAGAAGTTCATCAAGAAGCGTCAAGAATATATAGCTGGTGAACTCTCAAACGACTCAGATGAAGTCGATTCCTTCATGGATTTATCAGATGATGAAGCGGCATTCATGGCCGTAGAGCTTGAAGAAGATGCTGAAAAGTGTCTCATGGCGGGAGAAGAGGATGAGGTAAACTCTCACGCTCCATTTAACTCCTCTTCACACTGTACACACGACACTATTTCAGGTGCAGATGAGAATCTGGACGTCTCGATCGCCTACGAAGAATTGTTAGACGAGCAGATTCAGATGAGCCTACAGCTCAGTAAGACTCTTCAGGAACTGAATACCCTGAAAGTGGAGAATCAGAGACTTTCTCAGGAGAGTCAGGTTGCTACTGAGTCAGAAAGACTTGTGTTGAGACTCAGGGAGGAGATTAACTCTCTGATGGCCAAGTCCCAGCATCAAGAAGATCAGATCTCAGTACTGACCAATGACTTTACTCAGAAAGATACTGAACTGAGTCTACTGAAGCAAGAGTTGTCAGGACTTCATACCGAGCATGAAACGCTTAAGAAAAATGATCATGTCTGGAGGAATCTGATGACAGAGCGGTACATGGGCGCTGAAAAGAAGCTTGAGGCCATGCTGGCCAGCAACAAGCCTAAACACTGCAAAGAGGGACTTGTATTCACTTATGGAGCCTCCTCATCTGCCCCCGTACGCTCAGAGAACCGGCTAGCTGATAGATTTGTTCAAGGGGAGACCATCAACGCAGAGATTCTGAACCCCCTAGCCAAGAACAAACAGAGGATGAAGGCACCTCATCCCAACTATCAGCATTCTGACAAGAAGATCAGTTCCAAATCAACCCAGTTCAGTCAAGGGGAACCAACAGAGTCAAATGGGCTGATCAGTATTGACCTCCGTAGCTGACGCATCCAGCTCAGTATGGGTCATATTATTATGATCCTATAGTCAGGAGAGGAACTAAAAGTCAGAAGAAGAAGAAGAAGAAAGCCGTTCAGAAGGCAAAGGTCAGCAGTCCACCAATTCAGAAGATCAGGACTCCTGAACCTGTGAAGCCTCAGAAGTCAGCATCGACCAGTCCAGTGGTCAAGTATGTTGATCAAAGTGGAAAGAAACTGTCTGAGACCACCAGGGTCGTGAGACAGATCTGGGTTTCCAAAACTAACATCTAAGGACCCAAAATCAAAAATAAAGGGTACCTGAATATAATTTTGTTTTGCAGGTGCACAAGGACCCTTGGTATGTAGATAGCGGATGCTAAAGACACATGACATACCAGAAGGATCTACTGAAGACTTATACTACTGAAGAAGGACACTGAATCGAGTTTGGAGATAACGCAAAAGGCTATACCAGAGGCTATGGAACACTCAACATTGGAACCACTACAGTTCCAAGAGTATCATATGTTGAAGGACTTCAGCATAATCTTCTCTCTGTTAGTCAATTTTGTGATAACTCGAATAGAGTGATTTTTGATGCTGGTTTCTGTGATGTCATTGATAAATCTACAAGGAAAACAGTGTTGTCAGGTTTGTGCAAAAAGAACATCAACGTAGCTAACTTGAACTCAGCTGAACCTAAAGCTTGTTTGTTGAGAAAGAACGACAATAGAACGGGGTGGCTCTGGCACAGAAGACTCAACCATCTCAATTTCATGACGCTCAACAAGCTAGCTAGAAACACTCTAGCAAGAGGACTACCAAGTGTGAAGCATGTCTGAAGGGAAAGCAAACAAAGAAACAAAATCCACCTGTTCCATCACCTTCCACTGATGGAATCCTTCAGCTACTACATATGGATTTATTCGGTCCAGTCTCTCCGGTGACGATCAGAGGAAAAACGTATGCTTTAGTGGTCATTGATGACTACTCACGCTACACATGGGTCATATTTATTGCCAACAAGTCTGACGTCAAAACAGAGTTACCTACGCTTCTGAAAAAGCTCAGCGTCGAGAAGAACACCAAGATTATAAAGATACGTTCAGACAGAGGAACTGAGTTCCTGAATTCGATGGTGGAGGAGTTCTGCAAAGCTGAAGGCATAGAGCATGAGAAGTCTGCCGCACGCATGCCTCAACATAACGGGGTTCTTTGAAAGGAAGAATAGAACACTCAAAGAAGCAAGAAGAACCTCGCTCGCGACTCGGGACTCCCATCCAAATTCAAGGGCGTAAGCGACCGACCTTGCATGTTACACTCATAACAGATCTCTACTGACCAAGCAGCACAAGAAGACACCATATGAACTATGGAACGCAAGGAAGCCTTTAATATCTTATTTCCATATTTTTGGGTGCTCATGCTTTATCCACAATAATGGGAAGGAACAGTTAAAGACTTTTGATAGAGAGTCAGACCAAGGAGTCGTCTTAGGATACTCTCGGGTCAGCAAAGCTTTCAGAATTTTTAACTACCGGACCCTTTGCATGGAGGAAAGCCCTCATGTTGTTTTTAATGAGTTTGCTACTGAAGACATGTGCAAGAATTCTAAATAAAGGTTTGAGGACATCAGTATGCAGCTAAAGGATCTGACCCTGAAAGATAAAGTTGAAAAGATCCAGCTGTGTTGGGATGATGATTCAGAAGAGGAAACTGAAGATAAAACAACTGAATCTCAGCCAGCAGCAGAAGTAGCTGAACAAATTGACTCTACTGAACAGAGTCAATCCCAAGTAACTCAGGTCGATGAAGAAACCCAAGTGGTAACTGAGGCCTCTACTGAGGATAATAATTCAGGGGGAACAAATGAAGTTCCTGAGCTAAATGCACTCGAACCTGGTGACTCAGTAGACCCAACTCTAGTAACTGAATTACTTCAGTCTCAGAATAGTACAATTGAAATACCTAATTCACCTACTATCTGTGTTGAACAAATTTCAGATGAAGAGTTGAAACATCGTCGATTGTGGCTGGATACTCACACTTCTGATTTGATTATTTGAGATCCTTCAGCAAGCGTAAAGACAAGATCCAGATTCTGTCAAGGAGAAAGCCCATTATATTCCTGCTTCTTGTCTACTGAAGAACCTCAGTCAGTTGAGGACGCACTCAAGGATGCTGATTGGATCATAGCTAAGCAGGAGGAGCTGAATCAGTTCACGAGAAATGAAGTATGATAGCTTTGACAGACCCCGGCATCAACATGTGATTGGAACTAAATGGGTCTTCAAGAACAAGCGAGATGAAAACAATGTTACAGTAAGGAACAAAGTAAGACTCGTGGAAAAAGGATACTGTCAAGACGAAGGGATAGATTTCGACGAAACTCTCACTCCAGTTGCAAGATTGGAGGCAATCATACTATTCCTAGCCTACGCAACATATCAACAATTCAGAGTTTATCAAATGGATGTGAAGTCTGCGTTCCTGAACGGTGTGCTGAAAGAAGAAGTCTATGTAGAACAGCCTCCCGGCTTTCAGCAGGGACATCAGGTCTACAGACTCCGAAAGGCTCTGCATGGGTTAAAACAAGCACCCAGGGCTTGGTACGATAACCTGTCTGAGTTTCTTCTTCAGAAAGGTTTTCAGAAGGGAACAATAAACCGCACATTATTCAACATTCGATTGGAAGATGATATTTTACTTGTGCAGATCTACGTAGATGACATAATCTTCGGATCAAAGAACGTCATCATGTGTCAACAATTCGAGAAAATGATGAAGGATAAGTTCGAGATGTCAATGATGGAAGAGATGAATTATTTCCTCGGTTTTCAAGTCAAATAATTTGAGAAGGGAACATTCATCAATCAAGGCAAATACACTCGAGACCGCATCAAGAAGTACGATTGCACATCCGACAAACCAATCAATATCCCGATGAACACGAATATGAAAATTGATCTTTATAAAGAGGGAGTATCAGTAGACTGTACTGAATTTCGTGCTATTATTGGTTCATTATTATATCTAACTGCTACCCGAACTGACATAACTTATGCTGTAGGTGTCTGCGCTCGATTTCAGGCGAATTCTAAGCAGAGTCACATGGACTCAGCAAAGAAGATTCTCCGCTATCTCAGAGGAACACCTGACATGGGCTTATGGTATCCAACAGATGATAATATTGAACTAACTAGTTATTCTGATGCTGACTATGCAGGATGTAGAATTGACCGAAAGTCAACTTCTAAAACTTGTCATTTCCTTGGCAGTAAGCTGATTTCGTGGTTTTCAAAGAAACATCTTTCAGTAGCAACGTCAACTACTGAAGCTGAATACATGGCTGCCGGAAGCTGCTGCGCCCAAATCCTTTGGCTGAGACAGTAGCTATGTGACTATGATGTCATTCAGAATGAAGTGTCGATCTTCTACGATAGCTCCAGTGCGATTGCAATCACTTAGAACCGTGTACTTCATACTAGATGCAAGCACGTGGACATCAGACACCACTTCATTCGTGACCATGTCGAAAAGAAGGATATCAGGATGGAGAAGATCCATACTGACGGTCAAAGGGCAGATATTCTGACCAAGCCTCTAGCTGAAGCCAGATTCAGAGAACTTTCAATAGAGCTAGGTCTACTGGATCCTACTGACCCCAGTCAGTAAGTGGATTCAGGAAAGGAGCATTCAGCAAGGGGGAATGTTCACTCTCAGTACTGAATAACTTCAGTACGTAGAGACTCTTCAACCATCTACACGAGGTATCAGCTGACTACGATGTTCAGCTGACAGGTTTGCGTATCTCTACTCAGTAGCCAATGAAATATTTTGTGCATTAATGATTTCGATTCAGCTTCGTATTCAATGCCTTAGAAAATGTCATTTAATATAGCGGTTTACATTTAATACACGACATTCTATGTAAAGTATGTTGAACTTTGTGGCGCATTAAATGCATGACTTTTCAAGTTACTTCTTTGGCTATTTACAATTGTAATTTGACTTAGGCGGCTAAATTGATCATTGCCTATTTTATAACATTAAATCCTAGTCGTCCATCTCATAAAGAAGATTTAAACTGAACCGTGGATTTTATAACTGTTCATCTTCTTTATCATATAAAAACACGTTCAAAGTTTAGAAACCGCCATTTTACTCTGCAAAAATTTCACAACCCTAGAATTTATGGGAAAGCTTCCGTCTACTTGCAAACTTATTTTCAAATCTCTCAGAAACTTCTTTGGTAAACTTTAATGATTATTCAGTATCTTATATGATCTCTACAATTTTTTCTTTCGATACTGATATTTTTACTATGTAGATTACAAACCATGGCAGGAAGGGACGTTACTGTGCCGCTTGATATGCAAGAGATCCTCGAGAAGGATCGGGTCTTGTGAGAGTCGTCGATGGAGTTTGATGCGTGCGACCTTGACTACATGGAGGAGATATTCGACGCACTGAGGGCGTTAGGGCTGGAGGCCTTTCTCTCTAGGAAGCCATCATACTTCCTCCCGCGTTAGATCGCTGAGTTGTATCTGAACTCAGATTCAGTTGAAGGGGACATCAGATACCGTTTCATCACCCATTAGATTGGTAACCCTGCCAGTGTCGTTCCAGAGATCAAGTTAATGTCCATCAAGGAAGCTCTTCAGCGAAGCTTCCAGCTTCCGAGCGAAGGATTCAACACAGTGGGATATAAAGACAATTTGATGGACGAGTATTTAGAGATATTCTGCGGGAAGCCTACAACATTCAGAGCCGCCTTCCCAAAGAACGCCATGGTTCCACAGTTCAGAGCATTAGCCTATATCGTCACTCAGATAGTGACGAGTCAGGCTGGTTCATTTGATCAAGTATCGAGGCTGAAGATTCAAATGATGATGACCATATATGATCATGCAAAGATCAATTGGACTGAGTTCTTTCTAAAGGAGTTCATGACTCAGGCAGCCAAATTCGACAGATCAACCAACTGCCTGGCCGTGAAGGGAAAACACCTCTACAGATTAAAGCTATCTGTAATGATAAAAGACTTATGCGGAGCCAACCACATAGTATATGCTAAAAAAATATATTTCAATCCAAAGAAAGTAAGGATCCAGAGCAGGGCTGCGGCCCTTTAGCAAATTGGTTCAGGCCTGCTGAGCCCAAGCCCAGCTCTCAGAAGACTTCAACACCATCTAAGAAGAGGTCACCTCCTCTTATTGCTCCCAAGACACCGACCAAGAGACTGAAGAAAGTCAGTGAGGTAGTAATTGTACTACCTCCACAACTAAGGGACGAGGCTGAGTCCTCTGAGAAGAATGTGTCAGTGGAGAAAGTCGTCTCCACTGAACAAGGAGAAGCAGTGGACCAAGGCGTAGAAGCTGATCCGATCTCACCTACTCAGATCCCCTTGGATATCCCACCACTCAGCAGTATCCCATCTGCTGAAAAACAACCGTCTCCAATAAAGGTTGAAGACTCGGAGACTGCTTCAGAGTCAGACTCTATCGGGATGGAGGCTTCAGCATTACAATCGAGAGCCTCCCGAGAGATTTCAAAAGAAATCCTGGAGATAGCCAGCCATACAGATTTGATTATATTGGCGAGGCAGGCTAGGCTCCACACTCTGATTCGATTCCAGGAGTGGTCAACATTGAACAAGTTGATCCAACACCACTCATGCGAACAACTCCAAGAGGAGGAGTTGATGATTAGGGAGAATATTGGCCATTCAGAGCCAGCTGACATATGCTCCCTGGAGGATCTGAGGGCGGCCATATTCGCCTTGCTGAACGATCGCCTACCCACTTTAGCGGCGGCTCCCTCAGATGAGTCTGATTATGACGATCAGGACCCACCCCGTGATTCAGGCCCTGAGAAGCCTGATGAGGGAACCCAGCTGGAGAAGGATGCTCCTACTAAATCTACTGAGCCACCTCTCAGCATCCTTCCTCCAGGCCAGTCGACGGCTGGTACCTCTAAGTCGGTGGACCCGCCACGGACATCTTGGCCTGAGTCTCGCGTTCGAGGTAGCGCCCAGCCCAAAGAGCCGACAATCGAAGTCAGTGGCTAGGGCACTGAGGAGTAAAGGTACTCAGAACAGACTCCTTGCCCGTGCCATCCACAAGATGTGGTGGCGATCACACAAAGCTTAGAGTGCGGAGATAAAGGGGCTCGAACATCAATTCGTAATACGCCGCCCCCGAATTCTCAACTATACCGACCAACGCACTTGCCACTCAACGAGCCAACTTCGAAGTGCAACGTAAGCGATTGAAGCTGCCCAAGCCAAACTTCTTGAAGAATACAAGGCAGCCCAGTGAACTCATACTGCATCCATTTCTTCCCTAACTCAGGCATCCGAGCTCAGACTCCAGACTATTCATAAAGCCATGGAAGATAGAGTGGATCAGAAGTTGCAGACTATTCAGACTATGGTGGAGACCTCTCAGAAGAAGTACAGTGAAGAATTAACATATGAGAGAAATGAACTCCACAAGTGGCTTGTAAAACTTCTGGATGTATTAGACAAGCTTGGCTCGGCCTATACAAGTCTGGATAAGAAGGTACAGATGCCTACCCTTGGATTATTTCCTGATGCCAAAAAGAGGGAAGGTAAGGAAAAGGTACCCAGAGCACCAAAGGGAGTAAGGACAGTGGCAAGAGCATCTCAGATTCAACAATCAGCTCCCACTGCTCCCACTGCTCCCACTGCTTAGCAAGAACAGGGTGAGGCCCAGGGTGTCTCAACAGCAGGGGCTGTAGTGCCTGCTGAGACTGGCCCAAGTGGATCAGGACCCAAAGAATCTGCTACTCAAGCAACTCAGACTCCTAGTGATATCATTAAGGAAATTGCCGAGTATGCAGAGGAGGACTCAGAAGAGGAAGAAGTCCCTCTACCTCCTCCAGTTCAAGGAAAGGGAAGAAAGTTCTGAAGCTTCCCACTCCACCTAAAAAGAAAGGATCTAAAAGGTTCATATCTCCCGAGGAAGAAGCTCAGATAGCAGATGATGAGAAGCTAGCTAGGGAGATAGCTGAGGTAGAGGCTGCTAATAAGCTTAAGAAACAGCCTGCCAAAGGAAGAACTAAAGTTCAGAGGGGTAAGAAGCCTGGGACAAGGCTACCCCCAAGGAATCTAAAGCTCAGCGACGAAGCTGACAAAGAAAAAGAAAGAGAACAACAACAACATCAAACTGGTAAGCAGGGTACTCATAAAGAGAAATCTTCAACACCTGCTGACTCAGAAGAAGATCAAGAGCATGTGCCATCCTATGTTCCCTCTAAGGCTCAAGAGCAAGAGATGCAAGAGATCTGGGATCAGATGGAAAGGTACTTAGACAGAGGAGCTGAAGTCAGGCAGATTAGTGCAGCAAGAGAAAGGCTCAGACTCGCTGATCTAGAGGCTCTGAGGATCAAGGCTGAGAATGAAGCTAGCTAGAGGATTCATGAGAAAGCTGATATTCCACTCAAGTATAGAAGACTCAGGAAGCCTACAGACCTCAAAATTCATAGATGGCCCAGGGTTGATACTTGGATGCCATGTGAACGGACTCAGAGGTGGGAGACACTGAAGGCTGACTACATTAAGAGATTCTATTTCTGGAGATATTGGCCTGACATGCACAAGTCCATTGCCTTTGCTGAATGGCTTCTGAAGACTGATCCAGAGATTTATGCAAGAGTTCAGAAGGCCTTAGCTGAAAAGGTTGATGTCAGGGTCCCAGCTCCAAGACTTATGCCTCCCCCATTGAAGCTTGATGGTTCTCTACACATTGGGGTGATTGAAGGAGAAATCAAGAGTGCTGCTCAAGCTAAGAATCTAGATGAGGCTGATCCTGCTGACATGGCTGAGATACTGAAGCTGAGAAGAATGTATGGACTGCCGCTTCCTGAGGACAAATCTAAAGACTTCAAAGATCGGATTCAGCAGTTCAGGAGATGATAGATAGCTTCCTTGTATCTTTGTCTTTCTTTCTTAGAATAGCAAGCTTGATGTACTGTACATATAATTCTTCATATATATAACATCATTGTTGTTCGACCCTGACAATTCCTTATTGTCTACATGGCTTTGTTTCTTTTATGCTTAACACTCAGAATCACTCAAGTGATTACTGACTCACACACTCACTGAACATTTATATCTGTGAGTTTTTAATTAGCTTGTTAGATTCTAGTTTGATAGATTGCCTTAGGGGGAGAATGTTATTAGAAAGGGGGAAATTGTTGTTAGTTTTCTGTATAGGATCTGATATTTCTTCCCTGAACTCTTTCAGTAGTCTAGAACTTGAAGAACAACTCCACTGATTCTACTGTAATGTTTGTAAGGAGCTCTGTTTCTGATAGTTTATAGTGTTAGGTTTTGGCATCATCAAAAAGGGGGAAAATGTTGGGAGATGATTCAGTATAAGTCAGTAGCCTAGTGCTCAGTAGATTTGAAGATCCCAAAACCCTACTTTGACTGATGAACCATTCTTTTGTAACTGGTTGTTTTGTCTCTGAGAGTTTTCAGACTCAGTAGAAAGTCTTCATTCTTGGTTCAGGCGTTCAGTTCTGTCCGCGGGTTCTTCAGCAGACTATCAGCCTCAGCACGAGCAGTATACTGAAAGGAGTCAGTGGAACTGAACTC
The DNA here is from genome assembly GCA_028984105.1 of Lavandula angustifolia. NCBI lineage: Eukaryota > Viridiplantae > Streptophyta > Magnoliopsida > Lamiales > Lamiaceae > Lavandula > Lavandula angustifolia. The sequence goes on from CM054825.1 coordinate 19,356,778, forward strand.
AGCAGGAGTAGTTCACTGAACTCAGAGTTGATCTTCAGTAGAGCTGAACTCAACAGGAGTATGCTACTGAATATAGATCAGACTCAGCAATGGCTAGACAGTCATCTGTCTGTCAGGATATCTTATAAGTCAAAACAACAGAGCCATACGAGGTATAGAGAAGTCAGCTTCAGATCCACCTTGAAGTCTGTTTATCTCACCTACTTTCTTCAGCCTCGACCAATGACGAGCGGCCAGCTGTCTACTTTCTGATTAAAGCTGCAAGTCGACAACTTTCCAGAAATGGAGGGAAAAGACTCTGCCACCATACTTTGAAAGAGCCGTTAGCTACCCAAAAGAGAGACACACATGGATCGTCATCTCCAACGGATCTATCCATGTCTTTGCTCTATAAATAGAGGGAAGATTTCATATTGAAGCTCACCGAACGACACAGACAAGAACACACGAGCATTTACGAGCAACTAAAAAACGATCGACCTAAGCTTTCCGCAAGATCTTCATAGAGTAACTCCAGCAAAAGCCGACATACTTGCTCATAGGGAACTAAGCTGAATCAGATCATAAAGGCTCAAGTATTCAAGCGACAAAATACGAACCAAAGTCTATACTTAACCGTTCGTCGCTCTAGAAGCCACTTTCTCGTTCCCTATCGCTCAGCCGATCTTATCCAAAGCTTAGAACGAAGGAGTTCATCCTTGAACTGATCCTTATTGTAAAGGACTCCTTCATAGTTGGAGAGTTTGTCAAACACTTTAGTTTGATATCTTGTAAACTGAGACTTACTTAGTATAAATCTTAAGACCAGTGTTTGTCCAGTGCACAAACCGACTGAGACAACCCAGTATAATAAAATAGCCTCCTGATCTTTTCGGGACAGTGGACGTAGGATTGTTGGATCCGAACCACTTTAAAATTGCTTTTGTTTTGTGTTTTTACTGTTGCATTGATTACTGTTCATACTGAAAATATATTTTTAAAATCATTTAACTGAGTTTCAGCAAAGCTTAACAGATTGCACTAATACACTGAATTTTTTTCTTAAAAACGTTTTCTAACTCAACTTAATTTGGGCATACACATTTCCGCACCATACTGAACTTCACCTGAACGGTACTAAATTCTGACTCAAGTCAGCTAGCAGGCCTCAGTGAAGTCAATCACTCTGCCACGCGATTCAGAACAGCTTATTTGGTCTACTGAACTTGTTCAGTACGATATCCTCCTGAAAAGGACTGTTCGCGTTTTAAGTTGAGAAATTGTTTTCAGGTGTATTCACCCCCCCTCTACACCTGAACGTTTAATCTCGGGACCAACATTATGATTTGGACAACTTTCAATGAGAGCTTTGTACCGAGTCCAAAATCCATTTAGTGTCTCATCAAACTCTTATTGGACTACAGAAATCTCCTTCTGCAAGGCATTGGTCTTTGTAACCGGAAAGTAGCAATCCAGAAATATTTGTCTCACCTCTGTCAATGTGCTGATTGAGATTGTGAGTAGACTTGTGAACTAGTTTCCTACATGATCCGTGAGCGCAAAAGGGAAAGCAAAAAGTTTGAAAATCTCCTTTGTTCCATGGGAATTCTTTGTAGCATTGTAGAATCTCACTAATTCATTCAAAAAGTGGAATGGATCTTCATTCTTCATTCCATTAAATTTGGGTAGGGCTTGGATAAGCCCATACTTTATCTCAATCGGCTCAGCGAGCCCTTCAATTTGGATTGGTGTTGGAAGATCTTGACCACCATTCCTTCCAAATTGATCTAGCCTCGGATTATTCTTATCATCGGCCATATTCTCGAGTTCAGTCTCGAGTTTCTCTTCAAAGAAGAGTTCTGCTAAGCAGAACATTGTCAGAGTCAGCTTCTGCTTGGTCAGGCGAAATGTCCTACTTCGGCAGTTGCGGTTGTTGCAGCTTTGTCTCCTTCCTTAGCCTCCTTGCGGTTCTTTCGATCTCAGAATCAAATACGAGGTTCGGGTTGGAAGACCTGCTCATAAATTAGTTAAAGCACAGAAGATCAAAAGGTAAACACGGTTAATTGGAAACACCATTCCCCTCCAACAGCGCCAATTTGGTGATCGCTGTTTTCACACCAAATAAAATTCCTGCACACACTCAGAATTTTATAATTAGTATAGAACATGGTAGACCTCAGGGAACAGTTAAAATCAACTATGTCTATCCTCTTGATCAAGTTTTGGTGATGCCACCACGCATAAATTATGGGTTTACTACCTAGGAAAATAAAATTAAATAGCAGAAAAAGTAAATTTAGATAAAACAAGTAAAGAAAGGCGGACTTGGCTTCAGGTAAATCGTATGAAATAACTACTTCGATCATTGATGCATAGATTTAATTAATTTCGAGGATCAACTACTTATAAGATACAGTGTTGAACACGTACATACCCCAATTCCTGCTTACTTCGTCGGTAGTGGCTTGTTGAACAAATTTCCACTACTCCCTATCCTAACCACAACCTAGCATCTTGAACAAATCTAGATTTAATGTTTAGACAACATTACGAGGAAGGAACCCAATTTTAGTCTATACTGTTGTTGGACAAGCTGACATAGATGATTAACCTCCTTAATTCGACTACCGTTACGATAGCTGCGTCACCTAAGTTGTTGAACAATCTGGCACTAATCTTCCTAACCTAAATTCATCAAGTTTAAGTTAATCAAATTAAATCACTCTACCGCGAATTAAGTCGAAACCCTAGTCTTTAATTACTACGTCCAATTTAATCTCACAAAGTTTGTATCTGATACTCGTCACCCTCGCCGAAGTCCTAAAAGATTTAGCTACGCATAATTAACTTGGACAAGCAAAATGAAACGAACATGATCAGAACAGAAAAAAGTGCGAGAAACTGAAAGTAAATACTGAATAACGAACTGAGTGCTGAGAGTAAATACTGAACGAAATCTAAAATTGAACTGGAAATCTGAAAACGAGTCTTTGAAATCGAAAGTAACTAAACTAAGAAAGCAATAAAGAGTGTTTGAATACTTGAGATGAAAACTAAATCTAAACTATGGGACTAAGAATCGAAAATGCTGGAGAATGAAGCTAAAACTAATAAAGAAGCGAGATGTAGAAGATGATGTAGAATGCTCGTCTCCAGCCCCTTTGTATAGATCTTGGAACTTGACTCCAAAGAAAATAATATCTAGGGAATATCTTGAGTATCTTGATCTCCAAGACTCCTTGTTCAAGAATAATTCGGCCTAAAATATCTTTAAGCTTCCAAATCTTCAATAAATCTTACCTTCTCGGTCTAAGTCCCTTTTGATCTTTAAAACGCGTGCTGGGAGATGATTCAGTAGCATAGTATCTATAGATTTGAATGATCCTAAACCCAAATTTGATTGGTGAACCATTAAGTTGTAACTGTTTTGTCTTTGTCTCTGAGAGTTTCAGACTTAGTAGACATTCTTTCTACATGGTTCAGGCGCTCAGTTCTGTCTGTTGACTCCTTAGTAGACTATCAGTCTCAGTATCATGGAGAGAAGACTCAGTTGTGCTGGACTCAGCAAGAGCAGCATACTGAGAGGCTTTCGAACTCGCAGCGCCGGACTCAGCGAGAACAACATATCGAATGGAGTCGGTGGGACCCGGACTCGGCGAGAGCGGTTCATCGAACTCGAGTTGATCTTCAGTAGAGCTAGACTTAGCAGGAGTATGCTACTGAACATAGATCAGACTCAGCAACGGCCAGATAGTCTCTTGACTGTCAGTAATCTTATAAGTCAAATCCGTAGAGTCATACGAGGTACAGAGAAGTCACTTCAGATTTGCCTTGAAGTCTGTTTGTCTCTCCTACTTTCTTCAACCACGACCAATGACGAGCAGCCAGCTGTCTACTTTCTCATTAAAGCTGCAAGTCAACATATTTACAGAAATGGAGGGAAAAGACTCTGCCCAATTTATTTGAAAGAGCCGTTAGCTACCCAAAAGAGAGAGATATATGGATCATCATATCCAACGGATCTCTCTCATCTATAAATAGAGGGAAGAATTCAAATCAAAGCTCACGACACATATGAAGAACACACAAGCAATTACGAGAAACTTCAAATCGACTTAAGCTTTCCGCAAGATCTTCAAAGAGTTACTCAACTCAAAGCGAAAGGCGACATTCTTGCTCAAAGGGAACCGAGCTAAATTAGACTTATAGCCTCTAGTATCCAAGCGACTGAACACGAACCCAGAGAATATACCTCACCGTTCGTCACTCTAGAAGCCTCATTCTCATTCCCTTCCCTCTAACCTAAGCTCAGCAGACCTTCTCTATAGCTTAGATCGAAGAAGTTCATTCCTGAACTGTTCTTTACTGTAAATAACTCCTTCACAGTTGGAGAGTGTGTCAAACGCTTTAGTTTGATATCTTGTAAATAGAGACTTGCTCAATATAATCACTAAGACCAGTGTTTGTCCTGCACACAAACCGACTGAGACTAACTCAGTATAATAAAATAGCCTTCTGATCTTTTCCGGACAATGGACGTAGGATTGTTGGATCCGAACCACTTTAAAAATCATTGTGTTCTGTGTGCTCTATTTTACTGTTGCATTGATTACTGTTCATACTGAAAATATCTTTCAAAATCATTCAACTGTATTTCAGCAAAGCTTAAAAGACTGCACTAATATACTGAAACAGTTTTACCAAAAATGTTTTCTAACTCAAGTGAATTGGGCCTACACATTTCCGCACTCTATTAAACTCCTACTGAACGGTACTGAATTCTGACTTGGGTCAGCTAGCAGGCCTTAGAAGAGTCAGTCACTCTGCCATACGATTCAGAATAACTTATTTGATCTACTGAACCTGTTCACGATTCAGAACACTCTCCTAAAAATGATCGTTCTCATTTTAAGTTGAGAAAGTTTTCAGGTGTATTCACCCCCCTCTACACCTGAACGTTTATCTTGGGACCAACAATTGGTATCAGAGCAGGAGTTCTTTAAGACTCTTGTTATCTGAAACTGGTCTACTTGAACGGATCCAGAAAACGTTTTCACTACATATCATTCTTCATTCATATCACAATTTACAATGTCTGATATGTCAGGAATCAGGTTGGTACCCATGTTCTCAGTAGAGAACTACGGGGTATGGCGAGTCAGAATGGAAGCTCATCTGACTTCCCTCCACGACAGCATGACAGAGGTACTGGAAAACAGACCTATCGCTCCTATGTGTGATAGCGTCGAAGTCCAGGATCCAGCACAAGGGGGTGGCATGGTGACCGGGAAGAAGATCCCCAAAGAAAGAAGCCTTTTCACTCCTGAAGAGAAGAAGCTTCACAATCTAAACCGGGTTGTCAGAAACGCCATACTGACCACCCTGAGTGATTCCTATCTCGGAAGAGTTCAGGACTGCAAGTCAGCGAAGGAACTCTGGGATGCTCTAGCGCTACTGAGTCAGGGGACTCAGAAGATCAAGGCGAACAAACTAGCGCTGGAACTTCAGAATCTGGAGAGACTGTCTCTCATACCTGGCGACACCATTGAAGATCTCAAAGTCAGATTTATGGATCTGATGAACACTATCAACAGGCTGGGAAAAATGTTCTCCAACCGAGAAATGAATCTCAAAATCTTGAGAGCACTGCTGGACGGACATTGGACTCCATTCACTACATTGCTTAGACATTCTGACCTTGATATTATTTCTCCTGATCATATCTTTTCAGAATTAAAAGTTGAGGAGTTTGAGTTCGGCCTACCCCAAAGGAAGCAGTGAGCTGAAGCTGACACTCAAATCGACCATGCTTTCAAAGCAATAGTCAGCACAACAGCTCCCGCATCGAGCAAGGCTGAACCTTCAATCAATGATCTACAAGAAGGAAGCTTCGCTAAGAAATATGCACTACTTGCCGTGAAGTATCAGAAGGAGAAGGAGAGGCGCAGAAAGCTTTCTAGAGTCGTCAGAGACTCAAAGGGTAAGTCTGAATATACACCCAAGCGCACTCCTGAATCGCATACTTCTGATTGCAGAAAACAAGAGGATTCAGCTCATTCGAAAGACAGTGAGAGGAAAGAAGATAGAATCACCACCTGTTGCAACTACAAGAAACCTGGACACTACCAACACAACTGAGAGAGCAGCACGTAAAGCTCGAAGGGAGAAGTTCATTAAGAAGCGTCAAGCATATATTGCCAGTGAACTCTCAGATGACTCAGATGAAGTCGACTCCTTAATGGATTCATCAGACGATGAAGCGACTTTCATAGCCGTAGAGCTTGAAGAAGATGCTGAAAAGTGTCTCATGGCAGGAGAAGAGGATGAGGTAAACTCTCACGCTCCATTTAACTCCTCTTCACACTGCACACACGACACCATTTTAGGCACATATGAGAATCTGGACGTCTCGATCGCATATGAAGAACTATTAGATGAGCAGATTCAGATGAGCCTGCAGCTCAGTAAGACTCTTCAGGAGTTGGGTACCCTGAAAGTGGAGAATCAGAAACATTCTCAGGAGAGTCAGGTTGCTACTAAGTCAGAAGGGCTTGTGTTGAGACTCAGGGAGGAGATTAACTCTCTGATGGCCAAGTCTCAGCATCAAGAAGATTAGATCTCAGTACTGACCAATGACTTGACTCAGAAAGATACTGAACTGAGTCTACTAAAGCAAGAATTGTCAGGACTTCTGACCGAGCATGAAATGCTTAAGAAGAGTGATGATGTCTAGACGAATCTGATGATAGAGCTGTACATGGGAGCTAAAAATAAGCTTGAGGGGCAATGCTAGCCAGCAACAAGCCTAAATTCAGCATGGAGGGACTCGGATTCAGCCATGGAGCCTCTCATCCGCCCCCATACGCTCAGAGAACTGGCTGACTGATAGGTTTGTTCAAGGGGAGACTATCAATGCTGAGATTCTGAACCCCTTAGCAAAGAACAAGCAAAAGATGAAGGCACCTCATCCTAGCTATCAGTACTCTGACAAGAAGATTAGCTCAAAATCACCCCAGCTCAGTCAAGGGGGAATTAGCAGAGTTAAGTGGGCTGATCAGTATGGACCTCCGCAGCTGACTCATCCAGCTCAGTATGGGTCATATTACTACGATCCTATAGTCAGGAGAGGATACAAAATTCAGAAGAATAAGAAGAAAGCCGTTCAGAAGGCTAAGGTCAGCAGTCCACCTACTCAGAAGATCAGGACTCCTGAACCAGTAAAGCCTCAGAAGTCAGCATCGACCAGTCCAGTGGTCAAGTATATTGATCAGAGTGGGAATACATTGTCTGAGACCACCAGGGTCGTGAGACATATTTGGGTTTCCAAAACTAACATCTAAGGACCCAAAATCAAAAATAAAGGGTACCTGAATATAATTCTATTTTGCAGGTGCACAAGCACCCTTGGTTTGTGGACAGCGGATGTTCGAGACATATGATGTATAGAGGAACCTACTAAAGAATTATACTACTGAAGAAGGACCCAGAATCGAGTTCCGAGATAATGCAAAAGGCTATACCAGAGGCTATGGAACACTCAACATTGGAACCGCCATAGTTCCAAGAGTATCATATGTTGAAGGACTTCAACATAATCTTCTCTCTGTTAGTCAATTTTGTGATAACAAGAATAGAGTGATTTTTTACGCTGGTTTCTGTGATGTCATTGACAAATCTACAGGGAAAACACTGTTATCAGGTTCACGCAAAAAGAATATCTATGTAGCTGACTTGAACTTAGCTGAACCTGAAGCATGCTTACTGGCGAAGAACGACAACAGAAGGGGGTGCCTCTGGCATAGAAGACTCAGCCATCTCAACTTCAAGACGCTCAACAAGCCAGATAGAAATGCTCTAGCAAGAGGACTACTAAATGAAGTATTTAGGAAAGACACTTAGTGTGAAGCATGTCTGAAGGGAGAGCAAACAAAGAAGCAAAATCCGCCTGTTCCATCGCCTTCCACTGATGGAATCCTTCAGCTGCTACATACGGATTTATTCTATCCAGTCTCTCTAGTGACGATCAGAGGCAAAAAGTATGCTTTAGTGGTCATTGATGACTACTCGCCCTACACATGGGTCATATTTATTGCCAACAAGTCTGACGTCAAAATAGAGTTGCCTGCGCTTCTGAAAAGGCTCAGTGTCGAGAAGAACACCAAAATCATGACGATACGTTCATACAGAGGAACTGAGTTCCTGAATTCAATGGTGGAAGAGTTCTGCAAAGCTGAAGGCATAGAGCATGAGATGTCTGCCGCACGCACGCCTCAACAAAATGCGATTGTTGAGAGGAAGAACAGAACACTCAAAGAAGCAGCAAGAACCCTGCTCGCAGACTCAGGACTCCCATCTAAATTCTGGGCAGAAGCAATTGACACTGCATGTTACACTCTGAACAGATCTTTACTGAAGAAGCAACATCAGAAGACACCATATGAATTATGGAACGGCAGGAAGCCTTTCTTATCTTATTTTCATATTTTTGGGTGTTCGTGCTTTATCCACAATAACGAAAAGGATCAGTTAAAGACTTTTGATAGCAAGTCAGACCAGGGAGTCTTCTTAGGATACTCCCGGGTCAGCAAAGCCTTCAGATCCTTTTGCGTGGAGGAAAGCCCTCATGTTGTTTTTAATGAGTTTACTACTGAAGACAGGAGCAGAAACTCAAATTCAAAATCTGAGGACATCAGTAAATTGCTACAGGATCTAAGCCTAAAAGATAATGTTGAGAAGATCCAACTGTGTTAGGATGATGATTCAGAAGAGGAAACAGAAGATAAGACTACTGAATCTCAGGCAGCAGCAGACGTAGCTGAACGGATTCACTCTACTGAACGAGTCAATCCCAGGTAACTCAGGTCGATGAAGAAACCCAAGTGGTAACTGTGACCTCTACTGAGGATAATAATTCAGGGGGAACAACTGAAGTTCCTGAGCTGAATGCCCCTGAACCTTATGACTCAATAGACCCAACTCTAGTAACTGAATTGCTTTAATCTTAGAATCGTAAAACTGAAATGCCTAACTCACCTACTATATGTGTTGAACAAATTTCTGTTGAAGAGTTAAAACATCGTCGATCGTAGCTGGACGCTCACACTTATAATCTAATTATTGGAGATCCTTCAGCTAGTGTAAAGACAAGATCCAGATTCTGTCAGGGAGAAAGCGCACTATATTCCTGCTTCTTATCTACTGAAGAACCTCAGTCAGTTGAGGACGTACTTAAGGATGCTGATTTGATCATCGCCATGCAGGAGGAGCTGAATTAGGTCGCGAGAAACGAAGTATGGGAGCTTATTGATAGACCCCGACATCAACATGTGATCGAAACTAAATGGGTCTTCAAGAAAAAGCGAGATGAAAACATTGTCATAGTAAGGAACAAAGCAAGACTCATGGAAAAAGGTTACTGTCAAGCCGAAAGAATAGATTTCGACGAAACTTTCACTCCAGTTGCAAGATTGAAGGCAATCAGATTATTCATAGCCTACACAACACATCAACGCTTCGAGTTTATCAAATGGATGTGAAGTCTCGCTTCCCGAGCGGCGTGCTGAAAGAAGAAGTCTATGTAGAACAACCTCCCGATTTTTAGCGGGGACATCAAGTTTATAGACTCAGAAAGACTCTGTATGGGTTAAAACAAGCACCAGGGCTTGGTACGATACCCTGTCTGAGTTTCTTCTTTAGAAAGGTTTTCATAATGGCACAGTAGACCGCACATTATTCAGCATTCGACTGGAGGATGACATATTACTTGTGCAGATCTACGTAGATGACATTATATTCGGTTCAAAGAATGTCATCATGTGTCAGCAGTTCGAGAAAATGATGATGGACAAATTCGAGATGTCAATGATGGGAGAGATGAATTATTTCCTCAGATTTCAAGTCAAACAATCGGAGAAGGGAACATTCATCAATCAAGGAAAATACACACGAGACCTCATTAAGAAATTTGATTGCACATCCGACAAACCAATCAAGATTCCGATGAACACGAATATGATAATCGATCTTGATAAAGAGGGAGTATCAGTAGACCATATTGAATTTCGCGCTATTATTGGTTCATTATTATATCTAACTGCTACTAGACCTGACATAACTTATGATGTAGGTGTCTGCGCTCAATTTTAGGCGAATCCTAAGCAGAGCCATATGGACTCAGCAAAGAAGATTCTCCGCTATCTCATAGGAACACACGACATGGGGGTATCCAACATATGACAATATTGAACTAATCGGTTATTCGATGTCTTGACTAGCAGGATGTAGGATTGACCGAAAATCAACTTCAGGAACTTGTCAGTTCCTTGGCAGTAAGCTGATCTCATGGTTTTCAAAGAAACCACATTAAGTAGCGACGTCAACAACTGAAGCTGAATACATGGCTGTCGGAAGTTGCTGCGCCCAAATCTTTTAGCTGAGACAGCAGCTACATGACTATGACGTCATTCAGAATGAAGTGCCGATCTTCTGTGATAGCTCCAGTGCAATTGAAATCACTCAAAACCCTGTACTTCATACTAGATGCAAGCACGTCGACATCAAACACCACTTAATTGTGATCATGTCAAAAAGAAGGATATCAGGATGGAGAAGATCCATGCTGACCATCAAAGGGCCGATATTCTGACCAAGCCTCTAGCTGAAGTAAGATTCAGAGAACTTTCAATAGTGCTAGGTCTGTTGGACCCTACAGACTCCAGTCAATAAGTGGAATCAGGAGAGGAGCATTCAACAAGGGGGAATGTTCACTCTCAGTACTAGACTCATTCAGTACATGGAGATTCAACAACCATCTACACGAGGTATCAGTTGACTACGATGTTCAGCTGACAGGTGTGCGTATCTCTACTCAGTAGCCAATATCGTATTTAATGCATCAATGATTTAGATTCATTATTCGTATTCAATACCTTAAGAGAATGTCATTTAATATAACGGTTTCCATTTAATACACGACATTCTATGCTAAGTATGCTGAACTCTACCGCGCATTAAATGATAGTCTTATCAAGTTACTTATTTGGCTGTTTACAAATGTGAATTGACTTTGGCGGCTAGTTTGATCATTCCCTATTTTATAACATTGAATCCTTGATGTCCATCTCATAAAGCAGATTTAAACTGAACCGTTGATATAAAACTGTTCATCTTCTTGATCGTATAAAACACGTTCAAAGTTTGAAAATCCGCCATTTTCGCTTTGCAAATTAAAACCCTAAAATTTTCGGAGAATCCAGTCTATCGTTTGCTTACTGCTTTCAAAACTTCTTAGAAATTATTACGGTAAAATTACATGCATATTCAGTATCCTATGTTTATTTGTAATATTTTCCGATACAGATATTTCTTTTTGCAGATTATAGACATGGCCTCACAGAATGTTGTTGTTGCTGCCCCGACAGACATCGTAGAAATTTTGGAGAAAGACCATGTTTGGTGCGAGCCAATCATGGAGTTCGACTCCTGTGATCTGGAATTCATGGCAGAGATATTTGATGCGCTGAGGGCGTCAGGTCTTGAAGGGTTCTTATCTCGAAAGCCATCCTTCTTCCTCCCGCGTTAAGTTTTGGAGTTGTACTTGAACTCCAACTCAGTTGATGGTGGAGATATTGTGGGACAATTTCTCATCCACCATGTGATCGATCCTACCCCTGCTGACCCTGAGATCAAGCAGATGTTGATTAGACAAGCTCTTCAGAGGAGCTTTTAGCTGCCTAGTTCTGGTATCAGTGTGACTGGATACAAGGACGATTTGCTTGATGAATATCTGGAGATTTTCTGCGGCAAGCCGACGTCTTTCAGGGCTGCTTCCCCGAAAAACTCCATGCTGCCGAAGTACAGAGCACTGGCCTATATAGTCACGCATATTCTGACTAGCTAGGTGTGCTCTTTTGACCAAGTGTCCAGACTAAAGCTCTAGATGATGATGGCAATCTATGATAGAGCTCTGATCAATTGGACGGAATTCTTTCTAAAAGAATTCATGACTCAGGCTGCCAAGTTCGATAAGGCCACGAACAGCCTAACTGTCAAGGGTAAGTGGTGATCGCTGTTTTCACACCAAATAAAATTCCTCCATACACTTAGAATTTTATAATTAGTATAGAACAGGGTCGAACTCAAGGAACAGTGAAAATCAACAATATTTATCCTTTTGATCAGAGTTTTGGTGATGCCACCACGCATAAATTTTGGATTTACTACCTAGGCAAAGAAAAGTAAATAGCAAGAAAAGTAGATAAAAATAAACAAGTAGAGAAAAGCGGACTCGGCTTCGGGTAACTCGTATGAGATAACTACTTCGATCATGGATGCATAGATTTAATTAATTCCTAAGATCAACCAGTTATAGGATACAGTGATGGACACATACATATCCCAATTCCTACTTACTAAGTCGGTAATGAATTGTTGAACAAATTTCCACTACTCCCTAACCTAACCACAACCTAGCTTGTTGAACAAACTTAGATTTAATGTTTAGATAGAATTACGAGGAAGGAACCCAATTTTAATCTCTACCGTTGTTGGACAAGCTGACATAGATGATTAACCTCCTTAATTCGACTACCGTTACGATAGCTTCGCCACCTAAGTTGTTGAACAATCTGGCACTCAGCTTCATAACCTAAATTGATCAGGTTTAAGTTAGTCCGATTAAATCTTTCTGCCCCGAATTAAGTCGAAATCCTACTCTTCAATTACTACGAAAAAAATTAGATCTCACAAACTTTGTATCTCATATTCGTCACCCTCGCCGAAGCCCTAAAAAGTTTAGCTACTCATTATTAACTTGGACAAGCTAAGTGAAACGAACATAGTAAGAATTGAATTTAATGTGCTGAATGTAAAACTGAATACCGAACCGAATCTGAATGAATGCTGAATCTGAACGAATGCTGAATCTGAACGAATGCTGAAAAACTTAAACTGCTGAATTAACGGAAATGCTGAATCTGAACGGGCAAGCTGAATGTAACTACTTAATCCAAAACAAGTGCTGAATCTTCAAAAGCTGAAACTAAACTATGAAAACAATAAAGAGTGTTTGAAATACTTGTGCTGAAATTAAAATCTAAACTACGGGACTAAGAACGAGATGGCTAGAGACGAAACTAAACTAATGAAGCGCTGAATTGTGGTGTAGATCGTTGTTAATGTTGTTTGTCTCCAGCCCCTTTATATAGATCTTGAGCTTGATTCTCCAAAGGAAAGGTATCTAGGGCAAATCTTTTGAATCTTGATCTTCAAGACTCTTTTTCCTTGTATAACTCCAGCCCTAAAATATCTTCAAGCTCCAAATCTTTCAAAAATCTTTCCTTCTCGATCTAAATCCCGTTTTATCTCCAAAAACTTCCAAAATATCTCCAAATCAGCTCTGGATCACCACCTCATCATCTGATCATAAACCTGCTGAAAATATACATTTCTGCGCACAAAACAGCATCAACTTAGACAAGATGAGCGTCAGAACTGGGTGAATTCGAGGGGTTTAAAATCGACACATCAAATATCCTCACACTTGAATCATACTTGCCCTCAAGTATGGAATGAACAAAAGAATACTCCCACTCGAATGACCATTCCCCAAGACTCAAAACAGACTCAAGGAACGAAAATAAAAAATACACTAAGACACAAGACTCAGATTCAAAGAAGAGAAATAAATCAAAAGACTCAAACACAATAGACTAAACATTGAAGCATACCAAGCAGCCATGAAATGTCCATGATTCTCAATCTCTGCCCAAACATGCAATGCAATCAAAACCTTCATCAAACAAGTCAAGCAGAATAATTCTCAAACCATGGATTCAGATATCAGCTTGGTCAAAACATAAGCATAACTGAACTAGCTCACCGATTCACTCATCTCTCTCTAATCTAGTCCGGGAAAGCCGCTCATAAAAACAACATAGTCACGCAGTTACAATAGCAAGTGTTCAATCTAGCAACTCAAAGAGGTCTTTCTCTTGGATGTAATGGGGCTTAAGGACTCATTCAAATATATGACATGGTAGGGAATCCTAGGGGTCCTAAGCTTCTAAAAATTAAGTACAAGTATGCAGCATGCTATTCACTGAGACAATTGATTAGGCAAGCAGATAATAAGCATAAGAGATATACAGTTCAGCACTGATGGAGATTTATTTTCGCATATAGACTTGGGCAAGGCAGAATATAAACATTCAGACTTCATCCTTCCCTTTATTTTTTCAACGGGTGCTCTCTTTTTCCTTTTTCCTTTTCTTTTTCTGCACCTTCAACTCTTTTTTGATTTTTTTAGCCCCCCTTCAATATTTATTTCTTTTTAGTACAACACTCTGCCTGGACAAACTGACTGCCGGCAGAGTTCAGAATGTAAAATCGCACAACTCTAGGGGGTATCAATTCAAACACTATCTCCAACTAATCATAAAATCTCTTCAATAAAAATTTCCTCAAATTATGAATATCCACAGCAAACACAAGCATGCATAAGGTTAAGAAAAATGCTTTGAAAGGCTTGGCTTCTTTAAATAACTCATGAAAGAACAAAGTCGAGGCTTCAAAGTGGCTAACTAGGGGCTGAGCGAAGGTAGGAATTAAAAGAATTAAAAGCTCAAATTGGTTAACCCTAATTTGCCTCCTATCATCTGTCACACATGACCACAAGCTATGGAGACTTTGTAACACATTACTCTCAAGAAAATAGTGGAGTGCCACTTTTAAAGGCTCAAATCTCTCTTTAGTGATGGGGTTTAAAATTCAGTTTTATCATGCTTAAATTTCCTCATCCAAAGCCACATACAAAATCCTCCATGGAAAGAGAAAATACACTCCAATCACGCAGAATTCAATCAATGAAAGCACGCAGAATCTGGGCAGATTTATCCTACAATCACATCAACAAATCATGTAAACCTAGCATGCTTTGACCTAGGACGAAGGACACAAACCTAAAATAACCTCCTCACACTTCAACCTTGCTCGCCCTCGAGTAAGTAACAGAAAAAAAAAACATAGAAGCATCCAGAGGAATCAAACATAGATACACAAAGACTGAAAACAAAAAAAAATAGAAAAAATAAAAAAAAAAAACTGACTGACTAGGGGAATGGTTCACCGGTTCTTCAGCTCGTCCAAGCGAGCTATCACGTCCTTCTGAAATTCTTCCAGCTGTTTAGCAATCTTCTCCAACTTGGCTTCTATCCGGCCGAGCCTGTCCTGCTCCTCCTCCTGCCCTACATATACAGATTGACTCGGGACACCAGGTCCCGGCCAAAAGAACTTATCCATACCGTCAGTTCCATCATAGGTCAGCTTGGCTGACCTCAACCGACTGAGGCTCATAGTGGCAGGTGGATCACACATAGACAGTGGTACACGGGATATTAAAGCAAAGTTGCAAACAAAGAATGTGACAAGCAAATGACATAGAGTATGGTGCCGATTCGACCTTAGCAACTATGCTCTCCAAACAATGCGCTATCCAATACCCTAAATCTAGCTTGGTTCCTGTATGCTTGCACCATAAAAAGTACAACTCCGTAGCACTCACTTTAGAAAAACCCGTAGTCGTGCCAGTTAAATTATAAGCAATGTAGTAATGACACAACCTAAGAACAAGACTCTCAATATTATAAACATGAGAGCATGAGGCATAAAATTCATTCTGATCAGACGGAGCAAGCAACTTCCATGCATCCCTAGGACCTATATATGCTGGATTCGACTCAAGCAAACCACGTAAATAAGAATCAAATACATCATCATAATAATCAGCATAATCTAACAAACCCAACCGTATGTTCCAATCCAACAAGGAAGTATGAAATTCATGTCCACCCAAATGGAAAGCTATGCAGTCATCATTCACATTACCAACATCAACAAAGTGGAATGAAGTAAAGAATTCAAGAGCAACATTTTGCGGTAAGGCGAAATGATGCGGAATAAGTAACCAACTCCAACCAATAGCACGGAAATAGGCATAAAACTGATCACGGATACCCAAACTAACCAACACCTTAGAATCAACAAACATACCTGACTTACAGGACCGAAACTGCCTCTTCTCACACTTCGTGGCCAACTCCTCCTCTTCAAAATGGCGAAGGCAGAGACGATCTTCTTCATTCAAGACGCGGATTATGAACATGTTGTAGTAACCGTCTTCGGCCGGCTCGGAGTCAGAGATATCCTCTTCGGCTTGGGCATAACGGTGAAATAGGGTTTGGTCTTCTTAATCTAGCAACATATCGGTTGGGCAATCAACGTCCGGGACATAATCTTCATTGTTCTCATCCTCAGGGTACACGCCATCCACTATCAATCGTTCCCATGGGATATGGATAGATCCATCCTCTCGAACAGTACCACCCACAAAAGCAGCGCGGGCTTGAATCGCTCGTCTGGCAGCGGCGATGGAAGATTTCGGGAGAGGAGATTCTGGAGGCAGTAGAGACGCGGGAATGGGCTTTTCTGTGGGAGATGCAAATTTCTCAGGCGGTGGGGTGGAAACCCTAGCCGGCGACAGATGCGGCTCAACAATATGAGTAGGAGAAACAGGGGCTTCCTCCGGAACTTCAGATGGAGATGGCGATGGAGTTTTCTGCACTTCCGGTGAAGTGGGCTCTGCATGGGGCACCGGTGGTACCTCGGGAATCGTGCTAGCAACAACCACATCTCCAACGGACTCATCTGATGTAGCCGGCGGAACGTCAGGGTGCATAGCAACCACTACTTCAACGGGCTCATCCGCCGAAGCCAGTGGAACGTTAGTGTGTGTAGGCACCTCTTGTTGAACCGGTGGTGGAGTGGGTTGCCGTCGGCGGTTTGCTCTCTGCTGGCGAGCCGACGGCTGAGTAGGTAGAGTCTTCTTCTTCGCAGCGGAGGCAGTAGTCTTTTGCTTCTTGGGAGCCATTGATGGTTGTGGAAGATGATGTAGAAGAGAGGAGATGATGAGTAGCTTGGTGGAAGATGATTTTGAAGGGAGGGGAAGATTTGAGCGCGGGAACAGTTATGAGGTCCCCCCTTTCGATTCGTTCTTAAAGCTTCCAATTCCTGAGGGTTTGCAATTGAGTCCTCCACTTTCTTTTGGTGTGCAATACATCCCCGCTTTGCTGCAACCTCCTCACACTTCAACTTTTGTGTCCATTGGACCACAAAAGTTTGAAGTATTTTGCAATCAGGTCCTCGACCAAGAACATAGGTATATTTCCTTCTTTTAAAACTCCTTCCTTAATGAGATATATCTTTCCTATGTGACAAAATTCTTCCACAAATATCTAGATTTCCTGCATAAAATAGTCAGCACAAAAAAACAACACTAAAAACCATAACATAAAATAAATCTAGACTATGAAAGAAAATGCACAAAACTAAAGGATACGTGTGGGGTGCCTCCCACAAGCGCCTTGAGTTAGAGTCCCAGGCTCGACTCTTCCAAGCTGATCAAGTGGATGTTGGGAGGTACAATGGAATCTCGTCCACTGTGTTTATTTGGTGCAAGTGATGATAGAATTTTTGCCGATAACCATTCACCACGAAAGTAGACTTCGTTGCGGGATCCTCTAAATCGACTACTCCGCTTGGCCGAACTGACTTGATAACAAATGGCCCTATCCATCTTAAACGAAGCTTCCTGGGCATGAGTCGAAGTTTAGATTTGTATAAGAACACCAATTGTCCAACTTTAAATTGTTTAGATCTCAGATTACGATCAAGTCAAGCCTTAGTTCGATCCTTGTACCACATAGAGGCATCATAAGCTTCAAGTCGAAGCTCTTCTAATTCTTGCAAATGATACTTGCGTTCCTCCTCACACTTGAACAAGTTCATATTCATTGTTTTCACGGCCCAAAATGCCTTATGTTCGAGCTCAACCGGTAAGTGACACATCTTTCCAAAGATCAAACGATAAGGGGACATACCAATAGGGGTTTTGTATACGGTTATGTACGCCCAAAGCGCATCCTCCAAGCATGTACTCCAATCTTTGCGAGACGGATTAACCGTCTTTTCCAACACTTGTTTGATCTCCCTATTAGATACTTCAGCTTGGCGGTTTGTTTGAGGATGATACAAAGTAGATAGACGATGTTGACATCCGTATTTCTTCATCAAAGCTTCAATGGTACGATTGCAGAAATGAGTACCATTATCACTTATTATGGCTCGAGGAACACCATATCGGCTAAAAATATTGGACTTGAGAAATCCAACAACGACTTTGGAATCATTGGAGCGAGTTGCCTTGGCCTCGATCCATTTTGACACATAATCCACAGCCAATAGTATGTATAAGTTTCCGAACGAGCTAGGGAAAGGTCCCATGAAGTCCATACCCTACACATCAAATATTTCACAAAAGCGCAACGGATGTTGTGGTAGTTCATCTCGGAAACCAATATTACCAAGCATTTGACAACGTTTGCAACTCTTGCAAAACTCATAAGCATCTCTATTCAAAGTTAACCAAAAGAATTTACAATCGAGAACTTTTCGTGCAATACGTTTTACTCCTCCATGTCCTCCATAAGGTGATGAATGACATCGCTCTAAGATCTCAATTTGTTCCACTTCGGGTACGCACCTTCGAATAACTTGATCGGCTCCAACTTTCCAAAGTGTAGGATTATCCCAAAAAATAATACTTGCATTCACTCATTAATTTCCTCCTTTGAACCATGGTAAAGTCTGGTGGCAGCCTCCTTGAAGTGAGATAATTTACAATGTTGGCATACCACGGAGTTTTACCATCTTTTCCTTCAATTGCATAACATTTGGCCTCAGTTTCGTACTTCCACTTGGACAAGCTGATAGTAGAATTTTCTTCAGATGGCTTGGCCAAGTTGTCGCATCTCGGGATGACGAGAATAATAGAGATGCTCTTCCGGAAATTGTTCCTTGATTTGTTCAAGCATCTTCGAATGAACTAAACGACTCAAATGATCGGCTACATTATTTTCAGCTCCTTTCTTATCTCGCACTTCCCAATCAAACTCTTGCAGTAGCAAAATCCAACGTATAAGATGTGGTTTGGGCTCCTTCTTTGCGAGTAGATGCTTCACGGCAGCATGATCAGTGTAGACGATCACCTTTGACCCAAGCGACATACGAGCGTAACTTGTCGAAGGCAAAAACAATAGCGAGTAGCTCCTTTTCTGTAGTGGTGTAATTGCATTGGGCTTGATTGAGCGTCTTTGAGGCATAGTATATAGCATGACTATCTGATGAGTGGTTTTTATACCATCTCATCATGTTCTTTTTAAGCTTGTTTACATCATTTTCTATTCATTTTTATTAGCTTTTGTTTTGCTTGGAATCGTATACTTTCGATGGTTTTTGGTTTTGTAGGTTTCTCACGCGTTTTGAGCATATTTGGTGGTATTTGACACCAAAATGAAAGAAACCATGACCATTGATGCATTTTTGGCAAAGATGGAGTTGTTTGGATGAAGAATGAAGAGGATTTGAAGCCGGATGTTGAAGAAATCGCGTTTCGGAGCTCATGTAACGAGGCAGTTGGAAAATTGCGTGGCAGGCGGTTCTAACGATCTTAGAATCCGAACTCCACCGTCCACATCGTAGTTCTATGTGTTAGGAACATTATGGCAAAGTTTCGTGGCGATCCAACGGCTAACGAAGGAGATATCGCGTTTTTCCCAAAACGCGACAGTGCAGAAAAAAACTATTCGTAAGAAGACGTCGGACCGCGGTCCGGTATGTTCGACTCAAAAAAAATTTTAAATCGTGGGCTCGGACCGCGGGTCCGCATTTGTGCTGGACCGCGGTTCGCTTGTTCTATCTTGTCCATTCTCATGATGAGTTTAATGATAATGACTGCACTCACACTTTAGAGCAGAAATTTCATTTGCAGGGATTCACAGAGGATAAAACAAAAGCAGCATTTACACAAGACACTAAAGAGGGAGTATGTGAGGAGGAGGAGATAAGATTGAAGATTTCTTCAACAAAGATTTTGGAAGATGATATCAAATTTGTTAAGAAGCCTGAAAGAAGACTCAAACCCGTGATGCAGGATGAAGTAAGAAATAGCGAACCAATGTTCGTACATACTTGGTTGATGACCACATGGAGGATATGTACAGACTACCGGGAGATGAAGTTTTTTATCAAACATGATCCATTTCCTCTTTTATTTATTGATAAAATGCAAGGAAGGCTAACTGGGCGTGAACATTATTGTTTTCTAAATGGACTTTCAGGTTTTTATCAGGTTCCTATAGTGCAACAGTCGACTCAATGAGGAGCAACTTGGGGAGATTGTGAGGGGGCCAGCCCAGGATTTTCATCTGAGATGGGTAGCTACACATAACAGAATCATGTTTTACTCTCATGGAAGATTCGTTTGCCCAATTTTCTTTGTTTCACTCTATTTTCTTGCTAGGGACTAGCTCGCAGATAGGTTTGGGGGGTATGTAGAATCTTGAAGCCTAGTGATTTGATCTATATTATTATGAGTCTCATGATTCTCCATGTACTAGATATTTGAACTACTATGACTTATGCTATTTGATGTTTATGCATTTCTTGCCTTAAAATTTTTCTTTGCTGAAGCATTGTTGAATTAAATTTGAGCATGATAAAATTTTCGGACATGTAGGATATAAAAGTATGGTAGTCCAAAAGCCTTTGGTGAGAATTTGAGCCTATTGTGAACTGACGAAATCTTATGTCGGTCTCAATTTATTTCATGTGTGATACTGGCTTTAGGGAGAACATTTAGAACTTGCATTGAGTCTGTTTGAAGTTTTTTGAACACTTTTCGTATATGGCATTGATATGATCTTAGGCACTATCTCGTTCTTTAGCCAGAGTCAAATATGATTCCTACCTTGAATATCAACCTAGTGAGCCCCTTTGAGCTTAATGTATCCTTTTTATTAATGTACCTCCACTTAAATTGCCTAGCCTATCTAGCCTTAACCGAGGATCTAGTAGAGTTGTTAGTGCTGTGGGAGGAAATAGAGGCTTGTGAGGGTTTGGTGATCAAGGGACAAATATTTGCTAAAAAGTGAGATTGGTGTGAACTGATTTTGATTATATCCAGCCTGGTACCGAACTTGATGACTCCGTGTTATACTGAAATCTTTATCTAATTGTTGGTAGAGAGTTGGCAGGTAAACAATTGGATAGAATATGGGAGACTTGTGCATGTACTCCTAACTTTGATTGAAATGAGTTTATTGATGACATATGTATAGTTGGGAGATGGAAAAAAAAGGGAGTTTATTTTGGAAAAAGTGAGAACTTTGGGAGTCTTGATTTGTTTGATTATGAGTGATTCAAAGGTGGTTGGTTTTAGAGGTTTATTTTGATATATCATCATTTGGTTGCTCTACTAGATCCTTGATTGTTCGTACATTATGAGTCACTTTTCCTATATATTCCCTACCTTTTTCTTACATGCCTTAGCCCCATTACAACCAAAGTAAGACCTTCGAGATCTTTGCAATGAACTGTGTTCATTATGAGTATAATTAGACAATCTGCAAGCTTATGAAGACGCTCTCTTAGGGTTGAGTTTGAGTGATGAATTTACCCTTATACACTTGAGTGTTTGAGTGATACAGATTTCTAGAGAGGGACTACTCTACTTCTATGTTCTATTTTGTTTTGAAGGTGGCATCAAACTTGAATGATTTTCACATGCTAATGATGTGTTCTTCTAAAAATTGAATAAGGCTTGAATTGTTATTCTCATTTTTTTTTAATATTTAGTCATAGTCTTTCTTTTATCTTGTTTCTTTGCTTGAGGACAAGCAAAAGCTTAGGTTTGGGGGGATTTGATGAGTGGTTTTTATACCACTGCATCATGTTCTTTTTAAGCTTGTTTACATCGTTTTCTGTTCATTTTTATT
Organism: Lavandula angustifolia; assembly: GCA_028984105.1. NCBI lineage: Eukaryota > Viridiplantae > Streptophyta > Magnoliopsida > Lamiales > Lamiaceae > Lavandula > Lavandula angustifolia. The sequence continues at coordinate 19,378,644 of CM054825.1, forward strand.
AGCTTTTGTTTTGCTTGGAATCGTATACTTTCGATAGTTTTTGGTTTTGTAGGTTTCTCACGCGTTTTGAGCATATTTGGTGGTATTTGACACAAAATGAAAGAAACCATGAACATTGATGCATTGTTGGCAAACATGGAGTTGTTTGGATGAAGAATGAAGAGGATTTGAAGCCGGATGTTGAAGAAATCGCGTTTTGGAGCTCATGTAACGAGGCAGTTGGAAAATTGCGTGGCAGGCGGATCTAACGATCTTAGAATCCGATCTCCACCGTCCACATCGTAGTTCTATGTGTTAGGAACATTGTGGCAAAGTTTCGTGGCGATCCAACGGCTAACGAAGGAGATATCGTGTTTTTCCCAAAACGCGACAGTGCAGAAAAAAACTGTTCGGCAGAAGACGTCGGACCGCGGTCCGGTATGTTCTGACTCAAAAAAAATTTTAAATCTGTGGGCTCGGACCGCGGTCCGCATTTGTGCTGGACCGCGGTTCGCTTGTTCTATCTGTCCATTCTCATGATGAGTTTAGTGATAATGACTGCACTCACACTTTAGAGCAGAAATTTCATTTGCAGGGATTCACAGAGGATAAAACAAAAGCAGCATTTACACAAGACACTAAAGATTTTGGAAGATGATATCAAATTTGTTAAGAAGCCTGAAAGAAGACTCAACCCCGTGATGCAGGATGAAGTAAGAAATAGCGAACCAATGTTCGTACATACTTGGTTGATGACCACATGGAGGATATGTACAGACTACCGGGAGATGAAGTTTTTTATCAAACATGATCCATTTCCTCTTTTATTTATTGATAAAATGCAAGGAAGGCTAACTGGGCGTGAACATTATTGTTTTCTAAATGGACTTTCAGGTTTTTATCAGGTTCCTATAGTGCAACAGTCGACTCAATGAGGAGCAACTTGGGGAGATTGTGAGGGGGCCAGCCCGGGATTTTCATCTGAGATGGGTAGCTACACATAACAGAATCATGTTTTACTCTCATGGAAGATTCGTTTGCCCAATTTTCTTTGTTTCACTCTATTTTCTTGCTAGGGACTAGCTCGCAGATAGGTTTGGGGGGTATGTAGAATCTTGAAGCCTAATGATTTGATCTATATTATTATGATTCTCATGATTCTCCATGTACTAGATATTTGAACTACTATGACTTTTGCTATTTGATGTTTATGCATTTCTTGCCTTAAAATTTTTCTTTCTTTCAAGCATTGTTGAATTAAATTTGAGCATGATAAAATTTTCGGACATGTAGGATATAAAAGTATGGTAGTCCAAAAGCCTTTGGTGAGAATTTGAGCCTATTTTGAACTGACGAAATCTTATGTCGGTCTCAATTTATTTCATGTGTGATACTCGCTTTAGGGAGAACATTTAGAACTTGCTTTGAGTCTGTTTGAAGTTTTTTGAACACTTTTCGTATATGGCATTGATATGATCTTAGGCACTATCTCGTTCTTTAGCCAGAGTCAAATATGATTCCTACCTTGAATATCAATCTAGTGAGCCCCTTTGAGCTTAATGTATCCTTTTTATTAATGTACCTCCACTTAAATTGCCTAGCCTATCTAGCCTTAACCGAGGATCTAGTAGAGTTGTTAGTGCTGTGGGAGGAAATGGAGGCTTGTGAGGGTTTGGTGATCAACGGACAAATATTTGCTAAAAAGTGAGATTGGTGTGAACTGATTTTGATTTTATCCAGCCTGGTACCGAACTTGATGACACCGTGTTATACTGAAATCTTTATCTAATTATTGGTAGAGAGTTGGCAGGTAAACAATTGGATAGAATATGGGAGACTTGTGCATGTACTCCTAACTTTGATTGAAATGAAGTTTATTGATGACATATGTATAGTTGGGAGATGGAAAAAAAAGGGAGTTTATTTTGGAAAAAGTGAGAACTTTGGGAGTCTTGATTTGTTTGATTATGAGTGATTCAAAGGTGGTTGGTTTTAGAGGTTTATTTTGATATATCATCATTTGGTTGCTCTACTAGATCCTTGATTGTTCGTACATTATGAGTCACTTTTCCTATATATTCCCTACCTTTTTCTTACATGCCTTAGCCCCATTACAACCAAAGTAAGACCTTCGAGATCTTTGCAATGAACTGTGTTCATTATGAGTATAATTAGACAATGCGCAAGCTTATGAAGACGCTCTCTTAGGGTTGAGTTTGAGTGATGAATTTACCCTTATACACTTGAGTGTTTGAAGTGATACGGATTTCTAGAGAGGGACTACTCTACTTCTATGTTCTATTTTGTTTTGAAGGTGGCATCAAACTTGAATGATTTTCACATGCTAATGATGTGTTCTTCTAAAAATTGAATAAGGCTTGAATTGTTATTCTCATTTTTTTTTAATATTTAGTCATAGTCTTTCTTTTATCTTGTTTCTTTGCTTGAGGACAAGCAAAAGCTTAGGTTTGGGGGGATTTGATGAGTGGTTTTTATACCACTGCATCATGTTCTTTTTAAGCTTGTTTACATCGTTTTCGTTCATTTTTATTAGCTTTTGTTTTGCTTGGAATCGTATACTTTCGATAGTTTTTGGTTTTGTAGGTTTCTCACGCGTTTTGAGCATATTTGGTGGTATTTGACACAAAATGAAAGAAACCATGAACATTGATGCATTGTTGGCAAACATGGAGTTGTTTGGATGAAGAATGAAGAGGATTTGAAGCCGGATGTTGAAGAAATCGCGTTTTGGAGCTCATGTAACGAGGCAGTTGGAAAATTGCGTGGTAGGCGGATCTAACGATCTTAGAATCCGATCTCCACCGTCCACATCGTAGTTCTATGTGTTAGGAACATTGTGGCAAAGTTTCGTGGCGATCCAACGGCTAACGAAGGAGATATCGCGTTTTTCCCAAAACGCGACAGTGCAGAAAAAAACTGTTCGGCAGAAGACGTCGGACCGCGGTCCGGTATGTTCTGACTCAAAAAAAATTTTAAATCTGTGGGCTCGGACCGCGGTCCGCATTTGTGCTGGACCGCGGTTCGCTTGTTCTATCTGTCCATTCTCATGATGAGTTTAGTGATAATGACTGCACTCACACTTTAGAGCAGAAATTTCATTTGCAGGGATTCACAGAGGATAAAACAAAAGCAGCATTTACACAAGACACTAAAGATTTTGGAAGATGATATCAAATTTGTTAAGAAGCCTGAAAGAAGACTCAACCCCGTGATGCAGGATGAAGTAAGAAATAGCGAACCAATGTTCGTACATACTTGGTTGATGACCACATGGAGGATATGTACGGACTCAAGGAGATGAAGTTTTTTATCAAACATGATCCATTTCCTCTTTTATTTATTGATAAAATGCAAGGAAGGCTAATCGGGCGTGAACATTATTGTTTTCTAAATGGACTTTCGTGTTTTTATCGTGTTCCTATAGTGCAACAGTCGACTCAATGAGGAGCAACTTGGGGAGATTGTGAGGGGGCCAGCCCGGGATTTTCATCTGAGATGGGTAGCTACACATAACAGAATCATGTTTTACTCTCATGGAAGATTCGTTTGCCCAATTTTCTTTGTTTCACTCTATTTTCTTGCTAGGGACTAGCTCGCAGATAGGTTTGGGGGGTATGTAGAATCTTGAAGCCTAATGATTTGATCTATATTATTATGATTCTCATGATTCTCCATGTACTAGATATTTGAACTACTATGACTTTTGCTATTTGATGTTTATGCATTTCTTGCCTTAAAATTTTTCTTTGCTGAAGCATTGTTGAATTAAATTTGAGCATGATAAAATTTTCGGACATGTAGGATATAAAAGTATGGTAGTCCAAAAGCCTTTGGTGAGAATTTGAGCCTATTTTGAACTGACGAAATCTTATGTCGGTCTCAATTTATTTCATGTGTGATACTCGCTTTAGGGAGAACATTTAGAACTTGCTTTGAGTCTGTTTGAAGTTTTTTGAACACTTTTCGTATATGGCATTGATATGATCTTAGGCACTATCTCGTTCTTTAGCCAGAGTCAAATATGATTCCTACCTTGAATATCAATCTAGTGAGCCCCTTTGAGCTTAATGTATCCTTTTTATTAATGTACCTCCACTTAAATTGCCTAGCCTATCTAGCCTTAACCGAGGATCTAGTAGAGTTGTTAGTGCTGTGGGAGGAAATGGAGGCTTGTGAGGGTTTGGTGATCAACGGACAAATATTTGCTAAAAAGTGAGATTGGTGTGAACTGATTTTGATTATATCCAGCCTGGTACCGAACTTGATGACACCGTGTTATACTGAAATCTTTATCTAATTATTGGTAGAGAGTTGGCAGGTAAACAATTGGATAGAATATGGGAGACTTGTGCATGTACTCCTAACTTTGATTGAAATGAGTTTATTGATGACATATGTATAGTTGGGAGATGGAAAAAAAAGGGAGTTTATTTTGGAAAAAGTGAGAACTTTGGGAGTCTTGATTTGTTTGATTATGAGTGATTCAAAGGTGGTTGGTTTTAGAGGTTTATTTTGATATATCATCATTTGGTTGCTCTACTAGATCCTTGATTGTTCGTACATTATGAGTCACTTTTCCTATATATTCCCTACCTTTTTCTTACATGCCTTAGCCCCATTACAACCAAAGTAAGACCTTCGAGATCTTTGCAATGAACTGTGTTCATTATGAGTATAATTAGACAATCTGCAAGCTTATGAAGACGCTCTCTTAGGGTTGAGTTTGAGTGATGAATTTACCCTTATACACTTGAGTGTTTGAGTGATACAGATTTCTAGAGAGGGACTACTCTACTTCTATGTTCTATTTTGTTTTGAAGGTGGCATCAAACTTGAATGATTTTCACATGCTAATGATGTGTTCTTCTAAAAATTGAATAAGGCTTGAATTGTTATTCTCATTTTTTTTTAATATTTAGTCATAGTCTTTCTTTTATCTTGTTTCTTTGCTTGAGGACAAGCAAAAGCTTAGGTTTGGGGGGATTTGATGAGTGGTTTTTATACCACTGCATCATGTTCTTTTTAAGCTTGTTTACATCGTTTTCTGTTCATTTTTATTAGCTTTTGTTTTGCTTGGAATCGTATACTTTCGATAGTTTTTGGTTTTGTAGGTTTCTCACGCGTTTTGAGCATATTTGGTGGTATTTGACACAAAATGAAAGAAACCATGAACATTGATGCATTGTTGGCAAACATGGAGTTGTTTGGATGAAGAATGAAGAGGATTTGAAGCCGGATGTTGAAGAAATCGCGTTTTGGAGCTCATGTAACGAGGCAGTTGGAAAATTGCGTGGCAGGCGGATCTAACGATCTTAGAATCCGATCTCCACCGTCCACATCGTAGTTCTATGTGTTAGGAACATTGTGGCAAAGTTTCGTGGCGATCCAACGGCTAACGAAGGAGATATCGCTTTTTTCCCAAAACGCGACAGTGCAGAAAAAAACTGTTCGGCAGAAGACGTCGGACCGCGGTCCGGTATGTTCTGACTCAAAAAAAATTTTAAATCCGTGGGCTCGGACCGCGGTCCGCATTTGTGCTGGACCGCGGTCCAAGTCGTCTGCAGCCCAAAACCAGTCTTTTTTCTGCCCGAAACCTATATAAACCCTTCCGGACTTCTTTCCTTCGAACCACACACCATATTTCCGACTTTTTCCATCCTCCAAGGCAGAGAAACACCCAAGGCATCCCTCCGTTGAAGATTCAAGACGAAGATTGAAGACCATAACCCGAGAACCAAGCGCGAGGATCAATCCGCTAGATACTAGGTTGTATTATTCCTTCTCAGTTTTGTTTAGGGTTTTTAATACTTGAATTCTATGGATTATTTTTGCATCTTTTGTGATTATTTTCCTACGAATATGAGTGGCTAAATCCCTTTGTGTGGGGGTTTAGCAGGATTTATGTTTTTGATGAATTGATTCAGACCCTAGTTTTTCAATGAATGAATTGTTTTGTTTCTTAATTGTTGGGCTTACTTTTGATTTCTCTATGATTCTTTAATGTGATTGGCCATCATCTTAGATAATTATAGAGAATATAGGTAATAGATAATACGGCGCATCATACCCGGTTATTTATTTAGACCCCGCAATTAAGTGTCTAGATTGTCACCATTGGTTTGGGATAGTTTAGATGGTTCCTTAAATCCTTGAGCATGATACGATCCTTAGGTTCATGATATGATCACTTGATTGATCCTTAGGATTATAAGTTAGAGATCTCCCGCCATTATACGGAATCCCTAGAGCCTTAGTGGATGAACCAACAAAATAAATTCATAAATGCTAGCTAGGGAATGGGAATGAATCGATCATCTTAGGCATAGTGATTGCTAAACCTCCGCACTCTTCATCAATCTTGAAACACACCTATTAACCTTGATTCGCTTTGCTTTTACTTGCTTTTATTTGTTTTCTATTTTCCTGTTATTTTAATTTAGTAGTTTTAAGTAAATCAAACCCAGTTTAGGACCGAGTAGATAGTGAAATAATTAGGATAATTAGAACCCAGCTGAGTCCTTGTGAGATCGACCTCGGGAGTTGCTAAATTAGGTACTATACCGATTCGTGCACTTGCGAGAATTATAATTTGTTCATCACTATCCTTTGCATTCTTTTGGGCCAGGAAAGTTTCAACAGCGTAGTCACTTGCATCAGACATAAGCTCAAATGGAATTTTCCAATTCAGAGCTTGCATAATAGGAGTTGTGACCAATTTTTCCTTGAGAATGTCGAAAGCTTTCTTGCAGTCATCAGCTAGGACAAATGGAACGTCTTGCTGAAGTAACCTTGTTAAAGGTTGAGCGATCTTGGCCAAGTCCCGAATGAATCTTCGGTAAAATCCAGCATGGCCTAAAAATCCTCGAATCTCCTTGATATTTGTTGGATACGGCAGCTGGGCAATTAAATCAACCTTCGCCTAATCGACTTGGATACCTCTTTCGGATATTATATGGCCAAAAACAATCCTTCCCTTACCATGAAATAGCACATATCGTAATTAAGAACCAAGTTCTTCTCCATGCATCTTCTTAGAACCACATCTAGATTTCTGAGACATCGATCGAAAGAATCTCCATAGACGGTGAAATTGTCCATAAATACTTCGATGCATTTTTCAATGAGATCGGAGAAAATACTCATCATGCAACGTTGGAAAGTTCCGGGAGCGTTGCACAATCCAAAAGGCATGCGGCGATAAGCATAAGTGCCAAACGGACATGTGAAGGTGGTCTTCTCTTGATCATCCTTGTTGACATAAATTTGAAAGTATCCACTATATCCATCAGGAAAACAAAAGTAAGATTGACCGGAAAGTCTCTCAAGCATCTCATCAATGAACGGTAAAGGAAAATGATCCTTTCTTGTTGCCATGTTCAATTTCCTATAGTCAATGCACATTCTCCATCCGGTTACTAACCTCATTGGTACCAACTCATTCTTTTCATTCTCAATGACTTGAAAACCTGATTTCTTTGGTACAACATGTACCGGGCTGACCCATTTGCTATCCGAGATCGGGTAGATAATTCCCAAATCAAGTAACTTCAAAATCTCCTTCAAGACAACTTTTCGTATGTTGGGATTTAACTTCCTTTGTGGGTCTCGGCTTGGCTTACTATCTGACACCAATAGGATGTAATGCATGCAAACATCCGGACTGATTCCGGTGATATCGGCCAATGTCCAACCAATAGCTCGAGTATGTTTTTTCAAAATTTCGACCAATCGCTCTTCTTGCTCTTTTGATAACTGCTGATAATCACAGGAAGAGTCTTATCTTGGCCAAGGTAAACATACTTTATGTTGGTTGGTAGCTTCTTAAGTTCCAGAATGGGTGGTCTGACATGTGACGGAACTGGTATGTCTTCCACATTCTGCTTAGGCAAGCAGATGCCGCTACTGGAGGTAACGACTTTTGGAACTACATATAGAGATAAGATGGCTTCCTTTACTTCTTCATCTAGCATCCCTTGGACATCCATCTCAGAGAGGCTTTGTGTCAATGCTAACTCTAACTTATCCTGCATTAATGTCGTCTCAAGATGTTCTTGGACAAGAGGCTCAATAACGTCAATAGAATAAGCATTTTCACAATCAAGGGGTTTTTTCATAGCATCATCAATACTATAAGTAAACTTCTCACCATGATAGTCCAAACAGATAGTACCCTTGCAAACATCTATTAATGCTTTAGCCGTTTTAAGAAAAGGTCGACCTATCAAAACTCTCGAAGTTCTCTTCTTTCCCTCACAAGTGTTAATCACATAAAAATCCGCAGGATATACGAAATCATGGATTTTAACAAGAACATTTTCTAGAAGGCGTTTAGGGGATATGCATGATCAGTCAGCTAATTGAATAACAACTTTAGTATCGGTTAACTCAACCCCAACTAAGCTATTAAACACAGATAAAGGCATCACATTTATTGAGGCTCCTAAATCACAAAGGGCTTTTGGGATCATCTTAGTACCAATCAAACAGGGCAAGGTAAACATACCTGGATCATGACATTTCTCGGGAAGCATATTTCGAATACATGCTGAGACATTTTCGTTTACCACAAATTTTCCATTCTTGCTTGTCTTTCCAGCAATGAACTCTTTCAGAAACTTCCCAAGATGCGGGACCTTGATAGCATGAAGAAATGGCAGATCAACTTCCAGCTTGCCAAAGATGGACATATAATCCAAATACCGCTCCACGGGCTTTGGTTTTCGCACCAATGCTTGTGAAAACGGTGGATCAATCAGTATTTCTTCTTGGACAACCTGCTTCTTTCCTTTCTCCTCTTCGACTTTTTCCTTGTCTTTCTTTGAGTTGGATAACTCAGAGATATATAGCTTGGGCAAGTTGACAATGGCATCAGTGTGACTTTCTTCAGCCTTCTTTGATGCCTTGCTTGGCGGATCAGGGAGATCTCTTCCTCTTCTCAGAGTAACATGGCTAACATTCTTTGGATTGATCTGGAGCTGAGAAGGTAGCTTTCCTTGATTCCCTCAAATCTCATTGATTGAAGCTGATAGCTGCCCTATCTATCCGGCCAAGTTATCTAGTCTGATTTTCTGCTCCTTCTGTGAATTTTGGATGTTTAGGATAACATCATTATGAGTCAGAATACTCTGCTGAATTGTTTGTTGTGAGATAGCCATCTTAGTTAGAATTTCTTCAATGGTCTTGCCAGGCTTTGCTTGGGCAGGTGGAGGCAAAAGCTGTGGATTTGTTGGGTAAGTCCTTTGATTTGGAGGGCGATAGACTTGCTGCTGTGGTTGTTGGGGGAACATCTGCGGTTGATGTGGGGTGAACTGCGGCTTGGGATGATTATCCCATTTCAGATTTGGATGATCCTTCCATCCAGGATTGTAGGTGTTGGAGTAAGGATCTCTTTTCTGCTGGTTGTTGTTCCAGTTCCCAATCGCGTTGCAATCTTTAGCAGGGTTTGCTTGGGTGTTACATTGCAACGAGGTGTGTCCAGACTGTCCACATGGTCCACATATTTGTTCAGCCGAGCTGACTGAGGATGTTTTTTCCAACATAGAGTGCATCAGCTTCTCCAACTTTGAGTCCATCATCCTTTCCAGCTTCTCAAAACGATTATCAATCCTTTCCATACTAGTATCCAGCTTGGTCTCCAGATCTATGGGATCAGCTGAATTTGCAGATTGTTTTATGATACGAACTTCTCTATAATCCTTAGTTGCATTAGCCAATTCTTGAATAATCTTCTCGGCATCATTGACTCTGCAACTAGAGAAATTTCCTCCACTTGATGAATTGACAAGATTCTTTGTAGTGATTGTCATTCCTTGATAAAAGTAGGTCGACAAATCTCCCTTGGAAAAATTATGATTTGGACGACTTTCGATGAGAGCTTTGTATCGAGTCCAATATCCATTTAGTGTTTCATCAAACTCCCGCTTGGACTCCAGGAGATGTCCTTGCGCAAGGCATTGGTCTTTGTAACTGGAAAGTAGCAATCCAGAAATATTTGTCTCATCTCTATCCAAGTACTGATTGAGTTTGTGGGTAGACTTGTGAACCAGTTTCCTGCATGGTCCGTGAGAGCAAATGGAAAAGTAGATAGTTTGAATTGTTCCTTTGTTCCATGCGAATTCTTTTGAGCATTGCAGAATCTCACGAACTCATTCAGGAATCGGAATTGATCTTCATTCTTCATTCTATGAAATTTTGGTAGAGCTTGAATAAGTCCATACTTGATCTCAATCGGCTCAGTGAGCCCTTCAATTTGGATCGGTGTTGGAAGATCTTCACCACCATGCTTTCAACACTGATCTAGCCTCAGATTATTCGGATCGTCGGCCATCTTCTCGAGTTCAGTCTCGAGTTTTTCTTCAGAAATAAGTTCTGCTAGGCTAAGCAGAACGTCTTCAGAGTCAGCTTCTGCTTGGCTAGAAGAAGTGTCCTGCTTCGGCAGTTGCTGTTGTTGCAGCTTTGTCTCCTTCCTTAGCCTCCTTGTGGTTCTTTCGATCTCAGAATCAAATACGAGGTTTGGATTGGAAGACCTGCTCATAAACTAGTTAAAGCACAAAAGATCAAAAAGGTAAATACGGTTAATTAGAAACACTGTTCCCCGACAACGGCGCCAATTTGGTGATCGTTGTTTTCACACCAAATAAAATTCCCGCATACACTTAGAATTTTATAATTAGTATAGAACAGGGTCGAACTCAGGGAACAGTGAAAATCAACAATATTTATCCTTTTGATAAGAGTTTTGGTGATGCCACTACGCATAAATTTTGGATTTACTACCTAGGCAAAGAAAAGTAAATAGCAAGAAAAGTAGATAAAAATAAACAAGTAGAGAAAAGCGAACTCGGCTTCGGGTAACTCGTATGAGATAACTACTTCGATCATGGATGCATAGATTTAATTAATTCCTAAGATCAACCAGTTAGAGGATACAGTGTTGGATACGTACATATCCCAATTCCTACTTACTTAGTCAGTAATGGCTTGTTGAACAAATTTCCACTACTCCCTAACATAACCACAACCTAGCTTGTTGAACAAACCTAGATTTAATGTTTAGATAGCATTACAAGGAAGGAACTCAATTTTAATCTCTAGCGTTGTTGGACAAGCTGACATAGATGATTAACCTCCTTAATTCGACTACCGTTACGATAGCTTCGCTACCTAAGTTTTTGAACAATCTGGCACTAATATTCATAACCTAAATTGATCAAGTTTAAGTTAATCCAATTAAATCTTTCTGCCCCGAATTAAGTCGAAATCCTAGTCTTCAATTACTACGAACAATTAGATCTCACAAAATTTGTATCTCATGTTCGTCACCCTCGCCGAAGCCCTAAAAAGTTTAGCTACTCATTATTAACTTGGACAAACTAAGTGAAACGAACATAGTAAGAACTGAATTTAAAGTGCTGAATGTAAAACTGAATACCGAACCGAATCTGAACGAATGATGAATCTGAACGAATGCTGAAAAACTTAAACTACTGAATTAACGGAAATGCTGAATCTGAACGGGCAAGCTGAATGTAACTACTTAATCTAAAACAAGTGCTGAATCTTCAAAAGCTGAAACTAAACTACGAAAATAATAAAGAGTGTTTGAAATACTTGTGCTGAAATTAAAATCTAAACTACGGGACTAAGAACGAGATGGATAGAGACAAAACTAAACTAATGAAGCGCTGAATTATGGTGTAGATCGTTGTTAATGTCGTTCGTCTTTAGCCCCTTTATATAGATATTGAGCTTGATTCTCCAAAGGAAAGGTATCTAGGGCAAATCTTTTGAATCTTGATCTTCAAGACTCCTTTTCCTTTTATAACTCGAGCCCTAAAATATCTTCAAGCTCCAAATCTTTAGCAAATCTTTCCTTCTCGATCTAAATCCCGTTTTATCTCCAAAAACTACCAAAATATCTCCAAATCAGCTCCGGATCGCCACCTCATCATCTAATCATAAACCTGCTGAAAATAGACATTTCTGCGCACAAAACAACATCAACTTGGGCAAGATGAGCGTCAGAACTGGGTGAATTCGAGGGGTATAAAATCGACATATCAGTAAGCCTCTCTACGGGATGAAGCTGATAGTGATGATAGAGGACTTCTGTGGTGCTGACCACATCACCTACGTGGACAAAGCTTATTTCAATCCGAAGAAGGTCTGTTTTCACAGCAAGGTAGCAGCCCTATAACAGATTGGGGCAGGGCCTGCTGAGCCTAAGAAAGGAAATAAGTCCACTACTCCGACCAAGAAAAGGTCGCCTCCCAAAGCTACTCAGAAGACTCAGTTGAAGAAGCAGAAGACGGTTTCTAAGGCACTAATAGTTCCTCCCTTCGGCATCGCGATGAAGAAGATTCTTCCGAGAAAACTCTCTGTAGAGAAGGTAGTCTCCACTAAGAAGGGAGAGACAGTGGAACAGGGGCGAATGATGAACCGACAACTCCTACTCAGACCACACTAGATGCTCCACCCCTCAGCATCATCCCTTCTGCTGAGAAAGAGATGTCTCCAATTGAGGTGGAAGACTCCGAGACAGCTTCAGAAGCCGAGACCATCAGGATACAGGCTGCAGCTCTTCAGACCAGAGCCTCCCGAGAAGTCTTAGACGCCATACCAGAGATATTTTGTCACTCTAACTTGGTTGCCCTCGCAAGACAAGCCAAGTTTCACATGCTTATCAGGTTCCAGGAATAGTTTGCTTTTAATAAGATGATCCAACACCATACCTGCGAGCAACTGCATGAGGAAGAGTTGATCATCCGTGAGAAGACAGGCTATTCTGAGCCTGAGGACATCAGTTCAATAGAAGACTTAAGGGGGCGCGATGCCGGCCATGCTTGAATGACCGCGTCCCTTCTACAACGGCCGTGCCTTCCGATAGGTCGATCCCGATGATCGGGACCCGCCTAGTGATACAGGCCCTGAGAACCCTATTGAGGGAACTCAACTGTAGGAAGGTGCCCGACCCTCAACTGCTGAAGTTCCACTCATCATTCTCCCTCCAGTCAAGTCGGCGGTTGGTACCTCTTAGGCCGTGGACCCAAAACAGTATTCTTGCTGGGGTTTGCTTTTGAGGTAGCGCCCAACCCGCGAGCCGACGGCCCAAGACCGTAGCCAAGGCCGTAAGAAGTTAAGGAGCTCGGAATAGACTTACGGCAAGGCCGTCCACAAGACGTGGAAACGAGCCTACTCTAGCTCAGAGTGAGGAGATGAAGGAGCTAAGAACCTCCATTCAAAACCCAGCAGCTCCTGATTTCTCAACTATTCTCACAGATGCATTATCCACTCAGAGAGCAGAGTTCGAGAAGCAACAAGCATCGTTGGAAGCTGTCTAGAAGCGACTATTGGAAGATTTGAAGGCATCTCACTCAGCCCACACTGAATCAGTTTCTTCATTGAGTCAAGCTTCAGAGCTCAGACTACAATCAATTCAGAAGACTCTTGATGAAAAGATGGATGCCAAGTTGCAGGACATTCATACCTTGGTGGATTCCTCGCATAAGAAGTACAGCGATGAACTTATCACAGAGAGGAACGACATCCACCAAAGACTTGAGAAAATGCAGACAGCCTTGGATCAGCTGGCCACTGCATATGACAGCCTGAATAAGAAAGTTTAGGTCCCTACCCGTGGCTCAGTTGATGATGCCAAAAAGGGGGAAAGGACACTGAGGACACCAAGGGGATCAAGGTTAGCAAGAGGAGCAGCTGTACGACAATCAGCTCCTACTGACTCCCAAGGTACTCCAGGTTAGGCCAAGGGTATCTCAGCAGCGGGTGATGTAGAGCCTGTTGAGACCGGCCCAAGCGGCTCAGGACTGAAGGACTTAGCAACCCAAACTCTAATTGAACACATTCAGGAAGTTGCTAAGTTCATTGAGGAGGATTCTGACGAGGAGGAAACTCCTCTGCCTCCTTCGGTGGCGGGTAAAGGGAAGAAATTGCTGAAACTCCCAACCCCGCCAAAGAAAGGAGCCAAACGCTATATCAGCTCTGAGGAGAGAGCTCAGATTGAGGCCGATGAAAAGCTTGCCCGGGAAATTGCTGAAGCAGAAGCTGCCAACAAACCTAAGAAAGCTCTAGCTAAGGGTAAGACCAAGGTCTCAGGGGGAAAGAAGATTGGAACTAGGCCTCCCCCCAGAAAACACAAAATCGGCAATGAGGCCGACAAAGAGAAGGAAAAGGAACAACAACAACGACTAGGGAGCGCGGCCAAGGGGTGAAACAAAGTCTAAATCTCAATCACCTGCTGAGTCAGAAGAAGAACAACATATTCCCTCCTATGTCCCTTCTAAGGAACAAGAATTGGAGATGAAAGAGATGTGGGACACGATGGAGAGAGCTCTTGACAGAACTGTAGAGGCTACGAAAATCAGTGAAGCCAGAGAGAGTCTCAGACTTGCAGATTTAGAAGCTCTCAGGCTGAGAACTGAGAAAGAGGCTCGGGAGAGAGTACCTAACAAACAAGCTGAAATTCCTTATAGGTACAGACGAGGCAAGAAGCTACCTGATCTGAAAATTCCCAGATGGCCAAGGATTGACACGTGGATGCCATGGGATCGGACTGAGAGTTGGGAAACTCTTAAAGCAGAATTCATTAAGAGGTACTTCGTTTGGAAGTATTGGCCTGACATGAACAAGATAACTGCCTTTGCTGAATGGCTTCTGGTGAGCGACCCTGAAATTTATGCTAGAGTTCAGAAAGCTTTAGGTGAAAAAGTAAATGTTCGAGTCCCTGTTCCTAGACCTCTGCCTCCTCAACAGCAGCTTGATGGATTGTTGCATATTGGAGCCATAGAAGGAGAAGTCAGCAGTGCTGCCAAAGCCTTAGATCTTGATGAATCTGACCCTGCTGATATGCTGAAGATACAGAAGCTCATGAAAGACACCTTCCGGATGTATGGATTACCGCTGCCAAAGGAGAAGTCTACACATTTCAAAGCACGGATCCAACAGTTCAGGAGATAGATATATAGCTTCTTGTATCTTATTTTGCTTTGTAGAATAGCAAGTGATGTAATATACTGAATTCTCTTATCTATAGAACATCTTTGTTGTTCAGCCCGACAATACCTTATTGTCTTCATGGCCTTGTTTATTTAAGCTTAACACTCAGAATCACCTAAGTGATTACTGACTCACACACTCATTGTTGATATCTGTGTTTGGGGGAATTTATTTTATAAGGATGTCCAGGGGGAAATTTATTTAAGATTACTGTATAGGTTCTGATATTCCACTCCTGTATTCCCTCAGTCGTTTAGAACTTGATGAACAACTCCACTAATTCAACTTGTTATATTTGTAAGGAGTTTGTTTCTGACAGTTTGTAGTGTTAGGTTTTGGCATCATCAAATAGAGGGAAATTGTTGGGAGATGATTCAGTAGCATAGTGTCTATAGATTTGAATGATCCCAAACCTTAATTTGATTGGTGAACCATTAAGTTGTAACTATTTTGTCTTTGTCTCTCAGAGTTTCAGACTCAGTAGACATTCTTTCTACATGATTCAGGCGCCTAGTTCTGTCTGCTGACACCTCAGTAGACTATCGCCTCGCACTACCAGAGAAGACTCACTATTTCGCACTCGGCAGGAGTAGCATACTGAGAGGCTTTCAGACTCAGTAGCGATGGACTCAGCAGGAGCAACATATCAAATGGAGTCAGTGGAACTGGACTCAGCAGGAGTAGTTCACTGAACTCAGAGTTGATCTTCAATAGAGATGGACTCAGCAGGAGTATGCTACTGAACATAGATCAGACTCAGCGACGGCCAGATAGTCAGAGCATCAGTAATCTTATAAGTCAAATCAGTAGAGTCATACGAGGTACAGAGAAGTCAGCTTCAGATCTGCCTTGAAGTCTGTTTGTCTAACCTACTTTCTTCAGCCTCGACCTATAACGAGCAGTCAGCTGTCTACTTTCTGATTAAAGCTGCAAGTCCACATATTTCCAGAAATGGAAGGAAAAGACTCTGCCAAATTTCTTTGAAAGAGCCGTTAGCTACCCATAAGAGAGAGAGACATGGATCATCGTCTCTAACGGATCTTTCCATGTCTCTCATCTATAAATAGAGGGAAGAATTCATATCAAAGCTCACGACACATACGAAGAACACACGAGCGATTACGAGCAACTTCAAATCGACTTAAGCTTTCCGCAAGATCTTCAAAGAGTTACTCCAAGCGAAAGGCGATTATCAATCTTTTCCATACTATTATCCAGCTTGGTTTCCAAATCTCAGGAATCAACTGAATTTGCAGATCTTTTTATAATACGGACTTCTCCATTGTAGAATCTCACGAATTCATTCAGAATCTCACGAATTCTTGGGAATTCTTTGGAGCATTGCAGAATCTCACGAATTCATTCAGAAAGTGGATCTTCATTCTTCATTCCATTAAATTTGGGTAGGGCTTGGATAAGCCCATACTTGATCTAGATCGGCTCAGCGAGCCCTTTAATTCTGATTGGTGTTGGAAGATCTTCACCACCAGGCCTTCTAAATTGATCTAGCCTCGGATTATTCTGATCATCGGCCAACTTCTCGAGTTCAGTCTCGAGTTTCTCTTCAGAAAAGAGTTCTGCCAGGCTAAGCAGAACATCGTCAGAGTCAGCTTCTGCTTGGTATGGCGAAATGTCCTACTTCGGCAGTTGCTGTTGTTGCAGCTTTGTCTCCTTACTTAGCCTCCTTGCGGTTCTTTCGTTCTTAGAATCAAATACGAGGTTCGGGTTGGAAGACCTGCTCATAAACTAGTTAAAGCACAGAAGATCAAAAGGTAAACACACTTAATTAGAAACACCATTCCCCTCCAACGGCGCCAATTTGGTGATCGTTGTTCTCATACCAAATAAAATTTCTGCACACACTCAGAATTTTATAATTAGTATAGAACAGGGTCGAACTCAGGGAACAGTGAAAATCAACTATGTCTATCCTCTTGATCAAGTTTTGGTGATGCCACCACGTATAGATTATGGGTTTACTACCTAGGCAAATAAAATTAAATAGCAGAAAAGTAAATTTAGATAAAACAAGTAAAGAAAGGCAGACTTGGCTTCAGGTAACTCGTATGAAACAGCTACTTCGATCATTGATGCATAGATTTAATTAATTCATAGGATCAACCAGTTATAGGATACAGTGTTGAACACGTACATACCCCAATTCTTGCTTACTTAGTCGGTAGTGCCTTGTTGAACAAATTTCCACTACTCCCTATCTTAACCACAACCTAGCTTGTTGAACAAACCTAGATTTAATGTTTAGATAACATTACAATGAAGGAACCTAATTTTAGTCACTACTGTTGTTGGACAAGCCGACATAGATGATTAACCTCCTTAATTCGACTACCGTTACGATAGCTTCGTCACCTAAGTTGTTGAACAATCTGGCACTAATCTTCATAACCTAAATTGATCAAGTTTAAGTTAATCCAATTAAATATTTCTACTGCGAATTAAGTCGAAACCCTAGTCTTTAATTATTACGTCCAATTAGATCTCACAAAGGTTGTATCTCATACTCGTCACCCTCACCGAAGTCCTGAAAGATTTAGCTACGCATAATTAACTTGGGCAAGCAAAATGAAACGAACATGATCAGAACAGAAAATAAAGTGCGAGAAACTGTAAGTAAATATTGAATAACGAACTGAGTGCTGAGAGTAAATACTGAACGATATCTGAAATTGAACTGGAAATCTGAAAACGAGTGGTGAAATCCTTAAGTGCTGGATTCTGAAAGTAACTAAACTAAGAAAGCAATAAAGAGTGTTTGAATAGTTGAGGTGAAAACTAATTCTAAACTATGGGACTAAGAATTGAGAATGCTAGATAACGAAACTAAAACTAATGAAGAAGCGAGATGTAGAAGATGATGTAGAATGCTCGTCTCCAGCCCCTTTATATAGATCTTGGAACTTGACTACAAAGGAAATAATATCTAGCGTATATCTTGAGTATCTTGATCTCTAAGATTGCTTGTTCAAGTATAATTCGGCCCTAAAATATCTTTAAGCTTCCAAATCTTCAATAAATCTTTCCTTCTCGATCTAAGACCCTTTTTATCTTTAAAATGAGTGTTGGGAGATGATTCAGTAGTATAATGTCTATAAATTTGAATGATTCCAAACCCTAAATTGATTAGTTAACCATTAAGTTGTAACTGTTTTGTCTTTGTCTCTGAGAGTTTCAGACTTAGTAGACATTCTTTCTACATGGTTCAGGCGCTCAGTTCTGTCTACTGAATCCTCAGTATACTATCAGCCTCTGTAGCATGGAGGGAAGACTCAGTAGTGCTGGACTCAGCAGGAGCAGCATATTGAGAGGCTTTCAGACTCAGTAGCGCTGGACTCAGTAGGAGTAGCATATCGAATGGATTCATTAGAACTGGACTCAGCAGGAGCAGTTCTCTAAACTCAGAGTTGATCTTAAGTAGAGCTGGACTTAGTAGGAGTATGCTACTGAACATAGATCAGACTCAGCAAACGGCCAGACAGTCTCTTGACTGTCAATAATCTTATAAGTCAAATCAGTAGAGTCATACGAGGTACAGAGAAGTCAGCTTCAGATCTGCCTTGAAGTCTGTTTGTCTCACCTACTTTCTTCAGCCTCGACCAATGACGAGCAGCCAGTTGTGTACTTTCTAATTAAAGCTGCAAGTCAACATATTTCCAGAAATGGAGGGAAAATACTCTGCCAGATTTCTTTGAAAGAGCCGTTAGCTGCCCAAAAGAGAGAGACACATGGATCATCGTCTCCAACAGATCTTTCCATGTCTCTCATCTATAAATAGAGGGAAGAATTCAAATCAAAGCTCACGACACATACGAAGAACACACGAGCAATTACGAGCAACTTTAAATCGACTTAAGCTTTCCGCGATATCTTCAAAGAGTTACTCAAAGCGAAAGGCGACATTCTTGCTCAAAGGGAACCGAGCTCAATTAGAATTATAGCCTTTAGTATCCAAGCGATTGAACACGAACCCAGAGAATATACCTCACCGTTCGTCGCTCTAGAATCCTCATTCTCGTTCCCTTCCCTCTAACTTAAGCTCGGCATACCATATCTATAGCTTAGATCGAAGGAGTTCATTCTTGAAGTGTTCTTTTTTAAAGAACTCCTTCACAGTTGGAGAGTGTGTCAAACGCTTTAGTTTGATATCTTGTAAACTGAGACCTGCGCAGTATAATTACTAAGACCAGTGTTTGTCCGGAGCACAAACCGATTGAGATTAACTCAGTACAATAAAATAGCCTCCTGCTCTTTTCGGGACAGTGGACGTAGGATTGTTGGATCCGAACCACTTTAAAAATCGTTGTGTTCTGTGTGCTCTGTTTTTCTGTTGCATTGATTACTGTTCATACTGAAAATATCTTTCAAAATTATTCAACTGTGTTTCAGCAAAGCTTAAAAGACTGCACTAATATACTGAATTTTTTTTACTAAAAACGTTTTCTAACAAAACTGAATTGGGCCTACACATTTCCGCACTCTACTAAACTCCTACTGAACAGTATTGAATTCTGACTTAGGTCAGCTAGCAGGCCTCAGAAGAGTCAGTCACTCTACCACGCGATTCAGAACAACTTATTTGATCTACTAAACCTGTTTAGCAAGACACTCTCCTAAAAAGGATTGTTCGCGTTTTAAGTTGAGAAAGTTTTCAGGTGTATTCACCCGCCCCCCTCTACACCTGAACGTTTATCTCGGGACCCAGGCAACAACATTAATAGGAACTAAGTGGGTCTTCAAAACCAAGCGAGATGAAAACAACGTCATCGTGAGGTAAAAAGCCAAACTAGTTGCTAAAGGTTATTGCCAATCTAAAGGGATAAACTTTGATGAAATGTTCGCTGTAGTCACAAGATTGGAAGCCCTTCGTATGTTCATGGCTTATGCAAGTTATCAGTAGTTCATAGTATATCAGATGGATATCAAGTCGGCTTTCCTGAACGGCGTGCTGAAGGAAGAAATCTATGTAGAGTAGCATCCCGACTTTCAGTAGGGACTTCAAGTATACATACTCAAGAAAGCTCTGTTTGGAATAAAACAAGCACCGAGGGCTTGGTACGATACCCTTTCAGACTTTCTACTTCAGAAATGTTTTCAGAAGGGAAAGGTAGATCGCACTCTATTTAGTATCAGGTCAGAGAATGACATTCGACTGGTACATATCTATGTGGATGATATCATCTTTGGATCTAAGAATCTAACCATGTGTCAAAAATTCGAAAAGATGACGAAGGATAAATTTGAGATGTCTATGATGGGAGAAATGAATTATTTCCTTGGACTTTAAGTGAAGCAATCAAAGAAAGGACTATTCATTAATCAAGTGAAATATACCAGAGATGTCATCAAGAAATTCGGTTGTGAATCCAGCAAATCAGTGAAGATACTCATGAACACAAATCTCAAGATTGATCTTGATAAAGAGGGAGTATTTGTTAACTAAACTGATTATCGTGGTATTATTGGTTGATTATTATATTTAACTGTTAGTAGACCTGATATAACCTATGTTGTAGGTGTATACGCAATATTTCAAGCGAATCCTAAGTGAAGTCATATCGACTCAGTAAAGAAGATTCTCCGTTACCTAAAAGGAACACCTGATGTTGGGTAATTGGCTATTCTGATGCTGATTATGCAGGATGTCGAATTGATATGAAATCAACTTCAGGAACGTGTGAGTTCCTAGGCAGCAAGCTCATATCTTGGTTTTCAAAGAAATAACACTCAGTAGCTACGTCCAGTACTGAAGCTGAATTGATGGTTGTCGGAAGCTGTTGCGCCCAGATCTTATGGATGCGACAACAGTTGAGAGAATATTATAAATAACAAGATGAAGTGCCCATCTACTGCGACAGTACCAATGCCATTGCAATCACTTAGAACATTGTTCTTCACAAAAGATGAAAGTACGTGGACATACGACATCACTTCATCTGAGACCATGTCTAAAAGAAAGATATCAGAATGGAGAAAATCCATACTGATAAGCAAAAAGCCAACATACTGACCAAACAACTAGCGGAGACCAGATTCAATGAACTCTTAGTAGAACTGGGTCTACTGGATCCTACTACTCAGTTCAGTAAGACGATCCCGGGAGTATTGAGTTAGGGGGAACTTACACTCAGTACTACTGAGTAAGGTGAAAGGAAGTGCTGACATACTCAGCATCTACACAGTGGTATCAGCTGACTACTATGTTCAGTTGACAGGTTATGAGTATTTATTCAACATATTACATTCAGGTGTCATTGCATTTATTTCTCGCAATTAATATTCCTAGGATGTCATTAATAAAAGCGTTCTCATTAAAAGCACGACATTCCATAAGCTGATTGTGGCGTATTAAATGCATGTTATCTTACCTTACCTTTTAATCGCAAGTATACGTAGTTTGAGATTATAGGCAGTACAATTATCATAACTGTTGGTCCGGAGACGAGAGTCAAGTGTAGAGGGGGGGTGAATACACCTGAGTAGTGTTTCTTTTTCTCAAACCGAAGGGCAGCTGAGCTGTTTGGTGCAGCTGATGAACAGTGCCAGATAAGAACCTTCGATCATGGGTCAGAGAGTGAGCCAACTACTGAGCTCTTCTACTGACTTTTGTCAGTACTTGAAACTTGGTCGAAGACCTTAGTGCGGAATAGAGTGTGGGGCCCGGAGATTCGTCTTAGTTTGAAAACGTGATTTTCACAAATCAAATAGTTTTGGCTAGTGCGCTTTATGAATACGTTTTATGCAAGATATGATTTTGTAATCAGTTTGTATGCAAAGCAATAAAACAGTAAACAACACAAGCAATTTTTAACGTGGTTCGGATACGCAAGATCCTACGTCCACGGTCCTGCTGAACAGGATATCTTGTTGATTAATCTTAGCAAGCCTCAGCAAGGAATCTATGCACTGGATAGACCCTTCTAAGTTATAGTCCTTGGCGACTTTACAAATCAAACCGAGGTTTGAAAAGGAGGGGAATTTCTCCAACTAGAAGGAGTTCTTACAATAAGAACTATCACTAAAAGTGAACTCCTTCGAATTTCTAAGCTATAGATATGACTTTGAGCTTAGCTAGAGAAGAGGGATCTAAAGGACTCTAGAGAGAAGAACTAAGAGTATTCTATTGAGCAAGTTCTTCACCAGATTTCTCTTGAATGCGCTAGAGAAATCCGGTGAATGCTTGAGCGTTTTGAATGCTTGAGCATTTTATCCCTTGATTTCCCGCGCTTGAAGCTCGGATTCTCTTCTCTATTTATAGTCGTGACCCAGGCATTTGCCTGTTGGAGAGGACGATGCTATGTGTCACAAAATTCTAAGGAAAACGGCCATATATTCGAATTGTTGCAGCAGAGTTGTTGGTTACTGTGCATGAGAGCATCGTTAGTTGGTCAGAGCAGATAATGCATTGACGACTTCTCATTGGTCGAGGTTTGTAGTAGGTGAGATGTGTCAGACATTAGTCTTCATCGGAGTTGACTCTCACTTATCCTCGTATGATCTTCTGCTGACTTTCGATTGTTAAAAACAGGGTCGTTTCCTGTAGGATACAGTAGACTTGATGCAGTCTCTGTCTTCTTCGTCTGAGTCGGCTGATAAGATATTCTACTGAGTGTAGTCAGCTGTTGACTGCGAAGGTACTGAGATTTGTAAGGTTCTTCTACTGATGTCCATCAGCTGATAAGGTGTCTTCTACCGAGGCGAAGATCGGCGATGACTTAAGAACACAAGCTCTTACACCGATGACGTGGGGTTCTGGAAAGTAACTTCCTACAGAAGATCAGTCCAACATTTTACCCCGTACAGGACATAGACACGAAAGATAGAAAATCAAAACAGTCTAGCCTATTCCATCATCTAGTCTTATCGAGACACTACACTACTGATATCAGCTGGGTTTTGGGATCTTCAATTCCATAGTATACTAACTATGATTTCCCCCAATATTATTTTAACCTAATAAACTGCTGAGTATCATCTACTGACTCATAACCCAACAATTTCCCCCTAATTGATGATGCCAAAACCTCTAACCTAAGATCCTAACTACTGATATAGAAAGACTTCAGTTAAAAACTGAGCAAAATAACTTAAGGAAATCAGCAGTTAACAGATAGGCACATCAGAGAAACGGTTATGTGTGAGTGTGTGTCAGATCACTTCAGTGATCAGTTGTGATAAACACAAACAAAAGTCGTAAGACAATGAGTGATTGTCTGGCCAGAAGAAGGAACGATATATATATGAGATGAGTTACATGGTTCCTAACTTCTATACAAAAGATATGCTGAGATCCTAACTACTGATATGTGACGACTGCTGCTATCGTCTAAACTTCTTAGTCTTGCTCTTCAAATCGGCAGACTTGTTAGCAGGAGGATCCAACCTATAATATTTGTAGATTCTGGTGCGAAGGGTTTGGATTTCCTCATGATCATCTGGCAGCTGAGAACTAAGATCATGATGATATGCTGCTGCATCGACCTCGTCTTCAATCTCCTTGGTGCACAAGACACCACGAGTGGTTCTGGGAGAAGGTACTCTTTTGAATGCAGGAGCAACTAGTGGCAGCTTCTCCTTAGCAAGTATCATATGGACCTGTGCTCTGAGTCTGGCGTTAGATTGATGAAGGAATTCATCGAACAGCTGATCAGCCAGAATCTCAGTAGGATAGCACTGATACACATAGTACCCTTTGATGAACTCTATCTTGAGTTCCTCCCATTCCTCGTTCAGATTCCACGGTATCCACTTGTCTACATGGCTGTGAGGAGTTTTCTTCTGATATGTAGCTCTCGGAGCGCTTCACCTGTAGTGCTTGGATGACCAGGGTATCTGCTTCTTCCAGTCAATGACTGGTTCATTGGCCATCTTGTCAGTTGTTTCAATGATCTTGGCCAAATCTTCCAGTCGTTTCTTTTCTCTGAGGGCAGCTGCTCTAGTGTCTCCTCTCCGGAGATTCAGTCCTTGCAGCGTTGCCTCCCAGGTGGCTCTTTCTTCCACCTCTTGCTTAGGAGTAAGTTTCGACAGATCTTTCATTCTCTGAGACAAGGGCTGAAGGTCAGTATCAGAGGCAGTGGCTTGCTCGTCCTGAGCCTTCTTCTTTTTCTACTCATCCAGGAGCTTTTTAGCTTGGCTCCTGGCTATCTTAGCCACAGGCTTCCTATTCTTTTTGGCTTTCTGAGCCTCCTCTTCTAGATGTCGCTCATAGTCAAGTTTGTCTTGTAGCTTCTGAGCGACTGCCTCGTGGTACGTCTCCTGCTCCACTTTTGATTTGAATTTTGGGGTCGGAGAAGGCGGTGGAGTTGATTCAGTAGTAATTGCCTTCCCAGGCCTTTACGGTGGCAGTGGCTCGTCCTGCTGGTCGACGAATTGGATGACGTCCTCTATGTGCTGAGCCAAGGATCCTTCACCAGATCCTGCAGCCGGCTCATGCACTTGGACTGTTGGGATTTGGATGACTTCGGGAGGGGGTTTTGAGCTGACTCCAGCTGGCTCAGCTGAACCTTCCCCCTTGGAAAATATTCTTGCCTCAACTCCTTCCCTTTCGATGACCTGAGCCTCCGCCTCACTCTTATCACCTCCTTCTTCCCCCTTTTTGGCATCATCAGCTAGGGAGAGGCGAGTACGGATGGCTACTACTTCCTTCCTAAGCTTGAAGAGAATATCCTTAATGGAAGTAGCGGTGGTCTTGAAATCCTTGACAGCATCGCAGTAATGCTCCCAGTCCCTCTCTTGTTCAGCACTTATCTGCTTGATTTGTGCTCCTGTCTCCTGTCTTAGTTTCAAGAGGGACTCATCATGGGAAGCTGTCATCTCAGCTTGAATGAGCTTGAGGGCCTCCGCCTGATTGGTTATGGCTTTTTGTACACCGGAGGTGGCCATTTTGTGTCGCTCATCCATTCTTTCTGCGGCTGTAGCGAGGCTCTGAGTCAACTGCTCTGAGAACTTCTTCTGCCGATCTTTGAGTAGCCGCCGACTCTGAGCAGCTAAGTCTGCTTTCTGAGCTGTGAGGGCGGCCTCGACTATCTCCTGGATATTGACAGATTGAGTAGGAGCTCCGGAGACCTTCTTCACCTCACTGGCAAGCTTGTCAACTGTCTCGGTTTGAGACTTGGTGTACTGAGCCCATTTCAGATGTACGTCCTTAGCGAGGAGACGATTTTTGTCTCCCTACTTTCTGATGGCTCTATTGACAGACTTGGAGGACACGGAACGGATGGGTTGAGCTTGATATGAGCTAGTTCCGAGCCTCTGCTCAGAAGCTGCGAGTTGTTGCTCCCGACTGGGCTTCGAGGCAACTGCGGCATCACCTGATATTGACGGTAGAGGTGGTGATTTGCCCTTCTCGCTGGGAGTTTTACCCTCAGTAGATCCTCCCTGGTCTGCTTCCTTGGGTGCCTGATCCACATCATCGTTATCATCATTATTGTCGTCATGATGAGATGGCAGCGATGGGCTGCTGACGTGTTGTTCTGAGGATCTTAAGCTGAGAAGATAGAGCATAGCGGCTCTCAGATCCTCGAACGAAGCAAGGTCAGCGGGTTCTCCAAACCCGATAGCTGACTAAAGGCTCTACTCCTCCGTCAGCAAGGACAATGTTGTTTGATTCATGATCAGCTCTTCGATGATATCCCAACTCAGGAAACTCAATAGCATATGTGTCCTCGCCCTGATCGTGATATCGACCAGATCCCTATGTTCGGCAATTTCTGGGATCTATACAGCCACTTCTCCTGTGGCTCGGAGACGAGCTGACTGCAGTGTCGTCCACTCAGGAGGTGTTTCCACAGTCGGTTCAGCTCCTTCCGACTAAGTCTCCTCAGAACTGATACGCTGGACTTTGTCTTTCAGCGTGGCACCCTCCATGCCTGTATCAGCGTCCAGTATATTCTCCTCCTGAGGCGGGGGAGAAGCAGGCTTCGCTGGAACTTCAGACGTTCCAGCCTTGGTAAGCCTCTTCTTCTTAGGTGGGTCGGCGCGAGGGGGCAGATCAGTAGTAACTCTCTTCAGTGCAGTTGGCCCCTGCCCGACTGACTTCTCAGCAGCGGCTCTAGTCTTGAACTTTATGAGCTTGCTGTCGAAGTATCGTGAATCAGCAAAGGCTGCACGATTCGATACTGAGTCTTCAATCAATATGGACATCTTCGTCCCATACAACAGTTTGCCCACACTAATGAATCTCCTCTCTCCAGTAGGTGTGGCAGCAAAATTCTGTGCCTGAGCCTTGAGCTCAGTCTCATAAAACTCTGTCCAGTTGACCTGGACTCCATCATCTATGATCATCATCAGCTAAAGACGCGGCTTGGACAACTGATCGAAGGAACCGGCGGAGCTCGTCAGTATATGTGTGACGATGTAAGCGAGCCCGTGGTACTCAGGTAGAAGTTGGTTCTTTGGCAGCGCGGTTTTGAATGTAATATCATCCCATCCGCAGAACCGGTGGACATAGGAGTTCAACTCTTTCTCCTTGTATCCAAGTGGGGAGATTCCATGGGCTGGAAGATCGAACGACGCTTGCAATGCAGCCCGGATATCTATATCGTGATGTTCTGTCTCCCACTTCTGAGGGGTCACCTCCCTCATGTAGGCAAATTGGGATACTTCACCGTCTGTATCCTCAACGGATCTCCAGTTTAAATACACATCTGCGACTTGTCGAGGAAGATATGCCTTCGGATGCTTCGCGACAAGAAGCTCGAGGCCTGAAGCTTCCAGAGCTGTGAAGATAGGCTCAAGGTATGGAAGCTCAGCCTGATGGAGAGCCATAGTCGGCTCGAACTGGATTTTGGATTTGATGATCTCATCAATGTTCGGTGGAGTCATTACAGTCGCCATGAATATTTGCAGAAAACTCGTTAGCAATTGAAAATAGAGTAAGTCAATAGACTTTTAAATAGAGAGAAGTGAAGATTACCGTATTACACAGAGCTTGAGAGAAATGCAAAACAGTTAATAGATGACGAAAACTGAATGCAGAAAGCTCGAGTATACAAATGGAGAAAAAGATGGATTAGAGAGATGATCGAGAGATTTTATAAGATATGCATATCAATCGGTTTTGATCCAACGGCTGAAATTCAATCTCGCGTTTTAATGACACCTGTGATTTGATGTTATAAATGGAATGATTACTAATGCCGCCTCTAATCTAGATCCACGTAGGATATGCGCAGTTAAGGTAAGGTGAGAAGACATGCATTAAATGCGTTGCAGGCAGCATTAAAGTCTAAGCCTTTTAAATGAGAACGGTTTTCTACTGACTTAAACCTTAAAAATTAATGGCGGGAAATAAATGCTCATTAAGTACTGAGTGCGAACGACTGATGAAATAAATGCGAGCATGCTTCTGATAAAGGTTAAGTATATAAAACTACGCATACCTCTTCAGCTGTCTTTACGATCAATTGGTTACCGTTTAGACTCAGGAGGACATATGATGTGCTAATAGACACGTTCCCCCTTACTATGTATTATCTGATTCACCCGACTGAATCACGTACTGAGTCTTCTGACCTGTCGTACTGTTTCCTACACTTGATACTAATTGTTACCAATTATTGCTTTCTACTGATTCGATTCAATAGGATCCAGCAGACCTAGCTCAACTGATAATTCTCTGAATCTGTTCTCAGCTAGTGGTTTGGTCAGTATATCTGTCCTTTGCTTGTCAGTATGGATTTTCTCCATTCTGATATCCTTCTTCTCGACATGGTCTCTGATGAAGTGGTGTCGAATATCCACGTGCTTGCATCTCATACGGAGAACTGAGTTCTGAGTTATAGCAATCGCACTAGTGGAGTCACAGTAGATGGGCACTTCATCCTGAATTATACCGTAATCTCGCAGTTATTGTCGAAGCCAAAGGATCTGGGCACATCAACTTCCAGCAGCCATGTACTCAGCTTCAGTAGTGGACGTTGCCACTAAATGCTGTTTCTTTGAAAACCAAGATATCAGCTTCCTGCCTATGAACTGACACGTTCCAGAAGTTGACTTTCGATCTATCCTGCATCCTGCATAATCAACATCAGAATAGCCTGTCAGTATCAGATTATCATCAGCAGGATACCATAACCTTACGTCAGGTGTTCCTTTCAGATATCGCATAATCTTCTTTGTTGAGTCCATATGACTTCGCTTGGGATTCGCTTGAAATCTTGCACACACACCTACAGCATAAGTTATGTCAGGTCTGCTTGCTGTTAAATATAATAAAGAACCAATAATAGCTCTATAATCAGTAGAGTTAACAGAAGCTCCCTCTTTATCTAGATCGATTTTAAAATTCGTGTTTATGGGGATTTTGACTGGCTTGCTTGAGTCGCAGCCAAATCTCTTCGGGAGATCTCGAGTGTATTTGGCTTGATTGATGAATATTCCTTCAGGTGATTGCTTTACTTGAAGTCCAAGGAAGTAGTTCATCTCGCCCATCATAGACAACTCGAACTTCTCCTTCATCATTTTCTCGAATTGTTGACATATCGTCACGTTCCTGCATCCGAACATGATGTCGTCCACGGAGATTTGCACCAGTAGGATCTCATCTCCTGACTTTATGTTGAATAGGTTGCGATCTACTGTCCCCTTTTGAAAACCTTTCTGAAGCAGAAAGTCTGATAGGGTATTGTACCAAGCCCTGGGTGCTTGTTTTAACCCATACAGTGCTTTCCGAAGTTTGTACACCTGATGTCCCTGCTGAAAGCCGGGCGGTTGTTCCACATAGACTTCTTCCTTCAGTACGCCGTTCAGAAAAGCTGACTTTACATCCATTTGATATACTTTAAATCTCTGATGCGTTGCATAGGCTAGGAACAGACGAATGGATTCCAATCTAGCGACTGGAGCGAACGTTTCATCAAAGTCTATCCCTTCTGCTTGACAGTATCCCTTGGCAACAAGTCGAGCTTTGTTTCTGACAATGACGTTCTTTTCATCTCGCTTGTTCTTGAAGACCCACTTAGTACCGATCACGTGCTGATGTCTAGGTCTGTCAACAAGCTCCCAAACTTCGTTTCGAACGAACTGGTTTAGCTCATCTTGCATAGAGATGATCTAGTCAGCATCATTGAGTGCGACCTCTATTGTCTGAGGTTCTTCTGTAGACAAGAAACAAGAATAAAGTGAGCTTTCTCCTTGACTTAATCTAGATCTCGTCCTGATTGTTGCTGATGGATCTCCTATAATCAGATCAGAAATATGAGCATGGAGCCATGAACGTCTGAGTCTGGCTTCTTCTTATGATACTACTTTTGCACAGTCAATAGGAGTGTTAGGCATTTCAGTAGTACTGTTCTATGACTGCAGCAGTTCAGTAAGAAGGTTAGGATCTACTGAGTTTCCAGGTTCAGGGGCATTTAGCTCAAGAACAGTAGTTGTTCCCCCTGAGTTTATATTCTCAGTAGAGGTCTCAGTTACCAGGGGGGCTTCCTCATCAACCGTTGTTACCTGATGTTGATTCTGTTCAGTAGAATCCACCAAGTCAGCTACATGGCCTGTGGGATAGGTCTGAATTTCCACATCGTCTGACTCATCATCCCAACAATGCTGGATCTTTTCGGCTTTGTCGTTTAGTGTGAGATCCTGTAGCTGGCTGCTGACATCTTCAGTATTTGTGTTGGTCCCCGAGAGTAGACGAGTCTTCAGGTGTGGAATACACCTGAGTCAAAGTCAGCAACGAGCGCGACAGTCAGTACTGCTGAACGCGCCGGTAGAGAATCCTTCTACTGAGTACGGTCTACTGAATTCAGTCAGTAGAACAGTAGTTCAGTATCAGGTTTCGAGTGCGGAAGAGTAGGCCCAAAAGAATATTCGTCTAAGTCTGAAAACACCGTTTATGCTGTTTGATTTAAAGTCAGTTTTATGCAAGTGAACAATTAAGCAGAGCGACAATAAATCAACACAGAGTTTTTAAAGTGGTTCGGATATCACACGATCCTACGTCCACTGTCCCGAAAGATCAGGAGGCTATTTATTATACTGAGTTAGTCTCAGTCAGCTTGTGCACAGGACAAAGCCGTGGCTTGGGGATTATACTGAGCAAGTCTCAGTTTACACTTCTATCAAACTAAAGTGTTTGACAAACTCTCCAACTATGAAGGAGTCCTTTTACAATAAGGAACAGGTTCAAATATGAACTCCTTTGTCTAAGCTATGGATATTACAATAAGATCAGCTTAGATTAGAGAAGGGGAACGAGATAGAACTCTAGAGAGAAGAACTATAAGAATAAATCTATGAAAGATTAAGTTCTTCTCTGGATATGGCTTGAATCTTCTAGAGTGTTTGTTCGGTTGAGCTCGGTTCCTTGGATGTGTCCATCATCGTCATGATCGACCTCACATCCTCTTCTCTTGTCTTCTTTTTTTCTCTCTCTCTGCGTGAAGACACTTCTCTATTTATAGAGGTGACCTAGGCATATGTCCGTTGGAGAGGACGATGCCACGTGTCACTCTATGGGGTAGCAAACGGCTCTATTTGAATTCTGTAGAGTCCACTATCTTTAATGAAAGTGGTTGACTTGCAGCTTTATGTCGGAGACTCTGCCAGCTGGCTGCTTGTCATTGGTCGAGGTACAGAAAGTGTGATACTGAAGCTGACTTCTCAGATGTACGACCTCGGATAACTCTCTCGAATTGTTCTTCGAAGTCTATGGTCGGTTAAAGTAACCGACCGACCGTTCTTGAGTCCGATCTTGAATCGGTAGATAACCTGCCGAGTCTCGCTCTATCGAAGATCAACTCTGAGTACAGTGAACTACTCCTGCTGAGTTCAGTTCGACTGACTCCTTTCAATATACTGCTCCTGCTGAGTCCAGTATTTACTGAGTCTTCTACTGAACACCTCTCGGTATCTTTGCTCCCTACGAGTCCGGCTCTACCGAGTCTTCACTCCATGGTATTGAGGCGGATAGTCTGCGAAGATCAGCGAGACGGAACTATCGAGCCGGACCATGCCGAAGGCAAGTCTCCGAGTCGAAATACAAGAGACAAGGGTGTTACTATGCAGATTCAGTCGATCTATATCAGTCCGACTGACTTCTTTGATACTGAGTTCTTCAGCTGAGTGAAGGGTCTTCTACTGAATGCACAGCTGTTGAACTATAGCTACTCTACTGAGTTCCTAACATGGTGAACTCAGTTAAGCTATAACAATATTGAAGGCTCATCATCCAGCTAGGGTTTTGGGATCTTCAAATCTATCATAGTGAACCTAATTCCCAACAATTTCCCCCTATTTGATGATGCCAAAACTTCTACAACCTTCTCCTAAAAACTTCCTACATGCAACTACTAATCTAATCAACACAGTTCCCCCTTTTAATCATGATACCAAATCCCCTAAAACATAAGACATAAGTCCGACAACTTCCCCCTGGGCAAGTGGCACATAATTACGAGACACTGTGCGCTTTGATCAGAAGAAAAACAATGTGCGCTTTGATCAGAAGAACACCGTGCGCTCTGATACCAATTGTTGGTCCCCGAGAGTAGATGAGTCTTCAGGTGCGGAATACACCTGAGTCAAAGTCAGCAACGAAGCGCGACGGTCGATCGCTTTGAATCGCATCGCCGAACGAGTCGGTAGAGAATCCTTCTACCGAGTACGGTCCTACGAATTCGGCCAGTAGAAAAGTAGTTCGATATCGGGTTTCGAGTGCGGAAGAGTAGGCCCAAAAGAATATTCGTCTAAGTCTGAAAACACCGTTTATGCTGTTTGATTTAAAGTCAGTTTTATGCAAGTGAACAATTAAGCAGAACGACAATAAATCAACACAGAGTTTTTGAAGTGGTTCGGATATCACACGATCCTACGTCCACTGTCCCGAAAGATCAGGAGGCTATTTATTATACTGAGTTAGTCTCAGTCAGCTTGTGCACAGGACAAAGCCGTGGCTTGGGGATTATACTGAGCAAGTCCCAGTTTACACTTCTATCAAACTAAAGTGTTTGACAAACTCTCCAACTATGAAGGAGTCCTTTTACAATAAGGAACAGGTTCAAATATGAACTCCTTCGTCTAAGCTATGGATATTACAATAAGATCAGCTTAGATTAGAGAAGGGGAACGAGATAGAACTCTAGAGAGAAGAACTATAAGAATAAATCTATGAAAGATTAAGTTCTTCTCTGGATATGGCTTGAATCTTCTAGATTGTTTGTTCGGTTGAGCTCAGTTCCTTGGATGTGTCCATCATCGTCATGATCGACTTCACATCCTCTTCTCTTGTCTTCTTTTTTTCTCTCTCTCTACGTGAAGACACTTCTCTATTTATAGAGGTGACCTAGGCATATGTCCGTTGGAGTGGACGATGCCACGTGTCACTCTATGGGGTAGCAAACGGCTCTATTTGAATTCTGTAGAGTCCACTATCTTTAATGAAAGTGGTTGACTTGCAGCTTTATGTCGGAGACTCTGCGCCAGGGCTGCTTATCATTGGTCGAGGTACGAAAGTGGTTGGAGACATATTCAGACTTCAAGGTGATACCGAAGGCGACTTCTCGGATGTACGACCTCGGACAACTCTACCGAATTGTTCTTTCGAAGTCCATGGTCGGTTAAAGTAACCGACCGACCGTTGCTTGAGTCTCGATCTTGATTCGGTAGATAACCTGCCGAGTCCGCTCTTCGAAGATCAACTCGAGTACGGTGAACTACTCCTGCCTGAGTTCGGTTCGATTGACTCCTTTCGCATATCTTGCTCCGCCGAGTCCAAAGTATTTACCGAGTCTTCTATCGAACACCTCTCGGTATGCTACTCCTATCGAGTCCGCTCTCTACTGAGTCTTCACTCCATGGTATTGAGGCGGATAGTCTAGTGAAGATCAGCAGACGGAACTACTGAGCCGGACCATGCTGAAGGCAAGTCTACTGAGTCTGAAATACAAGAGACAAGGGTGTTACTATGCGATTCAGTCGATCTATATCAGTCCGACCGACTTCTTTGATACCGAGTTCTTCAACTGAGTGAAGGGTCTTCTACTTGAATGCACAGCTGTTGAACTATAGCTACTCTACTGAGTTCCTAACACGGTGAACTCAGTTAAGCTATAACAATATTAAAGGCTCATCATCCAGCTAGGGTTTTGGGATCTTCAAATCTATCATAGTGAACCTAATTCCCAACAATTTGTCTTTGTAGATTTCCTGTTCTCAGTAACAAACTCTTAAAATACAACATGAGGGCTTTCCTCCACGCAAAGAGTCCGATAGTTAAAGACTCTGAAGGCTTTACTAACTCGAGAGTATCCTAAGAATACTCCTTGATCAGATTTGCTATCAAAGACCTTCAACTGATCTTTCCCATTATTGTGGATAAAGCAAGGACAACCAAAAATATGAAAATGAGAAACAGAAGGAATTCTCCCTTTCCATAGTTCGTAAGGTGTCTTCATGTATTGCTGTGTAAGTAGCATCAGCCCAAAACTTAGAGGGTAGTTCGGAGTCAGCTAGGAGCGTTCTTGCTGCTTCTTTAAGTGTTCTGTTTTTATGTTTAGCAAGTCTGTTCTGCTTAGGGGTACGAGTTGCTGATGTCTCGTGCTTAATTCCCTCCTTTTCACAGTACTCCTTAACTACTGAGTTGAGAAATTATGTTCCTCTGTCTGAGCAAATTCTTTGAATCTTGATGTAATTTTCCATACTGAGCCTTTTCAGCAGTTTTGGTAACTCAGTCATGACATCAAATTTGTTGGCTATGAAGATGACCACGTATATCTTGAGTAATCGTGAATAATGACGAGGGCATACTTCTTGCCTCTTATAGTCACTGGAGAGACTTACCCGAATAAGTCCATGTGAAGCAGTTGAAGGATTCCATCAGTGGAAGGTGACAGAATTTGTGGATTGTTGTTCTTTGTCTGCTTTCCCTTCAAGCACGCTTCACAGTTTCTGTCTTTGATAAATGATTCATTGGGCAGTCCTCTGACTTTAGAGTTCTTGGCTAGCTTGTTCATGGTCTTGAAGTTCAAGTGGCTGAGTCTCTTATGCCATAGCCATCCTGCCTTGTCACTAGATTTTGTCTGTGCAAGTAAGCAAGCCTCAGGTTCTGCAGTTTTCCAGTTTGCAACATAGATATCCTTCCTCCGCGAGCCTGATAACACAGTTTTCCCTGTAGATTTGTCAACAACATCACGTAAAACCCGGCGTCAAAGATAACTCTATTTAGATTGTCACAGAATTGACTGACAGAAAGGAGATTATGTTGAACTCCTTCAACATATGTTACTCGGGAACCTGGCAGTTCCAATGTTCAGTGTTCCGTATCCCCTTGTGTATCCTTTAGAGTTGTCACCAAACTCACCTCGGGACTATCTTCTTGTAAGTAGTTGGTCAGCAGGCTCTTTTGATAGGTCATGTGTCTAGAGCAGCCGTTGTCCACTATCCAAGGGTCCTTATGCACCTGCAAAGCAGCTAAAATGCTTTTAGGTACCCTTTGGTTCATTTTGGGTCCTTAAGTGTTAGTGGGTGATTTCGGAACCCAGATCTGTCTCGGGACCTTAGAAGTCTCGAGACTTCTTCTTTCGAACCGTGTCAGTTTTCTTCTCCACGAGGACTTGGAGATACCGACTTTACGGCGTTTTGGGTTCAGGAGCTTTCTTCTTCTTAGACTGTGTGCTCCTCTTGACGCTGGGCTCATAGTAGTACGAACCATACTGTGATGGATGTTCATATAGCGGTTCACTGTACTCCTCTGCCCATCTGACCTTCTTGGTTCCCCCTAAATTTGATCGTGGTGTCCAGGGGCTAGAACCTTTGGTTAGTTGCTTTTTGTTGCTCGGCTAAGGTGCAATTATCTTCTGTTTATTCTTCGCCTGAGGTGTTGAGTCAGTAGCTTAATCCTTCCCTCTGATGAACCTATCAGCCAGCATTTCTGAGCTTTTTGTCGTTGAAGTGGAAGCATCATGAGTATAGCCAAGTCCTTCTTTCATGACCGTGGGCCTTTGAGCTCTAAGCATGCTTTCCAACTTCTCCTTAGCTCCTAGGTACTGTTCAGTCATCAGTTCTCTGAAGTGATTCATAATCCTTTTCGACTCCTGCAAGCTTCTGATTGAGTTGGGCTATTTCAGTATCTTTCTCAGAATTGTCCTTGGTCAGAACTGATATATGAGTTTCTTGAAGTTGAGACCTAGTCATGAGAGATTTAATCTCTTCCTTAAGTCTCACAACCAGATTCTCTGAATCAGTAGGGACCTGACAATCAGAAGAAAGTCTCTGATTCTCAGCCTTTACCTGTTCTAGTTCCTGAATGGTTCTGCTGAACTCTTTGCTCAGGTGAATCTGCTCCTCTAGTAGATCATCGTAGGCTTGTACCACGTCTAGAGGTTCATCTATGATGGAGCACGTGTCGTGTGTGCTATATGAAGAAGAGGTTATATTAAGTTTAGAGTTTACCTCAGCCTCTTCTCCTGCCATCAGATAGTATTCTGCAGTTGATCCAGGATTTGTCTCTCCGACCACAAGTGCGACAAATGCAGCTTCGTCCTCAGGAGAATACATGAATGTATCTTCTTCGATTGAGTCGTCAGATATCTCTCTGGCTATGTAGGCCTGCCTCCTTCGGGCAAATTTCTCTTGTCTGGCCTGCCGTTCAGCTCTTTGAGCAGCTAAGAGTTCGGGACAGTCGTACTGGTAATGTCCCTCTTTCTTGAAGTTGTAACACACAGTCGATCTGCTGCTCTTTCCAGCTGAGTCGTTGGATGGACTAGCAGCAGGGTCTCGTGTTCCCCGCAATCGGTAGTTGATTTAGATTCTTCCCTTTTTCGATAATCTTTCTTACCGAGGGAGAATCTACGTGGTATTTCTTCGACTTTCGACTCTCTCTTTTTCTCTTTGATATTTGAGAGCCATCAGTGCTAGTTGGTTAGTGCCAGGTGTCTCAGTGGACTTTGCTTCTGTCGTGGCTACTACCTTGCTGGAAGAAATGGGTTTGACTCCAGTTTTGCTGGCTGTTGCTTTAAAAGCATGATCGATTTGTGTGTCAGCTGGAGCACTGGAACATCGTTGGGATAGGCTGTGCTCGAATTCCTCCATCTTTAATTCTGAAAAGATAACATCAGGAGTTAGAGCATTAAGATCTGAGCGACGTAAATAAGTAGCAAAAGGAAGCCACTTCAGTCGAGGTAGCGCTCTCAGAATCTTTGTGTTCATCTCTTTGTTCATGAACGTCCTCCCCAGCCCGTTGATCACATTGATCTGATTAGTGAATTTGACGCTTAGCTCGTCAATGGTTGCGTTGGGCTCCATGGCAAATGCATCGAACTTTTGTAGCTCTAGTTCGAGCTTATTTTCCTTGATCTGCGGGGTTCCTTGGCTTAGTACAGCCAGGACATCCTAAAGTTATTTTGTCGTCTTGTAGTCTTGCACCCTCCCGAGGTGTAAATCGCTGAGCGTAGTCAGGATTGTATTACGCGCAACTCGGTCGAGGTTGTGCAGCTTTTTCTCTTCTGGCGTGAAGGCATATTTGTCTTTTGCAACTTTAGCACCAGTCTGTGCTCCTACACCTCCCGCAGCAGCAAATTGTATGTTGTCTATCATGGGAATGATGGGTCCTATCTCAAGGACATCCGTCATGCTGTCATGCAGCGATGTTAGGTGCGCATTCATTCTCACGCGCCATACTAGATAGTTCTCTATCGAGAACATCGGCACCATCCTAATACCTGACATATCAGACATTATGGGTAAGAGTATAAGGATGAATGAAGAGATGCTTGTGCAGTGAAAATGATCTGTTCGAGAAGACCAGTAGTTTCAGAACTGATGATCAGAAGAACACCGTTGCTCTGATACCAATTGTTGGTCCGGAGACGAGAGTCAGGTGTAGATGGGGGGGTGAATACACCTGAGTCTGTTTCTTTTTCTCAAATCGAAGGGCAGCTGAGCTATTTGGTGTAACTGATGAACAGTGCCAGATAAGAACCTTCGATCACGGGTTAGAGAGTGAGCCAACTACTGAGCTCTCCTACTGACTTTTGTCAGTACTTGAAACTCGGTTGAAGACCTTAGTGTGGAATAGAGTGTGGGGCCCGGAGATTCGTCTCAGTTTGAAAACGTGATTTTCACAAGTCAAATAGTTTTGGCTAGTGCGCTTTATGAATACGTTTTATGCATGATATGATTTTGTAATCAGTTTGTATGCAAAGCAATAAAATAGTAAACAACATAAGCAATTTTTAACGTGGTTCGGATACGCAAGATCCTACGTCTACGGTCCTGCTGAACAGGAGGTCTTTTTGATTAATCTGAGCAATCCTTAGCAAGGAATCTGTGCACTGGATAGACCCTTCTAAGTTATAGTCCTTAGCGACTTTACAAATCAAATCAAGGTTTGAAGGGGAGGGGAATTTCTCCAACTAGAAAGAGTTCTTACAATAAGAACTATCACTAAAAGTGAACTCTTTCGAATTTCTAAGCTATAGATATGACTTTGAGCTTAGCTAGAAAAGAGGGATCTAATGGACTCTAGAGAGAAGAACTAAGAGTATTCTATTGAGCAAGTTCTTCACCGGATTTCTCTTGAATGTGCTAGAGTGTTTTGAATGCTTGAGCATTTTATCCCTTGATTTCCCGTGCGTGGAGCTTAGATTTTCTTCTCTATTTATAGTCGTGAGGCATTTGCCCGTTGGAGAGGATGATGCCACGTGTCACAAACTTCCAAGGAAAACGGCCATATATTCGAATTGTTGCAGCAGAGTTGTTGGTTACTGTGTATGAGAGCAGCTTTAGTTGGTCAGAGCAGATAATGCGTTGACAGCTTCTCATTGGTCGAGGTTTGCGGTAGGTGAGATGTGTCAGACATTAGTCTTCGTCGGAGTTGACTCTCACTTATCCTCGTATGATCTTCTGCAGACATTCGATTGTTAAAAACAGGGTCATTTCCTGTAGGATACGTAGACGATGCGGTCTCGTCTTTTTTTGTTCGAGTCGGTTGGTAAGATATTCTATTGAGTGTAGTCGAGATGTTGATCGTGAAGGTACCGAGCTTTGTAAGGTTCTTCTACCGATGTCCATCGCTGATAAGGTGTCTTCTACTGAGGCGAAGATCAGCTGATGACTTAAGAACACAAGCTCTTACACTGATGACGTGAGGTTCTGGAAAGTAACTTCCTACAGAAGATCAGTCCAACATTTTACCCTGTACCGGACATAGACACGAAAGATAAAAAATCAAAACAGTCTAGCCTATTACATCATCTAGTCTTATCGAGACACTATACTACTGATATCAGCTGGGTTTTGGGATCTTCAAATCCATAGTATGCTAACTACGATTTCCCCCAATATTATTTTAACCCAATAAACTGCTGAGTATCATCTACTGACTCATAACCCAACAATAACCTATTATAACATTTAGTCTGAGTCGTCCACGATTTAAATTCAGTTTAATCTCAACCATGAGCTGACAAAAACCGTTCATATTCTGTAGAGATATATATATGTGCACGTATTCATACTCAAGTTACTTTTTCTACCATTTTCGATCGAAGCTTGTGCTCTGCATACTTTCATTAGAAATCTACCATTTTCAAGCACAAACTTTTCGGTAAATGTCTTTAATATGATCTGCTAGACACTAACTTACTTTGTTTTCAAGTGCCAATGTTCGTTTTGCAGATCTAGACAATCACAAATAGCATCTTCACCAAGTAACGAGGTCTTGATTTCGTCTGCCATGGAGGAGGTCATATGTCACCAGTGAGTCCCTTTCGAGCCTTTTCTCGCCTTTCGCTCGTGTGGTATTGACTGTATGGAGCCCATATTTGATGCTTCAGTCGTCTGGTCTTCAGGAGCTTCTATCTCATGTTCCCACTCACTGCCTCCCCTGACAAGTAGCGACATTCTATATGAATCTCTGCCAGAGCGAGAACCTCCAAGACATTTCTTGCATCTCATACAAGCAAGAAACGAGTAACAATTTTTGGGCGGACAAGATCGCTGACATGGACGTAGCTGAATGCCTTCAGCACAACTTTCAGTTTCTTAACTCTGGGATCTTTCCCATTAGGTATAAGGAATCGTCAATCAACAAGTACCTCTTCCAGTTCAGTGGGCATAAGGATATCATGTTCAAAGCAGCGTTCCCCAGGAATCAACTGCTTCCTGAGTACTGAGGCCTTACATATCTTATCAACCATATCCTCACAAGTTTAGCTGGATCCTATGACCAACTTTCCAGAATCCGAATTCAGATTATGATGGCCATTATGGATGGTGTCTAGGTAAACTAGATAGAGTTTTTCATATCTGAGTTCAACACACAGACTCAGAAATTAATCTTTGAAGAAGACAAAACGTCTACGCATTTGATTCCGAAAGGAAAACTCCTCTATGAGAGCAAAGTGTCGATTTTGATAGAAGACTATTGCTCAGAGAGAAGTGCCTTCGCTGATGGATATTCTTTTAATAAGAAGAAGATTAAGTTTCTAAATGTGGCAGCAGCTGAGAAGTCGATTGGGCGTGGACTTCATGATAAGCATCCACTTTCATCCACTCAGGATCCTCGTCCAACTTAGCAGAAAAAGAGGAAACTACTGAAGAAGGTTGAACCTTCAGTTGTAATTATTCCTAAGATAGTATACGTCCAAGACTCAGAGTCTGGTAAAGAGGAAGCGACTCTGATAGACAAAGTCAAAAGGATACACTCAGAGGAGACTCAGTCGGATCTTCCTACTAATATACCTCAGACTAAGGGCTCCACATCTGTCCCGACTTCAGTGCTGACAGTTCAGCTCAAAGCTACTGAAGAAGTCACGGATCAGATTCCTGAGATACTGGACCACTCAGATCTGGTAGATGTTGCAATCAGTACTAGGGTCCAAATGTGTCTCAGATTCCTGGAATGGGATCTTTTAGCTGAGGCCATTGACCTGAGGGCAGTCCCTATACTGATACAGGAGGAGCAAACACTGAGAGAGGAGATATGCTACGGAAAGCCAGTGGATATATCTTCCATGGATGATCTCTGCTCAGCGATTTTGATGCTCCTGAGTCTGAAGGGGACTAATGAACAACCTATTCAGCCCCCCGACTCAACCTGAATCACATCAGAGTCACCAAAGATGTAAACCGGGGAGGATCTGCTGAGGGAAAATCTTCCAGAGATGATGATTCAGCACCTCCACCGGCATCATCAGATGCTATCATCTCTACGCCGTCTAAGTCTCAGCCAAAGCCAAAGCAGTCCAGATATCAAGCTGCTAAGATTAAGGACGTAAATATGGTGTCGATCAATAAGTGCCATAAGAGGTAGGGTCATAAAAAACGTCTACTCGCTCAAGATATGAATTCTAAATGGAGCCGACTATCTGAGGTTCAGACCCTGCAACTAAGTAACTTGACATCTGAAGTGCAGAGGATCAGTACACCCATTACTTTTAATATTGACGAGATCCTCAGCCAAGCACTTAACGCACAAAGGACTGATCTAACGACTCAGTTTCAGACTATCATGTAGACTCAGGCCAATGTATTTTCTCATAAAATGGCCTCTGCACTAGATCAGGTCCTCAAGGCCGTAGAAGAGCGTAACAAGCTTACCACTGAAAGTGTTGCCAAAGCACTTGTGGAACAAGCTCACGTCGGCCAAGCTATCCAACAAGAAAATACTGAATTGGTTGGAACATTCATACGATGGGTGAAGCTTCAAAATCGATATACTCAAAGTCGTTCGGTCGGAGCATGATAAGCGTTGGGTGAGTATCTCGATGCCGCTGGGGATGTTGGAGCTAAACTAGAATCTA
Organism: Lavandula angustifolia; assembly: GCA_028984105.1. Taxonomy (NCBI): domain Eukaryota; kingdom Viridiplantae; phylum Streptophyta; class Magnoliopsida; order Lamiales; family Lamiaceae; genus Lavandula; species Lavandula angustifolia. The sequence goes on from CM054825.1 coordinate 19,419,410, forward strand.
TCATCCTTTCAGTAGCAGACCTTACTGCGAAGGTCACTACCCTAGTTAATCAATTTGATGATGCCAAAAACGGGGAAGGAAAGAGGAGGAAACAACTACTAACCCTCTTAAAAGCAGAAGAGGCAGGACCTAGCAAAGAGGTAGAAGAAAAGGGTGAAGGAGAGAAGAAGGGAGAAGGCTCGGGGAGAGCCAACCGACGAGGCAAGTAAATGAAGTGACTTAGTTCTTTGAAGTCTTGACCGAAAATGAGCTAGTCGAGTCATTCGCTAAAGGAAAAGGGAAAGCCTTGGCCCCTCCTAGTCCACCCAAAGCTAAAAAGCTTAAGTTCAGAAAGCCAGATGAGCAAATTGCATATGATGAAAAACTAGCGCGAGAACTATAAGAACAAGAAGAAGGGAAGAGGACAAAGGCCAAGAAAGGCATACAGATCAGATCTCCAGTGCCTACCCGAACTAGATCTGTAGTGCCTAGGCAATCCAAAACTGCCGCTCAGACCTCAAAGTCCAAAACTTCTTAGAAGCCTGAAGTTCTAAGTCAAAGTCAGTTGGACCTACTGACTCAGAAGCAGGACCACAACACTCAGAAGCTCAGCAGACTATCCCCTCCACTGACCTCTCAAAGAACCAAGAAGCTGAGATGAAGGAGTACGGGATGCCTGCGAGAGAGGCTTGGACATGACAACTGAGGCTCGCCAGATTCAAGCTGCAAAGGAGAGATTGAGACTAACGGACCTTGAGGCCCTCGGGCGGAGGAGGCGAGAAAGAGGCAAGAGATATGATACCCGAGAAGGACAGGGAGCATTCCTACTACGTCTAAATTCTTCGGGACGCAGACCTCGGTGTAAAAGCATCAAAAGCATTATCTATCCAAGGGTGGACACGTGGGTCCCTTGGAAAATTAATCAGAAGTGGGAGCTGATCAAGATCGAATTTATCAAGAGTTTCTACATCGGCACACAGAGGCTGATCCATCTCGAGCCAAACAATCTCTTCAAACAATTCTAGATGATGTTTGATCCGGATGTTTATCTTTGAAATTCAAATCGCTCTCCAACGATCCAATAAAATTCTCAAGGCACCGAATTCGAGAAACTCCCTCCTCCTTGTACTCTTGATGGTAATATCGCACTAAGGAAATTGAGAAAGAGATCGAATATGCCGTGGCGAGAAACGGACTTGATATCGGAGACTTCAAGACTAAGAGGAAATTAGGAAGCTCGGAAGAAGAGTCTACAGAGCTTATGGACTTGAACCTCTAGAGAAGAAATCTATCGACTTTAAGGCACAAGCGCAACAATTCAAGAAATACGACTGATTTTCTTTATTTTTTTTATATCTGTTTTTTTCGCTTGTAGCTCGATAGTTCTTAGTCTAAATTGGATAGAATTTTTTGTACTTATAATCTCTTGTTCATATATGAAATTTTATTCTTTCGGCCTTCGACAATCACTTATTATCATTTGGCTATACTTTACCTTTCAACACTACTGGTCACTTCAGTGATCAGGACACATACACACTTGTTCTCTTTATCTGTGTTTTTCCTCGTGTTTAGCTGACTTCAGATTTTATATCTTCTTTAGTATAGATGGATAGAATTTATAGGGGAAGGATATTAACTTTAGCAATTGCTTAGTGTTGATATGTAAAAGTTTGATGTAAAAGGTTTTGACATCACCAAATAAGGGAGAAATTGTTGGGATGAGATTCAGTATGATAAGATTTGAAGATCCCAAAACCTTAGCTGAATGATTAACCATTTATAATGTAATAACTGAGATGAGTTCAGCATGTTAGGAACTCAGTAGGCTAGCTAGAGTTCACTAGCTGATAGGGTTCAGTAGATTATATATCGTTCAGCCGAAGAACTCAGCATCAACAACTCAATTGGGATAGCTACAACACACATAATCTGCATAGAGATTCAATGCAAGAGCTGATATCTCAGATGAATGAAGTACGAGACAATTCAGTAAAAGGTTCAAGGAATTAGAGGAAGTCAACTCAGCATGGTATTGGAGTTTGAACAACCCTCACCTACTCGCTAAACCTCGAGCAATGAGAAGCCGCCAACACTGTACCCGCTTTGACAAAAAGCAGCTTCCATACTGAAAAAGAGGGAATCTCTATAGTATCATTCAAAATGAAGATGGTCGCTTTCCTTGTCATTTTCACACGTGTCTAGACTCCCTTGAAAGGATCTATTCATACGTCGTGACAATAAATAGAGAAGAGTCTTCATGCAGAAAAGATAATCAACGGGAACACAAGCATTTAAGCGATCAAACACTCTAGCAAACTTAAAGTTTATTACAACGAAGATCTTACATCCAAAGAGAATCCTTCTAGTTCTTCACTCTAGAGTTTAATCAATCCCCTTTCTCTATTCTAAGCAAGCTTATTGTAAAATAATTATCTTAGAGAACTCGAAGGAGTTCAACTTTCTAAAATGTCCTTATTGTAAGAACTCTTCATAGTTGGAGAAAACACAACCTTCACGATTGAAATCTTAAACTCACTATGACTATAAGTAGATATCTGTCCAGTGTACAAATTAACTGAGACTTGCTCAGTATAAGAAAATAAGAATGTATCTGTCCAGTGAATAGATCAACTGAGACTTGCTCAGTATAATTAATACAAGAACTCCTGCTTAGTTCAGGATAGTGGACGTAGGATCCTGTGTATCCGAACCACTTTAAAAATTCTATTTCGTTTTTAACCGTTGCATTATTCTTGCTCATACCGCATAAAACTGTCTTTTAAACAATCAACATAAAAAGGGTTTTTCAAACTGAGACGAATATTTTTTTAGGCCTACACTTCCGCAAACAAAATCCAATACTGAACTTCTGTTCACTGACTAAAGTCAGTAGATAGACTCGGTAGAAGGTTATCTCTGCCCATACGATCCAGAAAGTTTCTTTGGCCAACTGACTAGTTCAGTAGCAACATTCAGCTAAGCTGACTTTTGCGATTGAATTTGAAATTAGCATTCAGGTCTATTCACCCCCTCCCCCTCTCCCCCTCCCCTACACCTGAAGGCTCGTCTCTGGACCAACATGTTAATTTAATATCTTAAGTCATACAATCAAAGGTTCTTTCATGCAATAGAATAAGGGGATGAGTTTGAGGAAGGCCGGCTTTCTATATGAAGATTAAAGAAAAGAAAAGAAAAGAAAAGAAAAAGGAAATGGGTTAAACCAAATCTTACTAGAAATCTGATTGAATGAGGAAGAGCTCTTTCTTTGGTCTCATTTTACCACATGTGAAATGCGCGAAATTTCGATTGGTGGAAGCTAGTGCATGAAGATTCTCCCTTTTCTTACGTGCAATTCCCCTCTTCCGATAAGCATCCAATATATCTCAGTAGGTGAATATTTCTCTAAGCTTATCATGTAGCTTATATGTCAGTTTGACAGTTGCTTCAAGGATCCAATGAATGGCAAGTTTAACATTATTTGTTTATTAATGGGGTTAATAAAGCTTGACTAACGGAAGTTTAAGATTAGCGTAAAAATTAACTGAAGGGTGTTTAATGATTTCTTATCAAAAGGTCAAGGGACATAGTGATGTTTTTGAAAGAACAAGGATTAAAGTGATATATCCCCAAAAGTTTTGGGGTTTAATGGTTTTTCCTCTTATATTTTCGACCACCATTTCAAATATACTTCCTCCATCCACCGAACTTGCCTAGTTTTCCTATTCAGGTTGTCCTATCGAATTTGTACAGTTTCTAAAAAAAAGGAAATAGGTCTAAGACCTTTACCAACTAAAAAAATATTAATTAATTAAATGGCTCACACATCTCTACCTCACAAATCAATTCTAAATTCATGTTAATTAATGTATGGGTCTCACACCTTTAACGACCTACACCAACTTTGTGAGGTAGATATGTGTGAGCCATTTAATTGGTGTAGTTCGAACTTCTTGATGAGTCATTCAGAGATCATGTAAAGTCTAGTGACAACTCTGGAGTTGCTGTCTATTTGTGCAGAGTTGAAGACCAATCTCATAAGCCTTGGTGAATTGTAAGACAAAGGTTATGAAGTTAATATAAAGCATGACATTTGCTAAATTCGAGATGTAAACTCGAAATTGATTGCTCGAGTAAAGATGACGGGAAATAGAATGTTTCCTCAACACACTTGTTTCTTAACAAAGATGAATAATGATGCATGGTTGTGGCAATACCGGTATGGACATCTGAGTTTTGGTGGAGTGAGAACATTGCAATAGAAAAATATGGTGATTGGTCTCCCTCAAATTTCAGCCCCTAAAGAAATCTGTTAAAATTGTGTTGTTGGCAAACAACACCGTAATCCTTTTCCTAAAGGAGAATCATGGAGAGTAAAGAAAGTGCTAGAATTGGTTCATTCGGATTTATGTGGACCAATTACACCATGCTCTAATGGTGGAAAAAGATACCTCATCATTTTCATTGATGATTTTAGTCGGAAGACTTGGGTTTATTTTTTGCAGGAAAAAGCTGATACCTTTGGAGCCTTTAAAAGGTCTAAAACTCTTGTCGAAGAAGAGTCTGGAAATCCAATAAAGACTCTTCATACATATCGTGTTAGAGAGTACACCTCACAAGAATTTGCAAACTTTTGTGAAAGCCATGGAATCAAGAGGCAACTGACTACAACATATTCTCCATAGCAAAACAGTGTTTGCAAGCGAAATAATCGTACTATTATGAATATGATAGGAAGCATGCTCAGAAAGAGTGGTGTTCCAAAAGCTTTCTGGCAAGAAGCTGTCCAATAAATGATTTCATTTAGTTTCTTCTATTAAACTGATTTGTCAATATCAATTTAAGGGTGGGTTTCTTGGAGTTTACCGATTACAATTTTATTCATTAAGATTAAAGTAGGACTTATGGAGTCAATATGGTTAGTGGAGTAATGAGAGTTTATTGGTTAGTTAGTGGAGTAGTGGGAAATTTATTGATGTTATGTATTGCGTATTTATAGGTCTTCCCTATGATTAATCCAATCAAGAAATTCTCCCATCTTCTATTCTATAAAAGTTAAATGATGATCATATAATTAACTTAAATGAAATTGTAGAAAATAAATTAAATTACTATTTATGATATGCTAGTAATGATGATAGCTAAGAAAATAATATATCCGAGTCCCATAATTTTTTTTTGAACTATGCCATAAATTATATGGTATTTCTTAAGATCTTGTAGTTATAATTTAGATACAATTTTAGAAATTCATAATTTTACACATAACTAACAACTCTATTTAATATTAATGGAGTTAAAAAATGAAATAAGATCTATGAAAGGAAGGGAGAATATAAAAAAGAGTGAATTTGAAAGATTTTTTTCTAGAATCTCTAAATAATTATCATTAACTTGCAAATATAAAGATACGAAAAGATAACAAATCAGTTATAACCACTCCCTCCACACAGACCATGAGTTTCGTGCTAATAACCTCTATAGAAAACTAGGAACAAAGCTAACCGATTCAAAGACTAATCCAATATGCATAATTAAACTAATTAAAGACCAATAAACAATTAACCATAATGCTAAAAAATAAGACGTGGACTCTAACAGAATTTGCGACAAGTTAAATGCATCTACGAAAAATTAGTCTGTTGAATTATGTGCTTTTACTCCGTTCTCAGACAAAGACTTAAGACTTCGGAGTCTACGGTGGAAAAGACCCGCTTCATTCAGTCTTCACGCGTCTGTTCGAACTACTTGTCTTCATCTGAGGACTAAAAAAGCGAGGCACAAACAGACTCTATCACGACTAAAATGGCTTCTGCAGCTTCATCATTATGCAAGATGCTGCTGATTATTGCTTATACGTTATTGCTACCTATTTCTGGAGCTGCGCAATCATACACCAATGTAACTATAGGTGCATCCCTACTTGCAAATGCTTCGAATTCCACTTGGTTATCTCCTTCTGGGGAATTTGCTTTCGGATTCAAGCAGGTGGCCGGAGGAGGCTACTTGCTAGCCATCTGGTTCAACCAAATACCGGAAAAAACCATAATTTGGTCAGCCAATCGAAACAATCCGGTCCCCGAGGGATCAAGAATCCAACTTGTCGGTATGGGTCTGGCCCTCACCGATCCCAGAGGGCAGGAGATCTGGACTTCTGAGTCGGCTGTCTCGCTTGCTGCCTACGCTGCCATGCTCGACACCGGCAACTTGGTGATTGCTGGTGCTAATTCATCCATCTTGTGGCAGAGCTTCGGCTACCCCACTGATACGTTACTACCATCCCAGATATTGAACCAAGACGGTACACTGATTTCAAGCTTTTCTGTAACAAATTACTCTCAAGGGAGATTCTTGTTCAAGCTGCAGTCTGATGGAAATCTTGTGTGGTACACTAGAAATTTCCCTATGGACGGTATCATTAAATCATATTTAGCCACCGCAACTGTTGGTTATGGTTTCAGTTTAATCTTCAACCAATCTGGATACTTCAACCTCATCACTCAAAATGGAACTCTACTTAGCCATCTGTTCGATAATATTGGAGCTTCAACTACAGAGTATCATCAGAGATTGACGCTTGAATATGATGGGGTTCTGAGGCATTATTTGTATCCCAAGCTTGCTAATAATGCGTCAGATATGGGGTGGTCTGTTAAAGCCTTCTTGCCCGACAATATATGTACGAGAATCACACAAGATACAGGTGGAGGTGCTTGCGGTCTTAATAGTCTCTGCTCAATACAAACAGATCAGAGGCCTCGCTGCGACTGCCCGAACGGCTACTCTCTACTCGATCCTGGTGACTCCATGGGTGGATGCAAACCGGAATTTGTTCGACAAAGCTGTGATCAAGAATCAAACGAGGACCATCTCTTTGGCTTCAACGACATGCCCGATACAGATTGGCCTTTAAATGATTACGCACATTTTACGCAAGTAAATGAGGATTGGTGCAGGAGTGATTGCCTTACTGATTGTTTATGTGATGTCGCTATATTTAGAAATAATGAATGTTGGAAGAAGAGAGTCCCTCTTTCCAATGGGAGGGTCGATGCTAGAGTACAAGGCAAGGCTTTGGTAAAGATAAGGAGAAACTGTTAGAGTAAAGGGATACGAAGAACAAATTGAAGAATAATAGAAATAAAGTTCAATAACGAAAAGTAAATAATACTCAAACCGAGTCCCACGAAGAATTAATTCTTCGGCCAAGCGACGAGCGCCGTTCCTAGATCAAGAAAATCAAAACCCTAGATAGTTTCTTACTAATAAAACTGGGATAAATAGGCCTCACATGGCCGAGCCTCTTGCATGGGCTTAATTAATTACTTAGGCCACTAATAATAATAAAAGTCCTAATTAATAATAAGAGTCCTAATTTAAATAAGTACTAAAAATAAATCAGAAGATTACGCCTCTAACAACTCCTCCACCCTTCCAAACAACCTTGTCCTCAAGGTTGAAATTCAGAAATTGACTCGATAAATCCGTCACGTCCTCCCACAGCAACATTCCCCTCGCCCTCCAATATAATCTCATCCGCCTCCTCTGGGTCTGATATAATAAGGACCTGAAAGGTTTTATCTGCGCAACGATGGGTAGGCGACCACTTCTCGTCACAGCGGAAACACTTTCCCGCAGCTCGCTTGGCTAGATAGTCTCGGTGCGTAATCTGCCGCACCGGCCGAGCCTTCCCCGCGTCACCCGTCCTTTCCGCCGAACCCACCGAAGGTGTTGATGCTCTAGCGTTGTCTTTGACGAACCCACTCTCAGAATTCCCGGCCGAAAACCCCGTATGGGACAACGCCGAAGACGAAGAAGAGTAAGCTTGTACAAATTGTCCAGCGGTCTTAGATACAGTCGCTATTCCCGCTCGATGCACTTCCCCGGACCGCGTATGACCAAGCCCTCCCAAAATCTTGACTTCTTGCTCAATTTCCTTCGCAAGATGAATAGTGTCCGAAAGAGTCCTTGCATCCCGTGACCTAATCTTAAGTCGAATCTCATCCCGCAATCCATTAAGGAATAACCCTAAACAATACTTCTCGTCCAAGCCCGGCACATGAACCATTCGCGCAATAAACAAAGTGACGTATTCGCCCACCGAGTGAGTTTGTCGAGTTTGTACGAGTGTCTCAAACGGATTGGCCAACGGATTCGAGCCAAACATACGTACCATTTCAAGTTTAAATCCCGACCACCCCATGGTCGGGCTCGTCGCCCGTACCCAGCTGAAACCATGGCAGTGGCGTCACCCTCCATCGCCACAAGCGCCACATCCAGTTTTCTCGCATCCGACGTATTGTGCGGAATTGAAAATACTTGTTCAACCCGTGTGAGCCAGCCCTCCGCGCCGGAACCGTCGAACATCGGTAAAGTAACCTGCGGCGCACCGGGCGAAGAAATCGTCGCACCGGCTGCCATCTCAGGACCGCCAGAAATCGGTCCTTCGGCCGATTGATTATCCTCCAAGCTAGGGTTCGTCTGCGACTCTACGGCGGAACCATCTCCCGTCTTGTGCCGCTCCGCCACCAATTCTCGGAGCAAGTCGCGAATTGAAGCAATCGAGTCTTTCACGGTCGTCAGCTCCCCACTCAATCGCGTGTCCATAGCCTTCAATCCCTTCTCCAACTCATCCATCCTCGATTCCATTTGTTGTTGCCTCGTATTTGCCATCCGGTAGGTCGGACCAATTTGTTAGAGTAAAGGGATACGAAGAACAAATTGAAGAATAATAGAAATAAAGTTCAATAACGAAAAGTAAATAATACTCAAACCGAGTCCCACGAAGAATTAATTCTTCGGCCAAGCGACGAGCGCCGTTCCTAGATCAAGAATATCAAAACCCTAGATAGTTTCTTACTAATAAAACTGGGATAAATAGGCCTCACATGGCCGAGCCTCTTGCATGGGCTTAATTAATTACTTAGGCCACTAATAATAATAAAAGTCCTAATTAATAATAAGAGTCCTAATTTAAATAAGTACTAAAAATAAATCAGAAGATTACGCCTCTAACAGAAACACCACGGCGGTGATACCACCCGGACCCGAATCAATAAAGACGAGAACTCGATCCGGTTTGATTGTAGCAGGCTCAGTTCTGTTGGGAAGTTCGGTATTTGTTAACATGCTTCTTCTGTCATCAATACTGTTAATTGTTTTCCGTTTCAACCGGCGAAAATCAATTTCAAGTAGAGTTGATGTCAATAAAAGTAGTTATCCTGGAGTTAGCGTGAGGTGCTTCAGTTTCAAAGAGCTACAGGAAGCCACCAATGATTTTGGTGATGCAATTGGAATTGGCAACGGCGCTTTCTCAAGAGTGTACAAGGGGACTCTCCAGGATGAAAACGGAAGAGTTGTTGCCGTTAAAAAGCTGGACCGGATAGCTGCTGAAGCAGACCAGCAGTTCAAAGCTGAAGTGAGTTCAATCGGCAGGACCAGCCACAAACACCTCGTACAACTGTTGGGATATTGTGATGAGGGGCAGCATAGGATTTTGGTGTACGAGTTCATGAGCAATGGTTCCTCCGCGGACTTTCTATTCAACAACTCATCAAAGCCGAGTTGGCATACAAGAATTCAGATTGCATTCGCAGTTGCAAGAGGGCTCTGCTATTTGCACGAGGACTGCACCACTCAGATCATTCACTGTGACATCAAGCATCAAAACGTGCTTCTAGACGATTCTCACACAGCAAAGATATCTGATTTTGGGTTAGCTAAGCTTCTTAAGGCTGATCAGACTAGAACTACAACCGGAATAAGAGGGACTAGAGGGTATGTTGCACCGGAATGGTTCAGAAATATGCCTATAACTGCCAAAGTGGATGCTTACAGCTATGGAATCATGCTGTTGGAGTTGCTCTGCTGCAGAAAGAATTTCGATCCAGATATTGAAGATAGCAGAATGCAGATTCTTGCTGATTGGGCTTATGATTGTTTCAGCGGAGCAAGGTTGGATTTATTAGTATCCAACGACGACGGAGAAATGGCTAACGATTTGAGTCGATTCGAGAAGTTAGTGACGGTGGCGTTATGGTGCGTTCAAGAAGATCCAGAAATGAGGCCACAAATGAAGAGAGTAGTTCAGATGCTTGAAGGTTCGGCCGAAGTTATTCCTCCTCCAAATCCTTCTTCGTTCATGCAATAAATTGTTGTCTAATTAAACCCGATGTTTTTTTTTGTTTGTTTTCCCTTTTTATAATTGTAATGAAATATTTTTTAGTTTCTTTTTCATTGTTTTTGAATAAAACTTTGTTACGTGGGCATTTTAAAATATTTGCATCAGGTTTCAACGACTCAAGTATCTTTGACTATGATAATAATTTAATTGATCCCAAATTAGATGTGCGCATTGGTTGCTTTCTTGAATCAAACGGCAAGGCGAAGACCTTGTCAACTTGCCATCTCCGTCGAACAGTTAATGTGATGGACACCGTTGCGTATAGTGAAAAGTTCGGCATTAATACATGGACTAACACTACAAAAAATCTGTCTTTTACCGACGGAAAAATCCGTCGGTAAACATTAAAAAAATCCGTCGAAAAACGGTTTACCGACGGAAAATAATCCGTTGTTATAGAGCTTGTCGGTAAATTTTACCGACGGAATTGAAGTCCGTCAGTATTTACCGACGGAAAATTCCGTCGGTAATCCGTCGATACACTTGTCGACTAATTTTTTGAAAATAAGACGACAATTGACCCGCCGGCTATCGGAGTTGGTAGTCGGTGGCGATCCGGTGGTGACACTGGCCGGCTGAGATCGGACGCTGACGGTGGGCGGCAATGGAGGCTTGTGCGCGCGCGTGCGCACATGTATAACAAGATTCTTAATAGCTTAGGATGTAGTTTGATATATAAAGGTGGAAAAAGTTTGTCAAAAATTCGATGTGGGATGCAGGATTTTAAGTTTTCCGACGGATTACCGACGGAATTTTCCGTCGCTAAATATCGACGGAAAATTCTGTCGGTAATCCGTCAGTAACATATGAAATAGCGGCGGAATTTTCCGTCGGTATTTAGCGACGGAAAATTCCGTAGGTAAACTTAAATTTTAAATTTTCGTCGGTAATCCGTCGGTAAATGTCGACCCGTGTTTTGTCCGTCGGTTAATCCGTCGGTAATTAGCGAAAATTTTGTAGTGTAAGAGCAGCCACATCCTTCTATCATGTAATTTTTTATCACGATCATTTTTCTTTAACACAATCACACATTCCTTCATTCATACATATTTATCAACTCAATTTTATTGGTTCTTACTATTTAAATTTTTTATACATTATATTTTAATAACACAAAAAATAATAAATAATATTATTTCTCAATAAATCATTTGAATGAATAAAAAATTATAGTAACTTAAACAATATAATAAATGTGTTTGTAAAAATTTTTATTAAAAAACTAAATAGTAATATGTCAGGCACAGTAAATGGAAATTTACAATTGTTTTTGGAAAATAATTGATACAACACTTAAATTAAAAATACGAGGGCATGTAAAATCTGAAGGAACTTGAGAATTTGGAGCAGATTCATTCACGTACAAATTATGGTAATTTGGATAATTAAAATTATTTTTTTTTATCCCTTTCAGATATAAATTAGAAAACAATAGAGTTTGAAAATCGACATAGTAGAGAGTGTGAATAACAATTGGATGAAATGGATATTGAGGGAATGATGCTTCCATATTTTTTCTAGGGTCTTGTGCAGAAATACCCATTTCTAATTGAATAAATGCACTGATACCCACTTTGTACAAAAAATGCATAAATAGGCATTGTATCTTTTTCACCCTCCAAAACTAGGTATAGAGCATCATAGCCTACGCATGGCGTGTCCTGTCTTGTCCCACCTCACCCCATCTCTTCAAGCATTTATTGCAGTCTAATTCACCCATGAAGCCATGTGTTTTGCCTTGAATTCCAAAAAAGTTGACTGCGCAGTTGATTAATATAAAATTCTAGAAAAGTTGATTAATGCAATGATGCGATGCCACCAGCTCTGATGCGCCACTAGCTCGTCAAGAATTCTGTGAATTAAATTTCAAATTTCGCATGCATGCTTTGGACAGATTAGAATAGACGTGACAAAACAGTTTTTGTATACAACATGCATAGCGACAAAAATGGCAGTACAAGGCCATTATTTTGAGCCTAAATTATTTAATTAGTTGAAGTAATATTTGAACTCAATTTTATATAAGAGGTACTCATGCATATATTCTTACATTTTCAGTTCACAGAAAGAAAGATTTCGAGAGAGAAATATTTTTTGAGTTATGTTGTAATTTTATCTTCGGAAAAGTGTTCGCACTAGGAAAAATGTTCAACTTCGGAAAAGTGTTCGCACTAGGTATGTTGTAATTTTATCTCTCTAAAATATTTCGAGATTATAGTTTTTAAATTAGGGTATGTAAATCCGAAATTAAGGGCATGTATAAAATCGAAATTACGATAATATAAATATGAAATTAGGGTTTTTATAAATAGAGAAATTAGGGTTTGTAAATTCCAATTTTCTTTAGGGTTTATATATGAAATTAGGATTTCTAAATAAGAAATTAGTGTTTGTATAAATACGAAGGCTTTTTTTTCTTGTATCACGTGAGTATGAAGGCTTGTATAAATTAGGGTTTGTAAATATGAAGGCATTTTTTTCTTCTATAAATAAGAAATTAGTGTTTGTATAAATTAGTGTTTGTAAATAAGAAATTAGTGTTTGTATAAATTAGGGTTTGTAAATATGAAGGCTTTTTTTTCTTGTACTCCCTCCGTCCCACTAAACTTGTCTTACTTTCCTTTTTCGGTTGTCCCACTAAACTTGTCTTCATCCAAAAAAGGAAAAGAACTAGTGGACCACAATCAATTGAAAGAGTGGACCCCACCACTTTAACACATTTCCACCCACTTTAATACACATCCACCCACTTTCTTAAACTCCGTGCCGGAACCAATTAGACAAGTGGAATGGGACGGAGGGAGTATAAATTAGTGTTTGTATTTTATCTCTGTAAAAAGTGTTTGCACTAGAGAAAAAAAAGATTTAAGTTCGCATTTTGCATATTTTTTCGTAAATAGTGTTACATTGTAAATAGGGTTCGAAAAAAAAAATATTTAAGTTCGTAAATAGTATTTACAAAGTTGGAATTTCGTAAATAGTTGGAATTTCGAAGTTGTAATTTAAAAAAAATATTTATGTATTTCGTAAATAGTATTTTCGTAATATTTTTTGCATATTCGCACTAGGTATGTTGTAATTTTAATGTTCGTAAATATTTACAAAGTTGGAATTTCGAAAAAATATTTAAGTTCGTAAATATTATTTTCGTAATATTTTTTGCATATTCGCACTAGGTATGTTGTAATTTTATATATTCGTAATTCGTAATTTTCGTCATATTATTCATAATTTTTATGGCAGTTGTACATTTTCGTCATATTTATCACATTAGTAATTTTATGAAATAATTTTATGTATGTTCGTAAATAGTGTTACATTGTAAATAGGGTTACACTGCAAATATTATTAATATTGAATTTAATCATCTACTGTGGAAATTACTAAGCAAAATACGATATAGTTCTCTGTTTTCTATATTGATTTTTTTTAATGTCATGATATACGACGTTATACTGAGATGTAAAGCATATGTATCTTTGACTATGATAAAAATTAATTGATCCCATATTAGAGAGTTTTTGGTCAAAATAACACCATGAAAAAAAGTATTTGTCTATATAATATTGTTGAAAAATTATTTGTCAAACTAACACATTATTGCCAATTAGGATACCACATGGCAATTTTGTTTACCATTATCTCTCTTATTTTTTGTCACATTTTTATAATTTAAATAATTAATAAATTATTATATTTTCAAAATAATGATTCAAATTAATGAGAAATAATTGGGATGAAATTAGGAACCATCAACTGATGCAAGTTTACTATAAAAAATAAAAAATTTATATGTGCGAAATAATTGGGAGGAAAACCATTATACTGTATAATTAATTATATTATATTTTAAAAATAGTAGTTTATATCGATAATTAACTGGGATGGAAATCCATTGTATAGAACAGCTAATTGTGTTATATTTTTAAAGTAAATTTATCAATAAGAAATAATTAATCCTACTATTTTAAAAATAAAACCTCAATTTATATCAAAAGATAAATAGACTGAAATTTTTTTAAAAATAGATTTATATCAATGAAAAATAACTCGGATAAAAATCATGATATTGAAATATTAATTATGTTATATTTTAAAAATAATAGTCTATATTAACAAGAGATAATTGGGATGAGAATTATTATTTTGAAGTTGCTAATTGCTTTTGATCGAGAATTTGTTTCCAACTTAATTTGGATTTTTATGAGTTTATTAAAATATAATTATTTTTAATATATTTCCAAATTATTTCTGAATAATATGAATTTTTATCTTAAAAATATAATGATTTGTTAATTATTCAAATTATTAAAAAAACAGATTAAAAGAGAAGAGAGAAGGTGAACAAATGTTACCACGTGGCATTTTAGTTGGCAATATTATGTTAGTTTGACAAATAATTTTCTAACAATGTTATATTGACAATTACTTTTTTCCATAGTGTTATTTTGACCAAAAACTCCATATTAGATGTCCGTATTGGTTGCTTTCTTGAATCAAACGGCAAGGCGAAGACCTTGTCAACTTGCCATCTCCGTCGAACAGTTAATGTGATGGACACCGTTGCGTATAGTGAAAAGTTCGGCATTAATACATGGACTAAGAGCAGCCACATCCTTCTACCATGTAACTTTTTATCACATCATTTTTCTTTAACACAATCACACATTCCTTCATTCATACATATTTATCAACTCAATTTTATTGGTTCTTACTATTTAAATTTCTTATACATTATATTTTAATAACACAAAAAATAATAAATAATATTATTTCTCAATAAATCATTTGAATGAATAAAAAATTATAGTAACTTAAACAATATAATAAATCTTTTTGTAAATTTTTTAATAAAAAACTAAATAGTAATATGTCAGGCACAATAAATGGAAATTTACAATTGTTTTTGGAAAATAATTGATACAACACTTAAATTAAAAATACAAGGGCATGTAAAATTTGAAGGAACTTGAGAATTTGGAGCGGATTCATTCACGTTCAAATTATGGTAATTTGGATAATTGAAATTATTTTTTTTTATCCCTTTCAGATATAAATTAGAAAACAATAGAGTTTGAAAATAGTAGAGAGTGTGAATAACAGTTGGATGAAATGAGATGTTGAGGGAATGATGCTTCAATATTTTTTCTAACACATCTACATAGAAGAAAGATGGTAATATTATTTCTCAACGACTAAAAATGCAACGGATTGAACAATGAATGGCTAAATGTTAGAGAGCTCATTTATGTCCCACATCGACTTGGTGAAGATCTTGTCTCTTCTATATAAGCTTGGATATCCCTTCCCCTTACAAGACCTTTTAAGGGGATGGTGATCGCTGTATTGCACTAAATAATCCTGCAAAAATCAGAGAATTATATCAGTATAATTCACAGGTATCGAACACAGGGAACGAACGACTAGACACTTTATTTTCCTACTTATCTATGGTTTTGGTTAGCAACCACACAAGATTTAGGTTTTCTATTAAACTAAGAAATTGTAAAATTAAAAGAAATTAATAAAATTGAAAACGGAAATTAAACTGTATTAACTAGGCAACTGAAAGGCAGGTCCAGTAGAATATTCACGCACACGTTATTCCAATCATCGGCACTAAATATGAATTAATCTCAAGAATTTACTAGTTATAGACCACCATAACTTAAACTGCGTGATCCTCACTCCCACTTACTTAGTCGGTAACCGCCATATTGGCATCGAAACGGCTACTTCCCTAACCTAGCTACAACCTACGTTGTTGGGAAATCAATAGATTTAATAGCTAGACAGCTTTATCGAACTGAGGGAGCCTCGTATAGGAGCCTACTCATATGTTGGGCATCTAATAGTCTCCTATCGGTTTAATCCAATTACTCTAATGAATAATTTTGCTACTTACCTAGCCTTGTTCCACGAGAAACAATGGAAGTACTAAGTTAGCTACAGACTGCGTAACCTAGGGTGATCAAACCTAAATTACTAGCCAGATTAATTAATTCGGAATTATCCCGAAACTCTTTTGATTAATTACGAGCACCTAAGCCTCATGTACTGTTCACGTGTGCATTCACATTCTGCCGGACCCTAAAAAGTTTAGCTACTCATGTAGACGTTTCGGTTGGGCAACCGGGACAGACTTACGAACGTAAAACATAAACACGAATAACCCTAGATCTAGCATGCACGATATTTAAACTAAATAAGGCACGAAATAACATAATAATAAAGTTTACGAAATTAACAAAAAACTTGAATTGAAATAACAAAGGATGTTCGAATGTAAATCTTAAGTTCCTAGAAAACGATTAACTACGAAAACAGAATTAAAACTAGAATTCAAACTTCGGATTTTAAAAACATAAAAGACGGAAATTAAATGATTGTTTTTCTTCAACTCTAAGCTACGAAATCTGGTTCGGTGTTGTTCGGCGGTCGGCGGTCGGCGGTTGTGCGGCGGCGGTTCGGCGGTGGATCTGAAGGGAGCAATGGCTGGAATGTAAGTTCGAGATTTGGGATGTGTTCTTGCGGTAATTGGTGTCGAATGGTGTATCTAATTCGTCCCTCATCATCCTCTTATATACTCCTTTTCTTCCTCTCCAAGATAGGTTAGATCTTGATAAGGAAAAGATTTGGATAGATAAGGAAACAAGATCTTCCCTTAACTACCACAAGATATCTTCTTGATTCTTTTTCTTTTCCACATAACCGCGCCCTTGTTATCAAATCCGCGCCTTTTCTTCATTAAAACACGCCAAATAATATCCTTGTCATACTGCCACGTCAGCACCTAAAACCTGCATTGTACGCTACTGCGACTGCACCGGTTGGCCAATTGACGCACTTTTCGGCTTGAAATTACTAAGTACGAAAACGACTCATCAAATATCCTTACACTTGATTTATGCTCGCCCACGAGTATATGGAGAGAAAAAGATAAGTACTTAGTTATTTAGGCCAATCCCCAAGACTAAAAAAAAATAAAAGACTTAAGGAAAACAAAACCACGAAAGAAACTCAAGGACTCAAATAAAACATGGAAAACGACAACATGAAGCAGCACCAATCAATCCAAAATCCTCAACACCAATTAAGTAGCCTAACAAATCAAATCATGCAAATATGATCTCATCTAGCAAGTAGACGATGCAAATTTCGAGACTAAGCACACATATATCAACTTAGTCAAAATCTAAACAATGTGGATCTCCTCAAGGTTCTCTCATCACTCAACTAATCTAGGTCCAGTTCAAGCCACTCAAGAAAATAAATCCACGCAATCACGATAAGAGATCGTCACAATAACAATATGAAGGAGGTCTTTCTCATTAGGTTGTAATGGGGCTTAGGACTTAGACAAATTGATCTTGGTAAGGGTCCTAGGGGTACTAAGCTCCATCAAAATTATATTTCAATGTTATGCATGCAAAACTCACTTACTTGTGCAATTAATACAAAAATTCAAAACATTCCACCACTTAACAATTTCGAACACATGCTAAAATTATTTAATATACCCATTTTTTTTCTTTTTTTCTGCCACATATTTTTTTCTGAATATTTCATGTGTTTTTTTTCGTGGCATAGTTTTTTTTTTCTTTTTCCACATTTTGGGTACAGACTGACTCAACTGGGCAATCAGGCCACTTATATTCTGCCTTTTCTTTCGCAGCTTATATATTCAAGTTTCGGCCTATACAAATCTTTTTGCAGCACTCTTTATTGGTAAGCAGAGGACATATGTAACACTCCTTCAAACAACAATATTATGCACAAGAAAGTTTATAAGACACGCAATAAAATGGGTCAAGAGAAAGTTTAAAAGGCCTTGGCTAAATTTTTTCTAACTCAAATCAAAGAATCGGTCAAGGCTCAACTTGGCTCACTAGGGGATAATTTAGGGTCGAAAATATTTTGTCGCGGCCGTTTGGCTAAAAATCCCTAGTGCCTCCTATCATGTATCACAAGTGACTCAAACTTATTGCAATTTTGCGGATAAACACTCTCAAAAGAAATAGTAGGAAGTGTCCTACTTTCGGCTCAAATCTAATATAATGTGAGTGGTTATAAAATTCGATCCAACAAACTTTATTTTTCGTCATCCCAAATTACATACACATATGTGCCTAGATCTAATTTTCACAAAGTCTACAAGCAAGCATATTGAAACATAAAAGCACAAATAAGACATGCTTGAGCATAGAAAAACGGCGTATCAAAAATTGAAAATTTTGGCATGCTTCGACACAAAATACCCCCCTCCTTACACTTAAAACTTGCTCACCCTCGAGCAGGAAGAAAAGACAGAACAAATAGAGAACGCATGATTAAATAAAAACAAAAAACCCTCCTTACACTTGAACCCTGTCAAGTGTAAGAACATACTAACACGCAAGACAAAAGAAAATAAAACACCCCTCCTTACACTTGAACCCTTTTCAAGTGTAAGGACACAAAAGACTCACAACAACGACTCAAACGAGAAAACAAAAACGAAAAACAAAAAGCTCGGGGAGAAAAGTTGCTTGGCGCCTCGCTTGGGCAAGCGAGGTCGGCTCATCACGGCACGGCGCGGGGCGGTCAACACGGCGTCCCAAGGAATTTGGGTCGGTGCGCATAGCAACTCCACGAATCTCCACCTACACTCGAAGATGCACTCAAGACACGAGGTCCCGGTGGATAAAGCCGGATGTCCGGTTAGGCGGTTCATACAAGATAGCGAGAATGTCTCAACAAAGACATATCAAAAAAGTGGGTGGGGGCACTTGACTTAAAAACTGAGCATCATAGATCACAAAATTTCGTTCAATGAACGTAGCAAGTAAGTGGCACAACGTGAGGTGTCGTGCGGTGTGGCTAGCTATGACGAACATGTTTTTAGCGATCCAAAAACCTAGGTTTACCGGTCGGCCGGCATGCATGCACCACAAGAAATACAACTCATTAGCCGTTACCTTGTCAAAGGTCGTGCTCTTACCGGTGAGGTTGTGGACTAGGTATTGATGACATAGGCGGAGAGCGGGATCCTCGATGTAGCACACATACGAGCCCGAGGATTGAAAGTCCTCCGGATCGCTCGGCGCTAGGAGCCCCATGCGTTCATCGATCCTATGTATTGAGGATCCTTGTTCGGCAAGCAATGCGAACCTATCTCATACCTTATCTCAAGAAAATGATCAAAAGTCGTGATGCCTAAACGCGCACTCCATTCGGCTAAAGACAAATTATAAGTGTTTCCAAACAAGCGGAATTCAATGCAAGGTACATACAAATCCGTAGCATGCTCATATTGAAATGTAGTAAAGAATTCTCTAGCAAGCTCTTTAAAACACAAGTAATGGTGTGACTCCAACAACCAAGACCAACCAATTCGATTAAAGTATCGAAAGAAAGGATTGCTATTACCCTTTCGGCGAAGGAACTCACGGTCGATTAGGCTTTCGCTCTGGTACTCCTTTCCTTCGCGCTCCATGTACCGGTCGTCCAAGTACTTGATCTCAAAATGAGAGAGAGCGGCGACGGCTTCGGGCGTGTCCAAGTGAATTATGGTGCGGTTACCATATTCATTTTCTTGCGGGAAGGCGGATGTGGAGTTGGAATCGACTAGAGAAAGACCACTCACGTTGAAATCTCCTTCGTAGGTGCCGTCATGGTCGTCGGACACGTAGTCCGAGTCTTGGTCTTCGCTCGGTAATTCACCATGTATACTCTCCATCCAATTCATCCTCGTCGAACTCGCACCGGTTGAGAAACGCGAGCTTGATCCACAAATGACAACCACTCGTACACCGTTTGCGGAGAACGAGGTGGTTGAGAGGACGAGGCTTTGCTGGGAAGTCGGGCGGAAGACCGTCGGGCGCGAGATCGACGAGGCGGAGACGGCGGCGGTTTAGGCTTAAGAGACTCCTTGGACGTTGTTTCCGTGAGATCCGCCCTTGGCGGTTGGATCGGCTCTTGAATTCGAACTCCCGCGGAACTACGTAACCGTCTCCTTGGCAGTTTCGGAGGAGAAGAAGATTCCGTGATGAATGTTGAAAATGGAACTTGCGGATCTTCCTCCGGCTCTGGTTCGTACGTGAATGCTGGCGGTGGTGAGACTTTGGTATTGGTGAAGGGAACTTGTTGGAAAGGCACGGTGGCTAGGGCGGTGGCATCAGCGGTGGCGCGGCGGCGCTATGTTTCTGGGTCGGCTTTGTATGCGGAGAACCACTGGGCGGCGGCGCGGAGTCCAAATCGCTTCTTTGGCGGCATGATGGATCAGTTGTGCAGTTGATATGGTGTTGGTAGTGGAAGTTGTAAGACTTGAAGAACTTCTAGAGAGAGAGAGAGAGATGTAAACGGCGTTAGTTGAGGAAGAAGTTGTGGTAATAGTGCAAGTGGGTAGGGTTCAAGAGCTCCTTCCTTATATAGTTGATAAATTTTTCATTTTGACCCTCCACTTGCACAATTGGTATAAGGAACCCCATCTTCTTGCAATTGAGTCCTTAAACTCTGTTCAAGTGTAATTGACCTCAACAAAACTTCCTTTATGCAATTGAACCCTTGTAAAACCTTGGAAACTTCAATTGGGTCCTTCCAACTTTCCAAAAATTGCAATTTGCTCCTCCAACCTTCTCTTAAACCTTTTTTTTATCCTTAGCCAAAAATCTGAAAAATAAGAAGAAAAACATCAAGAATAAAATAAAATAAAATAAAATACGAAAAATTTAAATAAATGGAAAAAGCAAACGCGGGTTGCCTCCAGGTAGCGCCTCTCTTTAGAGTCTTCGGCTAGACCTCCTCTTCAAAGAGTCAAGCGTAAGAGGGAATGGACAAGCTTTGCTCGTACACATCTTCCATCATGGCGGCTGCATGGTAGATTTTATGGCGATGGCCATTTACGGTAAAAGCTTCGTCCTCCGCTTGGCCAAGCGGAGCGCACTCGGAACGGACGAATCCAGCTGGACCTAAGCTTTCCCGGCATGATCCGTAAGTGTGATTGATACAGCAAGACAAGTTGCCCCGGCTCAAATTTCTTCAGACGAATAGCCTCATCATGCCATGCCTTAGTACGATCTTTGTATCGCATGGCCGCGTCATAGGACTGTATCTGAATCTCTTCCAGCTCTTCAAGCTGATATTTTCGTTCCTTAGCACATTCGGTTGGGTCCATGTTGATTTTCTTTACAGTCCACCAAGCTTTGTGCTCCAGTTGCACAGGCAGATGACATAGCTTACCAAAAATCAATTTGTACGGAGACATTCCGAGAGGAGTTTTATAAGCTGTCCGATAAGCCCATAAGGCGTCATCCAGCCTCGTACTCCAATCCTTCCTTGATGGATTGACAGTCTTCTCCAATATAGTCTTGATTTCTCTATTAGACACTTCAGCTTGACCATTCGATTGAGGATGGTAAGCGGTAGAGACTCGGTGAGCTACTCCATATTTCTTCATTAATGATTCTATGGTGCGGTTGCAAAAGTGTGTGCCTAGGTCGCTTATTATAGCTTTAGGTACTCCAAATCTGCAAAAAATATTAGTACGGAGAAATCCTGCAACCAACTAATTGTAGGCGTCGAGCTGTAAGCGTGGCCAAAAGAATCCCGCATCCAACACCTTTCTTGCGGTTCTTTTTCCATAAGCAGAAGAGTGGCAGTAGAATAAGACGTCTTCTTGTTCATCTTCGGGTATGCATCTGCAAATCACTAGATTAACTCCCATTTTCCAAAGAATTGGAGAGTCCCAAAAGTATTGCTTGCACTCGCTTTTCAACTTAGCTTTTTGAGCATGAGTAAACTCGGGTGGAAGCTGCTTAGATGTCAAATAATTCACAATATTACCAAACCAAGGTAAATTAGAAGTCTTACCCATAATCTGCAACTGTTCTGACTTGGTGGTGTCTCGGTTGGCCAACTGAGACACTTTCTGAACTTGCATAGCAAAACACTGTTCCGACAGCAGCTGGGCAAGGCTGGAAACAGTCTCTGGAACAACGTATAAGTGTTCTTCTGGAAAGGTCTCGTTGATTGGCTCTCCATCATCTTCTTGATTTAATCGGCTTAAGTGGTTCGCCACATGATTTTCAGCTCCTTTCTTGTCCGTCACCTCCCAATCGAATTCTTGTAGCAAAAGAATCCATCGGATAAGTCTTGGCTTTGATTCCTTCTTTGCAAGGAGATGCTTGACGGCGGCATGATCGGAATAGACAATTATCTTCGAGCCGAGTAAATAAGAACGGAATTTATCAAAGGCAAACACAATTGCCAACAACTCCTTCTCTGTGGTGGAATAGTTGCATTGAGCCGGATTCAATGTCTTTGATGTATAGTAAATCACGTGGCTCTCCTTTCCGGATTTCTGTCCCAGTACTGCTCCGACTGCCCAATCGGAGGCATCGCACATAATTTCGAAGGGCTTGTTCCAATCTGGCGGCTGCATCACCGGAGCTGTTGTAAGCTTGTCTTTCAGGAGGGTAAAGGCCTCTTACACTTGTCATCGAAATCGAAGTCGATCTCTTTTTGCAGTAGCCTTATCAATGATTGAGCTATCTTCGCGAAATCCTTGATAAAACGCCGATAAAACCCGGTGTGCCCTAGAAATCCTCGAACTTCCTTTGGCGTAGTAGGGTATGGCAACTTGGTTATGGACTGGACTTTGGCCTTGTCAACTTCGATTCCTCTTCTAGAAACGATGTGACCGAGCACAATCCCCTCGGTCACCATGAAATGGCATTTTTCATATTTTAATACCAAATTCTTTTCTACGCACCGGGCTAGGACCTTGTCTAGATTCTTCAAGCACGCAGTGTAAGAGTCACCGTAAACGGTGAAGTCATCCATGAAGACTTCTATGTAATTCTCGATAAGGTCCGAGAATATACTCATCATGAACCTCTGAAAAGTGCCCAGCGCGTTACACAACCCAAACAGCATTCGGCGGTAGGCGAACGTTCCATATGAACATGTGAACGTGTCTTGTCTTGATCCTCTTCTCGAACATGGATTTGGAAATAACCGCTATATCTATCTAGAAAACTGAAATAAACTTGCCCCGAAAGTCTCTCGAGCATCTGATCGATGAAAGGAAGCGGGAAATGATCCTTGCGTGTAGCCGAATTCAGCTTCCGGTAATCGATGCACATATGCCATCCCGTCACTAAGCGTACCGAAACCATTCATTCTTCTCGTTTTCCAACACTTGGAATCCGGACTTTTTCGGCACGATGTGCACGGGACTCACCCATTTGCTATCCGATATGGGGTAAATTATACCCATTGACAACAGCTTCAAAACTTCCTTTAGTATGACCTCCCGCATATTCGGATTGAGCTTCCTTTGTTGATCGCGGATAGGCTTGCTGTCAGGCTCCATCAAAATCGAATGCTCGCACATGTCGGGACTTATACCGGTAATGTCGGCTAAAGTCCAGCCTATAGCCTTCTTATGCTTCCTCAAAACTTCAAGCAATGCCGTCTCTTGATTGTCATCAAGCTCCTTATTGATGATGACGGGCATCGTCTCATTCTCTCCAAGATATGCATACTTCAGATGTGTAGGGAGCTATTTAAGTTTCAGCTTCAGAGCTTTGACGATCGATGGCAACAGTTTCTCAGAAGTGTCTCGGTTCGGCAACTAAGACACATTGCTGATAGTTTTGGAGCTGCGTAGAGAGCTAAGATGCTTTCTCTGATCTCCTCATCCCTCATATCTTTGACGTCTTCTTTGGTCAGCCCTTGAGTCAAGGTAACTTCCATTTTATCCTGTACCACATACGTCTCAAGATATTCTTGGACAATAGCATCAATGGAGTCAGTAGAAAAAGCATTCTCATTTTCATGATCGTAGGGTTTCTTTAGTGCTTCAGTTATCCTATGAGCATAAGTTTCATTATGATATGCCACACTTATTGAACCCTCATCCATATGAATTATAGCTTTTACTGTCTTTAAAAATGGCTTACGCAATAACACTCCCGCAGTTCCTTCAACTTGCCTATCATTCGTGTCAATTACATAAAAATCAGTCGGATAGATAAAGTTGTTGATTCTGACTAAAATGTTCTCAAGTAAACCAATCGGAGCAATGAATGACCTATCTGCTAATTAGATAATCACTTTAGTGGATATTAACTCAGCTCCTACCAATTGATTATATACAAATAAAGGCATAACATTTATAGACGCTCCTAGATCACACATGGCTTGTTTAATTATGACATCACCCATCAGACAGGGAAGTGTGAACATACCTGGGTCGGCACATTTGGCAGGAAGCATATTCTGTATAATCACCGATACTGTGTGATCGAACAAGAATTTCCCGGACTTGGGAACTTTTCCGGCTATGAAATCCTTCACAAATTTTCCGAACTTGGGAATCTTTACGACTTCAAGGAAAGGGATATTTATCTCTAATTTCTCGAACAACTTTTACGGCTTCAAGGAAAGGGATATTTACGGCTTCAAGGAAAGGGATATTTATCTCTAATTTTCCGAACTTGGGAATCTTTACGGCTTCATGTAATCTATGCTTTCCTTGTTCAGCGTTCTTTTTCTTTCCAAATCTTCCGAAAATGGTGGAGGAAGTATCGGTTCAGACTCCGATTGGCTAGTCGGGACAGTCTCCTCTTCCTGTTCTGGCTCAACATCTTCAGCATGCTGTTCTTCTAGTTGGTAGGTTTGTGCAGGCTGTTCCGTGGCCTTCTTCTTTTCTGCCAGCTTTTTTGGGTGTCTCGCTTGCACAATCGGGCTAGGCAGTTCTTTTCCTCCACGCAACGTAATTTGATTGCAGTTGTGGGCATTTGGATTTTGCTGGGTTTGAGATGGAAGCTGCCCTTGAGAATTCTTCATCTCCTGCATGGTAGAATTCAGCTTACTCATTTGCTTGGCCAACTGATCCATCGTGGCTTGCTGATCCTTCTTTGTCTGATTGATCTCCCGCTGCATTTGTTGTTGAAATGTAGTACTGTCCTTCTGCGAAGAAACCATTTCAGCCAAAAGTTTTTCCAATGGATTCTGGTGCTCCGGTTGGGCAACTGGAGCACTCTGCTGCTGAAACTGCCTTTGATGAGGAGGCCTATACGCCTGCTGGTATCCATTCTGATTAGGAGCCTGGTATGGCTGCTGATAATTTTGTTGCTGCTTGGTATGGCTGCTGAAATTGTTGTTGAGGCGGATTCCTCGGTTGAAATTGTTCTTCCGGTTGTCTTCATCGAAGGTTCGGATGAACCCCTTGCTGTCCACTCCAATTTCCAGCTGAGTTTACATCTTCTCCCGGACATTGTAGTGATGTATGTCCTTTTTCCCCACATGCTCCACATGCGTTATTGGAATTTGATCGGCTTGGGGTAGGAGCGTTCTGCTTGAGTATCAAGTCGAGCTTATCTTGCAATAGGCTGAATTTCGCCTCCACTTTACTATCGATCTCATCCAAGTAGTCGGAATGAGACCAATTTACAGCTCTCCTTGTTGGTCTTGGTCCTTTATATTGTGAGGTGGATTCCGCAAGTCCTTCGATTATATCAACCATGGCTTTGGCTTCGTCTGTCATTCCTTGATAGAAAATTTGTACAAGTTCCACATCCGAGTAGCCATGGTTCGGACAACTATCGACGAGTCATCCAAATCTCTCCCAGTATGCGCCAAAGGTCTCGTCGAGTTCTTAAGCAATCCCGGAAATCTGCTTCTTTAACGCATTTGTCTTTGACTGCAGGACGTACTTCTTTAAGTAAATCGTACGCATCTGGGCCCACGTCGTGATCGTGTTCGGCTTTAGACTAGAGAACCACGCTTGTGCTTCGTCTTGAAGAGTGAATGGAAAGGCCTTGAGCTTTAAAGCGCCCAGGTTGCCATGCCGGTGCAGATTACACACTTGGTTGAACAATGTAAAAATGAATTTGGATTCTCGTTCGTCCGTCCATAAAACTTCGGCATGGCAGCGACCATGTTCAGCTTGACATCAATTTGTTCTGTAGTAGTGATTTGGATTGGACCGGGTAGGTCCGCTCCATTGTCAAGCGATCCGGTATTCATCCTCAAGGGTTGTGGGTTGTGTACTTCGTCCTCCATCTCTTCCTCCTCTCATTCTGAGCTTGTATGGGAGTGTTTTGCCTTGTTCTATCGAAAAAAACAGTCTCTGGTTCTGAATCGCTGATCGGATCAACGGCGTCTGTTCTGTCTCCTGGTTGGGCAGTTGATACGTCTGCTGCCTTGGACAGATTATGTTGCTTTTGCAGCTTTGTCTCCTTCCAATTCCTCTTAGCTGCTTTCTCGATCTCAGGATCAAATATTAGATTAGGCTTGGAAGACCTGCTCATGCAACATCAAAAAGCACGAAAGAAAGATTAGTAGAAAAATTAAAGAAAACTAGTTAACACACGTTCCCCGACAACGGTGCCAATTTGGTGATCGTTGTATTGCACCAAATAATCCTGCAAAAATCAGAGAATTATATCAGTATAGTTCACAGGTATCGAACACAGGGAACGAACGAGTAGACACTTTATTTTTCCTACTTATCTATGGTTTTGGTTAGCAACCACACAAGATTTAGGTTTTCTATTAAACTAAGAAATTGTAAAATTAAAAGAAATTAATAAAACTGAAAACGGAAATTAAACTGTATTAACTAGGCAACTGAAAGGCAGGTCCAGCAGAATATTCACGCACACGTTATTCCAATCCTCGACACTAAATATGAATTAATCTCAAGAATTTACTAGTTATAAACCACCGTAACGTAAACTGTGTGATCCTCACCTCCACTTACTTAGTCGGTAACCGTCATGTTGGGCATCGAAACGGCTACTTCCCTAACCTAGATACAACCTACGTTGTTGGGCAATCAATTGATTTAATAGCTAGATAGCTTTATCGAAATAAGGGAGCCTAGTATTGGAGCCTACTCGTATGTTGGGCATCTAATAGTCTCCTATCGGTTTAATCCAATTACTCTAATGAATAATTTTGCTACTTACCTAGCCTTGTTCCACGAGAAACGATGGAAGTACTAAGTTAGCTACAGACTGCGTAACCTAGGGTGATCAAGCCTAAATTACTAGCCAGATTAATTAATTCAGAATTATCCCGAAACCCTTTTGATTAATTATGAGCACCTAAGCCTCATGTACTGTTCACGTGTGCATTCACATTCTGTCGGACCCTAAAATGTTTAGCTACTCAAGCAGACGCTTCGGTTGGGAAACTGGGATAGTTTACAGAACAGAAACATAAACACGAATAACTCTAGATCTAGCATGCACGAAATTTAAACTATATAAGGCACGAAATAACAGAATAATAAAGTTTACGAAATTAACTAAAAACTTGAATTGAAATAGCAAACGATGTTAGAATGTAAATCTTAAGTTCCTAGAAAACGATTAACTACGAAAATGGAATTAAAACTATAATTCAAACTTCGGAATTTAAAAACATAAAAGACGGAAATTAAATGATTTTTTTTCTTCAAGTCTAAGCTACGAAATCTGGTTCGGTGTTGTTCGGCTTCGGCGGTCGGGCGGTTGTCAGCGGCGGCCGTTCGGGCGGTTCGGCGGTGGATCGGAAGGGAGTAATGGCCGGAATGTAAGCTCGGGATTTGGGATGTGTTCTTGCGGTAATTGGTGTCGAATGGTGTATCTAATTCGTCCCTCATCTTCCTCTTATATACTCCTCATTTTCTTCCTCTCCAAGATACGTTAGATCTTGATAAGGAAAAGATTTGGATAGATAAGGAAACAAGATCTTCCCTTAACTACCACAAGATATCTTCTTGATTCTTTTCCTTTTCCACATAACCGCGCCCTTGTCATCAAATTTGCGCCTTTTCTTCATTAAAACACGCCAAATAATATCCTTGTCATCCTGCCACGTCAGCACCTAAAACCTGCATTGTACGCTACTGCGACTGCACCGGTTGGCTAATTGACGCACTTTTCGGCCTGAAATTACTAAGTACGAAAACGACTCATCAGGGGAATGTGGCCCAATTTATCATGGTATTAGAGCAGGCCCAAACGATGTTGATTGGTTTGGTCCCCATGTTGGACCGGTCCTTATGGTCCATTTGTTTCCACGTGTAGTAGTCCGATGTTCGTACCGGCCTACAAGTGAGGGGACGTGTTAGAGAGTCCATTGATGTCCCACATCGACTTGGTGAAGATCCTGTCTCTTCTATATAAGTTTGGATATCCCTTCCTCTTACAAGGCCTTTTAAGGAGAATGTGGCCCAATTTATCACTAAATTAAAAACAATAAATTCACTTATATTCATTTCTTGTACACGAAATTATTGCCCATCAAAAGTGAATAAATTCTCCTCTCTCCTCACATTTTCTATTTCCAGCCCACAATAAAATCTTGTTGTTAGTCCAAAAACGAGTCTTCAGGTGTATGGGGGTGTGAATATACCTGAATGCAAATTTCAACTCAAACGCGAAAGTTAGTACAGTTGAATGCTGCTACTAAACTAGTCTACTGAACTAGTTAGCTCGCTAATTAAACTTTCTGGATCGCGTGGGCAGAGATAACCTTTTACTGAGTTAGAGATAACCTTCTACTAAGTCCTATCTACTGATTTCAGTCAGTGAACAATAGCTCAGTATTGGATATTGTGCGTGGAAGTGTAGGCAAAAAAATATGTTCATCTCAGTTCGAAAAATTCGTTTTATGTTGATTGTTTAAAAGTCAGTTTTATGCAACATGAACAGTAAGCAATGCAAAAGTAAAAACGACACAGAATTTTTAAAGTAATTCGGATACACAGTATTCTACGTCCACTATCCTGAACAAAGCAGGAGTTCTTAAATTAATTTATACTGAGGAAGTCTCAATTGATCTGTGCACTGGACAGATGTAGTCTTGTTTGCTTATACTGAGCAAGTCTCAGTTAATCTATGCGTTGGAAAGATATCTACTTATAGTCTTAGTGACTTTATAATTTCAACCGTGAAGGTTGGATTTCTCCAACTTTGAAGGAGTTCTTACAATAAGAACAGTTCAGAAAGCTGAACTCCTATGAGTTTTCTAAGCTAATGATTTTACAATAAACTTGCTTAGAATAGAGAAAGGGAACGAATTAAACTCTAGAGTGAAGAACTAGAAGGGATCTCTCTGTATGCAAGTTCTTCGAAGGAATTGACTATGAGTTCGCTAGAGTGTTTGATCACTTGAATGCTTATGTTCATGTCGATTATCTTCTCTGCATGAAGATTCTTCTCTGCATGAAGATTCTTCTCTATTTATAATCTCGACGTATGAATAGATCCGTTGGAGGGAGTCTAGACACGTGTCGAAAATGACAAGAAAAACGACCGTCTTTATTTGGATTGATATTGTAGAGATTCTCTCTTTTTCAGTGTGGAAGTAGTTTTATGTCAGAGCAGTTACAGTGCTAGCGGCTTCTCAATGGTCAAGGCTAGCGGGTAGGTTAGGGTTGTTCAAACTCCAATATCATGCTGAGTTGACTTCCTCTGATTCATCGGACCTTTTACTGAATTGTCTCGTGCTTCCATTCCTCTAAGATTTTAGCTCGTGGCTCGAATTCCTGTGCAGATTCAGTGGGTTGTAGCAATCCCAACTGAGTTCTTAATGCTGATTTCTTTGACTGAACGATAGACGATCTATCGAATCCTATCAGCTACTGAACTCTAGCTAGCCTACTGAGTTCCTAACATGTTGAACTCAAATAAGCTATTACATTATACAAGGTTCATCATTCAACTAGGGTTTTGGCATCTTCAAGTTTTATCATACTGGATCTCATCCCAACAATTTGCCCCTATTTTATGATGCCAAAACCTTTTACATCAAAACTTCTACAAATCAACACGATGCAATTGTCTAAGATAAAATCCTATCTCCTATAATATCCTTCTATACTCAAGAGGATATTAAATCTAGACTCAGCTAAGCACGAGGAATAAGCACAGAGATAAGTAATAACTGTGTATGTGTCCTGGTCACTAAAGTGATCAGTAGTGTTGAACGTAAAAACATATCCTGATGACAATGAGTAATTGTCAAAGGCCGAAAGAAAAGAATTTCATATATGATCTGAAAAGTTACAAGTACAGAAATTCTATTCAATCTAAGACTATGAACTATCATAGCTAAAAGAGAAAAACAAAGAAAACACCGGAGCATAAGAGAATCAGCTGGACTTCTTGAATTGTTGCAGTTGCGCCTTAAAGTCAGAAGATTTATTTTCTGGAGGTTCAAAACCATAGGCTCTGTAGACTCTCCTTCTCAGCTTCCTGATCTCTTCTTGGTCTTCAACATGCTTAATACATAGTCCTTTTCTCGCTATGGCATACCTGATCTCTTCCTCAATCTCCTTGGTACAGATGTTTCCGTCGTGAGTACAACGAGGAGGGAGATTCCTGTATCTAGGTGCCTTGAGAACATTATTGGACTATTGGAGAGCGATCTGAATTTCAACGTATACTTCAGGTTCAGTCATCAATAGTTCTTTGAAAATTCTATCTGGCTTAGATCAATCAGCTACTGTCTGCCCCCACTTTTGATTGATTTTCCGAGGGACCCACGAGTCCTCCCTTGGATAAGTGATGCTTTTTTATGTTATTACCCTGAGGTCCATGTCTGAAATATTTAGACATTGTAGGGACGCTTATGTTCTTCTTAGGTATTCTCTCTCTTGCTTCTTTTTCAGTCCTCTATCTGAGGGCCTCAAGATCTGCTAATCTCAGTATCTCCTTAGCAGCTTGAATTTGGTGAGCCTCAGCAGTCATGTCCAAGCCTTTTTCGTAGGCATCCCATATCTCTTTCATTTCAGCTTCATGTTTCTTGATAGTTTGCTTAGATTCAGTTGCAGCTTTAGCATCAGACGGTTCACCTGACTTAGACTTAGGCTTAGAAGCTTCAGCCTCCTTCTCAAAAGATCGTTCTTTGGACGACTGAGCCTTTGATTGAGATTGCTTGGGTACTACATATCTTGTTCATTTCGGAACTGGAGATCGGATTTGTATACCCTTCTTCTTGGATTTCGCTAGTCTCTTCTCCTGAGCTTGAATTTCCTTAGCCATTTTCTTGTCATAGGCCATTTGCTCTTTAGGCATTTGAAATTTTAGCTTCTTGGCCTTAGGAGGACTGGGAGAGGCTAAGGCTTTACCTTTACCTTTGGCAACTGATCGAGTAGGCTCTTCTGTTAGTTCTTCAAGGAACTCAACTACCTCAGCAATTGCAGCCTCAATGGGTTCTCCCGACCCTTGCCCTTTCTCCTCTGTTTTGCTAGTTCCTACGTCTTCAGCTTTAATGAGGGTCAGTAGAGTATTCCTCCTACTTCCTTCCCCCTTTTTAGCATCATCAATTAAACTTGACAAGGCAGCCACCTTCTCAGAAAGTCAAGATACTGAAGGACTGATTACAGGATATGCTGAAACTGAGTCGTCAGATCAGTCCTCTGAGCTTCAAGTGCATGTCTAAGGTCCTCTTAAGTATCTAGAGAAGATTGTCCGACCGTCTGCACTTCAGGTGTTAGGTCGCCTACTTCAGGGTCTGAGCCTCAGTATATCGGCTTCATTTAGCATTTATGTCCTGGGAAAGCATACGATTCTTGCGACCTTGGCGCTTGAGGCACCTGTTAATAAATTGCGCAGATAAGTTTTTAATCTCAACAGCCTAATAACTTGATTGCCTAGGCTTCTCCTGAGATGTAGACGGTGCTGAGATGACAACACCAGATGAAGGCGGTGAAGGTGGTGAGTCATCATCTTTGGGAACTTTTCCCTCAGCTGATTCTCCTTGGTCTACATCCTTGGGTGATTCATCATGATCTAAATCGGGTTGAGTCTGAGGCTGAGTGGAGGGTTCAGCTGTACCCTTCAGACTTAGGAGCATGAGCATTGCTGAGCGCAGATCATCCACCGATGCGATATCTGTTGGCTCTCCATAGCCAATCTCTTCTCTCAGTGTCGGCTCCTCCTGCATCAATACAAGGACAATCCTGAGGTCGATGGTCTCGTCCAGAAGATCCCACTTAAGGAATCTGAGACGCATCTAGACCCTAGTGCTGACTGCTACGTCTACTAGATCAGAAGATCCAGTATCTCAGGAATCTGATCCGCGACCTCTTCAGTATCTCTGAGTTGAGCTGTCAGCACTGAAGTCGAAACAAATGTGGAGACCTCAGTCTGAGGTAAGTCAGCTGGTGGATCCGACTGAGTATCCTCTGAGTGTATCCGCTTGAATTTTTATGTCAGAGTCGCATCTTCTTTACCGGACTCTTAGTCTTGTACGGATACTATCTCAGGACTAATGACTACTGATGGTTCGACCTTCTTCAATAGCTTGCGCTTCTTCTGCTGAGTAGGGCGGGGGTCCTGACCGGACGGTGCGGGACGCTCTACGTGAATTTCGTGCCCTATCGACTTCTTAGCTGCTGCCATGTTGCCGTGTTCAATAACTTAATATTTCTCCTGTTGAAAAAGAACGTGTCAGCAAAGGCTACTCTTCGTGGAAGTGATCTTCAATAAGAATTGACACTTTGGTGCAATACAGAAGTTTTCCCTTTGGAATCAGCTGGAGGAAAGTCTTGTCCTCATTGACAATGAACTTTTGGAACTGACCTCGAAGTTTTTGCAGAAAGAACTCAAACCAGTTGACCTGGACTCCATCCACGATTGCCATCATGATCTGAATCCTGACCCTAGAGAGCTGGTCATAGGATCCATTGGCCGAGCCGGCCGCACGTGGTTGATGATGTATGCCAACCTTCTGTATTCAGAGAGCAGCCTGTTCTTGGGGAAAGCTACTTTGAACATGATGTTCGTCTGCCCGCTGAGTTAGCAGAGGTACTTGTTAATGGGTGTCTCCTTGTATACAACAGGAGATATCCCTTTTTTGGAAACCTAAAAGTTCTGTTGAAGGCACTCAACCACATCTATATCAGCTCTCTTCTCCTCCTACACGTTGTTACTCATTTCTTGCTGGTAGGATATGGATGAAATATCTAGATCGTCTTCATTCTGTAAAAGGTTCATGAAGAACTCAGTAACTTGTTGAGGAAGGTAGTGGAGAGGGACCCTAGAAAGCAGGGTATGCAACCCAGATGACTAAAGAGCGTCGAAGATAGGCTCCATGCAGTTCACTCCAGATGATCTGAACGCGAGTGCTTGCTTGAACCAGAATCTCTTATTAAGAATGATCTCCTCCATGTCTGATAGGATCAGAACTTCATTACTGGGTGAAGACGCCATTTTAGTGATTTATTAGATCTACAAAACAAATGTTAGCACTCGAAAATAGAGTACATCAGTGTCTAGCGGATTAGAGTAAAGAAATTTACCGAAAAGATTGTGCTTGAAAATGATAGATTTCTAATGCAATTTGATATGCAAAGCACAAAGTTTGATCGAGAATGGCGAAAAGAGTAACTTATGAATATGGATACGTGAGCATATATATCTCTAATGAATATGAACGGTTTTATCAGCGCATGGTTGAGATTAAAACTGAGTTTTCGGCGTGGACAGCTCAGATTAAATGATATAATAGGTGATGATTATTGTGCCCCCTATAATTTCGATCTACGTATACTAGCAATTAAAAGGTAAGGTGAGACGACATGCATTTAATGCGCTGCAGTTAGCATATGGAATGTCATGCTTTTAATGAAAACACTTTTATCAATGACGTCATAGGAATATTAATGGCAGAAAATAAATGAATGACATGCTGAATGTAATATGTTGAACTAAAACTCATAACCTGTCGGCTGAACATAGTAGTCAGTTGATACCACTGTGTAGATGCTAAGTATGTCAGCGCTTCCTTTCACCATACTCAGTAGTACTGAGAGTAAGTTCCCTCTTACTCAGTACTTCCTGGATCGTCATACTAAACTGAGTCAATATGATCCAGTAAACCTAGTTCTACTGACAGTTCGTTGATTCTGGTCACAACTAGAGGTTTGGTCAGTATGTCGTCCCTTTGCTTATCAATATGAATTTTCTCCATTCTGATATCTTTCTTTTTGACATGGTCTCGAATGAAGTGATGCCGTATGTCCAACTGCTTGAATCTTGTGTGAAGAACAGGGGCAATGGCACTGGTACTATAGTAATACATCGGCACTTCATCTTGATATACATCGTAATCTCTCATCTGTTGTCGCAGCCATAGAATCTGGGCGCAACTGCTTCCGATAGCCATATATTCAGCTTCAGTAGTGGACGTAGCTACTGAGTGCTATTTCTTTGAAAACCACGATATAAGCTTGCTGCCTATGAACTGACATGTTCCTAAAGTCGATTTCCTATCAATTCGACATCCTGCATAATCAACATCAGAATAGCCACTTAGTTCGAGATTATCATCAGCAGGATACCATAACCCAACATAAGGTGTTCCTTTTAGGTAACAGAGAATCTTCTTTGCTGAGTCGATATGACTTCGCTTGGGATATGTCTAAAATCTCGCGCATACACCTGCAACATAGGTTATATCAGGTCTGCTGGCAGTTAGACATAATAATGAACACGATAATCAGTTGAGTTAACAGATACTCCCACTTTATCAAGATCAATCTTGAGGTTTGTGTTCGTGGGTATCTTTACTGATTTGGTGGATTCGCAGCCGAATTTCTTAATTAGATGTTTGGTATATTTTGCTTGATTAATGAATATTCCTTTCTTTGATTGCTTCACTTGAAGTACAAGGGAATAATTCATTTCTCCCATCATAGACATCTTAAATTTATCTTTCATCATCTTTTCGAATTTGTGACACATGGTCACATTCTTAGATCCCAAGATGATATCGTCCACATAGATCTACACCAGTAGAATGTCATTTTCTGACTTGATATTGAATAGGGTGCGATCTACCTTTTCCTTCTAAAAACCTTTATGAAGTAGAAAGTCTGAAAGGGTATCATAACAAGCCCTGAGTGCTTGTTTTAACCCATACAGAGCTTTCTTGAGTCTATATAGTTGATGTCCCTGCTGAAAGTCGGGAGACTTTTCTACATAGACTTCTTCCTTCAACACGCCGTTCAGGAAAGTCGACTTAACATCCATCTGATATACTGTGAACTGCTGATGAGTTGCATAAGCTAGGAACAGACGAATGGCTTCCAATCATGCAACTGGAGCAAACGTTTCATCTAAGTCTATCCTTTCAGATTGACAATAACCTTTAGCAACTAGTCTGGCTTTGTTTCTGACGATGACGTTGTTTTCATCTCGCTTGTTTTTGAAAACTCACTTAGTTCCTATTACATGTTGGTGCTTGGGTCTGTGTACAAGCTCCCAAATGTCGTTTCTGGTGAATTGGTTGAGCTCTTCTTGCATGGCAGTGATCCAGTCAGCATCATTTACTGCGTCCTCAATCAACTGGGGTTCTTCAGTAGACAAGAAACAGGAGTATAGAGCGCTTTCTCCTTGACAGAATCTGGATCTTGTCTTAACGCTTGCTGATGGGTCTACGATTATAAGATCTAAAGTATGAGCATGTAACCAAGAACGACGGTGTCTTTTTACTTCTTCTGATATTGATTTTGCACAAATAGTTGGATTATGAGGAATTTTAGTAGTTTTATTTTATGCTTGAAGCAATCCAGTAACAAGATCACGATATACTGAGTCACCAGCTTCAAGGAGAATTCAGCTTAGGAACATCAGAAGTTCCCACTGAGTTGTTATTCTCAGTAGAAATCTCAGTTACGATAGGGGTTTCTTCATCGACCTGAGTTACCTGGGATTGATTCAGTTCATTAGAATCAATGAGTTCAGCTAGAGTGCTTGTTGGTTGATTCCAAATCTCATCATATGAATCATCATCCGAACAATGTCGGATCTTTTCTATGTTATCGTTCAAGCTTAGATCCTGAAGCTTGCTGCTAACTTCTTCAGCATCTTGCTGAGAGTTTTGTTTTCTGTTCGTAGAAGTAAATTCGTTAAATATAACATGAGGGCTTTCCTCCACGCAAAGTGTTTAGTAGTTAAAGACCTTGAAAGCTTTGCTGAACCTAGAGTATCCTAAGAACACTCCTTGGTATGACTTGCTATCGAAGACCTTTAATTGATCATTTCTATTATTGTTGATAAATCATAAACAACCAAAGATATGGAAATGCAAAATAGAAGGTGTTCTCCCTTTCCATAATTCATATGGTGTCTTCATGTGCATATGAGTCAATAAATATTGATTCTGAGTGTAGTGGGTTGTGTTAGTAGCTTCTGCCCAAAACTTTGATGGTAGACCTGAGTTTGCGAGTACTGTTCTTGATGCTTTTTTGAGTGTTCTGTTCTTCCTTTCAGCAAGACCATTCTGTTGATGTGTATGTGCAGCTGAGGTTTCATGTGGAATCCCTTCAGCTTCGCAATAGTCTTTTATCACTGAGTTTAGAATCTCTATTCCACGATCTGAGTGTTTTCGTTGAATCTTGATATCTTTCTCGACACTCAATCGTTTCAGTAGCTTTGGTAGTTCAATTTTGACGTCAGACTTGTTGGCAATGAAAATCACCTATGTGTATCTTGAATAGTCATCAATGACTACAAAAGCATATTTCTTTCCTCTGATCGTCACTGGAGAGACATGTCCAAATAGATCCATGTCGACCAGCTGAAGGATCCCATCAGTAGAAGATGACGGAATTGGTGGATTGCTTGATTTGGTTTGCTTTCCCTTCATGCATGCTTCACAATTTTCGTTGGGCAGTCCGGACTTTAGCATCTCTTGCTAAGTTGTTCATTGTTTTGAAGTTCAGATGACTGAATCTTCTATGCCACAGCCACGTTGTTTTGTCATCTGAGTTTTTCTATCCTGAAGTAGTTGCTTCATATGTATAACCAAGTCCTTCCTTCGTAGAGCATGGTCTCTCTAATCATAGCAACTTTTCAAGATTTCCTTAGCTCCTAAGTATTGTTCAATCATTAAGGTTCTCCAAACCTCATTGCTTTTCCTCAGAGCTTCATACTCAACTCTGGCTTGTGTAAGCTTGTCCTTTAGACTGGCAATTCAGTTTCTTTCTCTGAGTTGTCTTTGGTCAGAACTGATATCTGACATTCTTGTTGTTGAGACTTAGTCATCAGAGAATTTACCTCTTCCTTCTATCTCAAAACAAGTCCTTCAGACTCAGTAGAGTCCTGACTTCTCATTGAAAGTCTCTGATTCTCAGCTCTCAGGACTTCCATATCCTGTAGTGTTTTACTGAGTTGTTTGCTCATCTGAATTTGTTCCTCCAACACTTCCTCATATGCAAGGACCACATCCAGGGGTTCACCTGCAATAGATCTTGTGTCGTGTGTGCATGGTGAGGAGGGGCATATATTAGAATTAGAGTTTACCTTAGCCTCTTCTCCAGCCATAAGACAGTTTAGTATCCTTTTGAACTTCAATTGCTATGAATGCTGCTTCATCCTAGGATGACTCCACGAACATCTCTTCATTACTCGAGCAAATGGATAGCTCTCCGGCTATGCAGGCTTGCCTCTTTCTGATGAACTTGTCTTATCTGGCTTGCCTTTCTGCTCTTTCAACTGCCGTGAGCTCTGGACATTTATATTGATAATTCCCAGTCTTATTACAATGATAACATGTTTAGCTTCTGCCTTCATTTCTTGGTGTCTCATTCAGTCTAGTGGAGGCAGTCACCATGTTCCTGCATTCAGGTAGAGATTTAGATTCATCCTTCGGATGAGCATTTTCTCGCTTACCTTGATTCCTTTTTTAAGCTCTTTTCAACATCATTCTTTTGAAATTCTCCTACTCCTTATGGTATTTAATGGCAAGGAGAGCGTATTGCTCAGCTAAGTTATCAACGGTTGGGATCGTCATAGAACTTCCGTCTGATTGAGTTGTTACTGAGGGACTTGCTCCAAGTGTGCTGATTGTTGCCTTATAAGCATGATCTATTGGCACTTCACTCTCAGCACTTTGGGTATATAGAAGATTGAACTCAAACTCTTCTTCTTTCATTTCGGAAAATATATAATCAGGGGTAACAGAGAGTAAGTCGGTTCTTCGCAAACAAGTAGCTAAAGAGTACCACTTGGACCTAGAAAGAGCCCTTAAGTTTTTAGTGTTGGTCTCCTTGTTGCTGAATTTTTTTCCTAGTCTATTGATGATGTTGGACGCTGAAATCATCAATCGACTCTCCGGGTATCATAGTAAACGTCTCAAGCTTTTGCAGCTCCAACCCCAGTTTATTTTCTTTGATTTGTGGAGTTCATTGGCTCAGTACTGTAAGAGCATCCCAGAGCTCTTTTGTAGTTTTGCAGTCGTGCACCTTGCGGAGGTATGAATCACTAAGCGTAGTCAGTATCGCTTTGTGTGCTACTCGGTCAAAATTGTGCAGCTCTCTCTCTTCTAGTATAAAGAGGCTCTTGTCCTTGGGAACCTTCGGGCCGGTTCTAACACCTATGGTTGCTATGGCTGTGAGCTCAACACTATCAACCATCGGAACAATGGGTCCTTTCTCCAGGACGTTGGTGATGCTATCATGCGCGATGTTAAGTGTGCCTCCGTCCTTACATGCCATACCGCGTAGTTTTCTACCGAAAACATGGATACTATCCTTATATCTGAAATATCAAACATTTTATGAAATATGGTATAGGATGCTATGAAGAGATGCATGTTCAGAAAAAACGGTTTTTTAGGATCTGTACAAGTAGACTGGTTTTCAGAAAACGATGATCAGGAGAACACCGCTCTAATACCAATTGTTGGTCCAGAGACGAGCCTTCAGGTGTGTGTGGGGGGGGGGGGGGGGGGAGGGGATGGGGGATACACCTGAATGCAAATTTCAACTCAAATGAAAAAGTCATCACAAATGAATGTTGCTACTGAACTAGTCTAGTGAACTAGTCAGCTAGCCAATTAAACTTTCTGGATCGCGTGGCCAGAGATAATCTTCTATTGAGTCCTATCTACTGACTTCAGTCAGTGAACAGTAGTTTAGTATTGGATATTGTGTGCGGAAGTGTAGGCCAAAAAATTATGTTCGTCTTAGTTTGAAAAACTCATTTTATGATAATTGTTTAAAGTAAGTTTTATGCAATATGAACAGTAAACAATGCAACAATAAAAATGAAATAGAATTGTTAAAGTGGTTTGGATGCACAGGATCCTACATCCAATGTCCTGAATAAAGCAAGAGTTATTGAATTAATTTATACTGAGCAAGTCTCAATTGATCTGTGCACTGGGCCGATGCAGTCTTGTTTGCTTATACTAAGCAAGTCTTAGTTAATCTGTGCACTGGATAGATATCTACTTATAGTCATATTGACTTTACAATTTCAACCGTGAAGGTTGGGTTTCTCCAACTATGAAGGAGTTCTTACAATAAGAACAGTTCAGAAAGTTGAACTCCTTCGAGTTTTTTAAGCTAATGATTATACAATAAGCTTGCTTAGAATAGAGAAAGGGAACGGATTAAATTCTAGAGTGAAGAACTAAAAGGGATTTCTCTGTATGCAAGTTCTTCGCTGGAATTGACTATGAGTTCGCTAGAGTGTTTGATCGCTTGAATGCTTATATTCCCCTGATTATAGTCTCGATGTATGAATAGATCTGTTGGAGGGAGTCTAGACACGTGTTGAAAACACAAGGAAAATGACCATATTTATTTTGAATGATACTGTAGAGATTCCCTATTTTTCAGAATGGAGTAGCTTTACGTCAGAGCAGGTACAGTACTAGAGGCTTCTCGTTAGTCGATGTTAGCGGGTAGGTGAGGGTTGTTCAAATTCCAATATCATGTTGAGTTGACTTCCTCTAATTCCTCGAACCTTTTACTGAATTGTCTCGTACTTCCATTCTTTTGAGATTTCAGCTTATAGCTCGAATTCCTATGTATATTTGATGGGTTGTAGCAATCTCAACTGAGTTCTTGATGCTGAGTTCTTCGGCTGAACGACAGATGATCTACTGAATCCTATCAGCTACTGAACTCTAGCTAGTCTACTGAGTGTCTAACATGCTAAACTCAGCTAAGCTATTACATTATACAAGGTTCATCATTCAGCTAGGGTCTTGGGATCTTTAAATCTTATCGTACTGAATCTCATCACAACACTTGTCTCTCTATTCAACACTTTAAACCAAAATTATTTCTCTCTTCATTAAAAAAGTTTCACATCGCACACATTCATCCATATATTTAAATGGGCTGTTAAACCTTGTAATGCAATTGCTCTATCAAAAGGCTGATTTCCACAATCTAGCTATAGCTCTTGCACATGAATCACGTCCACGAAGAAATAAGCAAATTTATTAAATAAAATATAAAACACTAATTTTAGGCTCATCCTATAGTAGTTAGGACGTTTATGTGGTGTTTGGAGTAGCTGAAGCAAATTAATAAGTGTTGAAAGTTTCTTATTTTAGAATCTGTATATGTTTGTAAATACCAATGCATATATATCTATCAGCCCTTAACGCCCTTTATATATGTTACTATATTTTCAAATGTTGGATGCGGTTCTGTAAGAACGAATCCTAGTTATGTACGACTGTTAATTCGGTGAAAGCGAACCAAACTGAACTGATAATTCGGTTAACCGGAATCTCAATTTTCTATTTTGCAAAACCAAATACCAAACAAAAAAATTCGGTTTTGTTCGGTTTGGTTTCGGATTTAACCAGAGCGTAAAGGAGACGAAAATATTGACAAAAGAGAAAATAGATACACGCTTTGTACTAATGTTTTAACAAAATTTATATACATATTTTTCTCTCTACCTAAATTAAGATCCAATATATAATTCTAACAAGGTTTATTATTTTAGTAAAAACATATATGAATGATTTGATGGAAAAAAAATGCATATATATATATATTTAATATACAAAAATATTTAAATATATTCGGTCCGGTTTGGTTCAGTAACCAGTTGTTCAAACTGAATACCGAACTAAACACTTTTGTTTCAAATCAATTCCGTTAAAAAAAGCTTGGATCAGTTCAATTCGGCCAGTAAACCGATCATATATTGACAACCCTAGTTATATGAGAACTACATTCTCCGTGCACATTGCATACTTTCTGTATATATTATTCTCTATCCACATGTTGGAGGCTCATCCTTCTCATTTCATAAGACAATTCTTGAATAAAAAATCAGCATTAAGGGTGCGTTTGCAACGGCTTATTATAAGACCTTATTTGCTTTTGCTTAAAGTTGAAAATAATTTATTTTAAGTAAAATCAGTGAGTTTTGGGAATTGATTTTGAAAAGTCGATATATTTGGTAAATCCAAAATTTATGGTGCTTAAACACCAAAAGAATCTTAATAGGTGATTAAAAGAAGCTACTTAATTAAGCAGTTTAATTGTTTAATTTTAGAGAAGCAAACACAAAAAACAAGTTTTGCAAACATTAAAAAATTGCTTATCGGTTAAAAAGTGGATAACTGCTTGAAATAAACTCTTACAAATACACCTTAAATCTATATATATATTATTCGGTTTACGGGCATTGATATCATAATTTTAGAATAATATAAAAAAATTAAAATCATCATTTCACTAAATACGGGTTTTATTTCTACCAACAAATTTGATTTCT
The DNA here is from genome assembly GCA_028984105.1 of Lavandula angustifolia. NCBI lineage: Eukaryota > Viridiplantae > Streptophyta > Magnoliopsida > Lamiales > Lamiaceae > Lavandula > Lavandula angustifolia. The sequence continues at coordinate 19,461,089 of CM054825.1, forward strand.
TGAAAAACAAATAACTTTTACATTCTTACTTTTTTTTTCCTTTTCAATTCTTTTCTTTTTATATTTTCAATTTTCAATTTTTGTTTTTATTTACATTTTTTACATTTTATATTTATTATAAAAATAAAACTAAAAATACACTCCCTCTGTCCCACTTTCCTTTCGGACCGACCCATTTTAAAAAATAGCTGAAAAGTTAAACTTAACACATTTAATTAAAACTCTAATATCACCATTAAATTTAATTATTCTTATCAAATAAATTACTCCTTCAAAAAAAAAAAAAAACTATCAAATCTAATACCATAACTAACACAAACATATTCTCTGGAAACCTAATTCATAAGTTGCGCCTCCAACTTCTTCCACCTCTCGAACCCTAGATCTCCTCAGTCCTCGCCTCTGTCGTAAGGATGAAGAATAGGCGGTTTCCGGCTTCACCCTATCTCAAACCCGCCAATTTTGAAAGTGGACTTCCGATAATGGAAGTGAAACGGTGGCGTATCATGTTCTGAGGGAATTCGTCGGTGCTGCCTAACGCCCCAACTCCTACGAAGGATCATGGAAATCGAGACACCACAGAAAGATGTATATAAAAAAGGTTTTTGAACAAATCTTTAGAAAACTGAAATATATCTCTGAAAGGGGTTTGATATAACCAAGCCAGTTATTAAAAGATAGTACTTCATATAAATATTGTTCATACGACATAGTCGAAATTAGTTAAGATCCAGAAGATAGCAAAACACGTAAATAAGTACTTAAACTTGACAGTTTTGAAGCTCATAACCATCTACCTCCAAAACAGACAGATTTAACTATTTTTTACGTAGAAGCATTAAACAGGTAAATGCATAAAAACTTTCATGGATAAACATAGTTCGTAGAGCTCAATAACTCGTAGATAACTTTTAGTGAAAATATTACCCACCTTATAGTAGATCGATATATCTTACAAGACTTTTCGACGCCAAGAGTTATTTCTCTTCTACGATCGGTCCAACAATAATGCCCCGAGTTTAGTCGTTTCGAAAGTTCATAGCCCTAGATATTTTAATAATATCTCTAGCTCTAATTCACAACTTCATTTTGAGAAACCGTTTCTAACCATGAGACGTAATAAATATGTCAATAATATCCTCTACTTCTCGTTCTACTTAATTCCGAGTTCTAACAACATATTTCAGTAGTAACTGTACCTACATTAAATATACAATAATACCTTATAGTCATTAGATTGTAATCAATATCATAGCTATTTACTCATTAGTGTGACTAGGTTTCAATTCCCTATTAAACTAGTGCAGAATACCTCTATTAAAAAGCATGCCACCAATCACATATTCATTCAATAAATTCTAACCTTATACTTATAGATTCCTTAAAGAGTCTAGGTCCTTCTGGAACTGGTCTCATGCAAAAATGACAAGTCATTTAAAAAATATAATGTAATTTGTGAACTAGGAACAAACTGGGACAAATTTGGTATTATGTCTTGAAGACATTAGTTTACGACCTTAATCTACTCTAAAGATTCTGATATTTTATGAATGAATAGGCGCAGGTAGATGAACTATATGTCAAAATTTCAATAAATTTGAATCAATAACGACCTCTGAAAATACAGAACATCATCAACCTAAAATCAAGTTACAGAACTTAGGTTCATGTCGATCTGCTGGATTTAAGGTAAAAACTGTTTTCATACATGCATGTAAAAAATACAAACTAAATATTTTTGGAAAGATCTACATGTCTAGATTAATTAGGAAAAAGAATTGGGAGTAAATCTGGTGTGTGGAGTGAGATATGAGTAATATATTGAACACTATCAAGAAACCGAAAATTTCTTTCTATGAAAAGTAACAATTTATTAAAAATATCAATACTCATCTAAACGTTACCAAATTTTACATAGTGCTATAATACATGCTGAATTTTTTATTTTTTTTACTATTTTTGCAGATTTTTTGGAGTAGCAAAAAATCATAGATTTGGAGAACAAGTTCAATTCAAAACATGATATTTATTGGACAGTTTATGCCAACTACACATTTACTTAATTCAAGCTATCTAGTCATTTATAGTACACCTATGAACTCCTACTCGGAACAAATGCTGAACATATGGTATCATAAAGTGGGTAAGAATCTTTTCATGCAACATGCATAAATTTAATTTGGTGGTTGAACAAGCAAACGAAGAGAAGAAGGTAAATAGTTCAAAATTCATTTTCCACTTGTAGATCTACACATGCACAGCACTTCCTATCTAAAGAGAATTTAGATCCCGACACATGCATGTACTCTTATAGCTCAGATCATCCATGCAAACATTTCCCCATAAAGTTTTTGACAATCAAACATGGAACCAAAAGTAAGAGAGCGAAAAGAGATTGAATTCACTTCTCGGTCAAAGATTTACACATGCAACTCTTCCTTAAACCATTTCATTTCCTTTATCAGCAACCTAGCTTCTATTAGTGGTCAAATATTAAGAGATTACACTACACAAGGGGCCGAGAGATCAAGAATTAGGGAAATATGATTTCTTGATTTATGCACACTTGCACCTTAATGAAGAGGACCAAGACTCGGCTGCTGCAATGACTTGGTTTAATTTGGGGTGGGTAAATATATCGAAAAATAGGTATACCACACCTACCGTACCGAAAATATATCGAAAATACCGACTTTATCAGTATACCGAAATTTTCTTCGGTATGATATGATACCATACCGACCTTTTATGGTAAGGTAACAGCATGGATTTTCACATATCAAGGTATACCGATCCATACCGAACCATTGGTATATGTATTGTTATATAGTGTTGGTCCCGAGAGTACGTTCAAGTGTAGAAGGGGGGGGGTGAATACACCTGAATCCGATTTTCTCAACTTTGAACACGAACAGTCCCCTGCTCGGTGATAGTGCCGCATCGAAATAATTCAGCAGACCAAATAGCTGTTCTGAATCGTGTTTGGCAAAAAGTCTGACTCTACTGAGATCTGCTAGCTGACTGAGTCAGAATTCAGTATCAACAGTTAGAGTTCAGTGTGCGGTAAAGTGTAGGCCCTATTCAGCTGAGTGGGAAAAACGTTTTATCAAAATAGTCTCAGTTCAGCAGTTAAATACAATTCAGTATGCTGAGACAGTTGAATGATTTTAAAAGATAGTTTTGCAGTTTGAACTGTCAAGATCAATGCAACAGTAAAAGAGCGTAAGTAAACGACACAGAGAGTTTTAAAGTGGTTCGGATATCAATCGATCCTACGTCCACTGTCCGAAAGATCAGGAGGATATTTATTATACTGAGTTAGTCTCAGTCAGCTTGTACACAGGACAAAGCCGCGTCTTGAAATTTATACTGAGCAAGTCTCAGTTTACAAAGGTATCAAACTGAAGTGTTTGACAAACTTATCCAACTATGGAGTCCTTTTACAATAAGGATTAAGTTCAAATATGAACTCCTTCGTCTAAGCTATAGATAAATTCGGTTGAGCTTAGGGTTAGAGGGATAGGGAATTAGAATGTAGCTTCTAGAACGACGAACAGCTGAGTTTGGCTATGGGTTCGTGTATCGTCGTTTGGATACTAGAGGCTTGTAAATCGGTTCAGCTTGGTTCCCTTAAGAGCTAAGATGTAGTCTTTCTCCAGAGATAGATCTTCAAGTTCTTGCGGAAGACTTAAGTTTTTCTAGATTGGCTCGTTTGAATGCTCTGGACGTTTTTGTTCTCTTGATGTCTAAGTTCGCTTCAAATCTTGAATGATCCCTCTATTTATAGAGCAGAGGTTGGGAAAGATCCGTTGGAGACGATGATCTCTTTTTCTCTCTCTTTTGGTAGCAAACGGCTCTTTTTGAAGTAGGTAACAGTGCCCTTTCCCTCCTTTTCTGGAAATATGTTGACTTGCAGCTTTAGCAGGTAGAAGACACGTGTATGCTTATCATTCGTCGAGGTAAATAAAGTGGTTGAGACAGAACAGACTTCGAGGCAAACTGAAGCTGACTTCTCTCTTCCTCGTATTTGACTATGTTGATTGTTTTTCAAAAAGATCTGACAGTTCAGAAGACTGTCTGCCGATGCTGAGTCTGATCCTGTATTCAGTAGATAGATAGCTGAGGTTATTCTACTGATGGTCGCTCCGAGTTCCGTGCCAACTTCTCGCCGAGTTCGGGCCATGACTCCTTTCGCATATCTCGCTCCCGCCGAGTCCAGTTCATACTGAGTCTTCTGCAACCGGTACTGAGGCTGATAAGCTACTGAGCGCTTGAGCCAGTGCAGAGCGTCTACTGAGTCTGAAACCTCAGAGACAAAAACAATTACAATGGAATGGTTCATCAATCAGATAGGGTTTTGGGATCTTCAAATCTTCACACAGATTCAGAGCACGAGGCTACTGAGCTTGGGTCAGTACAGAAGATAGAATCATTTCCCACTAAGTGTAACTGTGCTGAGGATGGAATCATCACCCAACAATTTCCCCCTATTTGATGATGTCAAAACCTAACAACATCTATGCTAGCACTAAACTTCTCAGAAACAGAGCTCCTTACAAAGTTACAAGTAAGATCAGTAGAGTTGTTCTTTAAGTTCTAGTCTACTGAGGGGATCAGGGCAGAAACAGAATATAAAGACTAAGTATTTCCCCCTGTCTTAACAACAATTTCCCCCGGAACAGCTAGTCTAACAGAATCTATCAAAGCAATAAACTGACAAGTAAATAAACAGAAGTATGTGAGTCAGTAATCACTTCAGTGATTATGAGTGTTAAAGCATAAAACGAACACGGCTATTTAGACAATAAGTTATTGTCGAGACAAAAGTAAGAGATGTATATCGAATAATTCGGGCCAAGATCAAGACAACTCTTGCTAAGCTAGGAAGATAAAGAACTAAGACTAAGAATGCTTGTATCTTGCTTGATCCCGTCCATAAAGCCTTGAGATTGGGTCTCGGGGCGGCAACAATCCATACATTCTGTATGTGTTCTTCCTCAGCTTCAGATACTCAGCGAAGTCTGCTGGATTATCATCTTGTAGAAATCTCCTCTCAGCAGCATCCTTCACTTCAGTCTCAATCACTCCATAGTGTACTGATTCATCAACTCTTCTTGGCGGAGGCAGGATTCTGGGTTCAGGAACCTGAACATCTTGTCCCTCTTTCATAGCTTTATGCAGATAGATGTATAGGTCAGGCTCAGTAATCATCATCCATTCCACGTAGGCATCAGCCTTTGTCTTGTCTGACCAGAACCTCCAGAAGTAATTTCGCTTGATGAACTCTATCTTTGCTGACTCCCATCTCTGAGTGTACTGCGCAGGCATCCAGTCGTCTGTCCTCGGCCATCTGTGAGTTTTCAGATCAGTTGGCTTCTTCCTGAACCTCTTATATCTATAAGGAATATCAGCTTTAGAAGGGGTTCTCAGCCTGGCTTCTTTCTCAGTTCTGATCCTCAGAGCTTCAAGGTCTGCCATGTGAATTCTATGCCGGGCAGCCTGAATCTGTCGAGCCTCTTCTCCTCTATATATGTATCTGTCCATCTGAGCAAAGATTGCTTCTATCTCAGCATCCTGCTCTTGAGGCTTGTGGGGAGTGTCTTCTGAGTCAGCAGGGGTACTGGATTTTTCTTTTGATGTACCCTGCTTCTCAGTTTCCTTCTGCTGTTGCTCCTTTTCTTGCTCTCTATCTTCATCATCCTCAAGTCTGAGTTTCCTCGGAGGCAACCTAGCAGGTCTTTTTCCACCTCGTGCTGGAGCCTTGGTCTTGCCTTTGGCAGGCTTAGCTTTAGGCTTATTCGCCGCTTGAGCTTCGGCTATCTCCCTTGCAAGCTTTTCATCAGCTGCAATCTGAGCCTCCTCTTCAGCTGTAATGTATCTCTTTGTCTTCTTTGCTGGAGGGGTCGGGAGTTTAAGCACTTTCTTTCCCTTGCCTTGAACAAGTGGAGGGAGAGGTGCCTCTTCCTCTTCTGAGTCCTCCTCCTGCTCAGCATACTCTGCAACCTCCTTAATAATGTCAGTAGGAGTCTGGGTTGCATGAGTAGCTTGGGATCCTGAGCCGCTTGGGCCGGTCTCAGCTGTGCTCGCAGCCAAGACACCCTGGGCCTCACTTGTCTGAGTCTGAGTCCTGCTGACTTCAGCTACGGACTTGATTTTCTTTTCAGACTTCAGTACTACTGCTCCCTTAGTTGATTTAGCAGTTCTAGCAGGGGTCAGTCTTTCAGTATTTTTCTTTTCTTTTCCTTCCCCCTTTTTGGCATCATCAATCAGCGCCGGGGTAGGAGTCGATAACTTCAGTTTTAGGCTTTTGTAGGAGGTTGACAATTCATCGAGTCTGTCATAGATCTTTGTCAGAGCCTCATGCAGCTCATTCCTCTCAGTAGCAAGGTCTTCTCTGTACTGTTTGTGGCAGAGGTCAGCTGCAGCCATAAATTCAGTCAGCCTTTCAGAAATTTTATCCTCCACGACCAATTGAATATTGTCGAGTCTGATCTCAGTGGCCTGGGCTTGTTCTGAGAAGGAATCAGTATGAGCGGACTTAGAAGCCTTGAATTCCTCTAGCAGTTTGGCTTGTCCTTCCTGAATGATCCTGAGCTGATCATCGAAGTCCTTCTTCTGCTTAGCGAATGCTTCGGAGACAATGGAAGAGACATCAGGGGCGGCTGAATCTGATACTGAGGTCTTCAGCCCCTGAAGCTCAGTTGTCATGGCTTGAGCATTCTGCTTCCACACTTTGTGGATAGCCTTGGCGAGGGCTCTGTTCTGAGTTCCTTGGCTTTTGATGGCCCTTGCCACAGACTTCGACCGTCGGCGTTGCGGGCTGGGCGCTACTTCAAACATAGATTCTAGCAGGAGCTGAGCAGGCTCTGCGGTCGTTGAAGTACCAGCCGCCGACTTCTCAGGTCTAAGGATACTGAGCGGTTATTCAACATGTTCAGTAGTTGTATCCTTGTCCTGGGGAACTCCCTCTTCAGGCTTTCCAAGGCCTGAATCATGGGGTGGGTCTTGACCATCGTGGTCTGACCCATCTAAGGGGGCTGAGCCTGAAGCCTGCTGCCTGTCATGCAGCAAAGCCGCATTGCGGCCCTCAGAGTCTCCATGGTGTCAAGGTCAGCAGGCTCTGAGTAGCCTATTTGCTGCCTTAACTCCAATTCCTCTTTATGTAGTTGCTGGCAGGAGTAGTGTAGAACTAGTCTCTGAAGATGAGGCCACTCCTGAAATCGCAACAACATGTGGAGCCTTGCTGATTTGGCTATGAGCATCAAATTTGAGTGTTCAGCAAGCTCCGGGATGAGTTCCTGAATCTCTCGGGATGCACGAGAGAGGATTGCTGAAGCTTCCATCCTGATCGATTCTTCTTCAGACACCGTCTTTGACTCCACTTCGATGGGAGACGTCTGTTTCTCAGCAGGTGGCATGCTGCTGAGTGGTGGAATGGCAAGGGGGCTGTCTAGTCACTGAATCTCTTCGCTCTGAGCTTCAGTAGCGACCCCTTGTTCCACTTCTATGGGTTGCTTAGTGGAGACGGCCTTCTCCACTGACTGAGTCTTTTCAGAGGACTCTGACTCGTCTATCAGCTGCTGAGGCTGAGTAATCTGTGTAGTAGCCTGTTCAGCAGTGATTTCCAGCATCACCTCTGGTTCAGTAGGCATGGCAGTGATGGCTTTCTTCAGTCGCTTAGCCTGTGCCTTAGGAGTTTTAGCTTGCGGTGATCTCTTCTTAGTGGGCGTAGCCTTCTGAGGCGTGGTCTTCTGAACTGGGGGACCTGACCCAATCTGCTGAAGAGCAGCAGTCTTGTTGTGGAATCTGACCTTCTTGACATTGAAGTATTCTTTGTCATCATAGGTGATCTGGTCAGAATCACAGAAGTCTTCAATCATGACCGACGCCTTCGACCGCATGTAAGTTTGCCTTTTGTGCTCGTATATATGTAGACTTATCGAACTTGGACGCTTGAGTCATAAACTCTCTTAGAAAGAATTCTGGCCCAGCTTGATTTTTGCTCTGTCGTAAATCGCCATCATGAGCTGAATCTTAGGCCTGGAGATCTGATCAAAAGAGCCCGCTTAGCTGGTCAGTAGTTGCGTTACTATATACGCTAAGGCCCGGTACTGAGGCAATATTGCGTTCTTCGGGAAAGCGGCTCTGAAAGTTGTAGGCTTTCCGCAGAAGATGGTCAAGTATTCATCCACTAAGTCATCGTTGTAACCCATGGCATCTGGCTCCTTCAAGAGGTAAGTTGAAGCTTTTCTTCAAAGCGTCCTTGATGGACATCTGCTTCAGTAGAAATGCAGATCGCCTATTGAGTGAACAGCGAATCTTCCAAGGATGTCGCCGGAAACAAAGTTTGAGTTGAGGTAGATCTCTGCCACTTGTCTGGGGAGGAAGAAGGTTGGCTTCCTCGAGAGAAAACCCTCCAAGCCTGACTCTCTGAGAGATGCGAAGATCTCGTCCATGAACTCAAGGTCGCATGAGTCGAACTCCATGACTGGTTCGCACCAGACACGTCCTTTATCAAGAATTTCTTGCATTTTCACAGGAGCGTTTACAGAGATGTTCGCCATTATATCTGAGACAAGAGTAAAATTGTCAGAATTGTTTTTGATGAAACAGTTTTATGCAGCAATTCTCAAATAAAGATAAGTTATTTGAATCAGATATATTCATACCAATGAAAATTTTTGAGATTGATAAGATGCTGATGCAAGTAAGAGTTGCGAAATAAGATCTCAGAATTTTCGGATTCAAAAGATTTGAAGTATGGTAATAGCGGTTTGTAAAGATACGATCGAATATATATCTAACGTGAAGATGAGCAGTTATCGATCAAAGGCTGAGTTTAAATTTGCTTTATGAGATGGACGGTCAAGATTGAATGTTATATAATAAGTAATGATATCAAAAGCCGCCTAAGTCAAAGCCAGTTGTAAACTTGCCTAAGTAGTAACTATGAAAAGACATGCATTAAATGCGCGCAGAGTTCAGCAAACTTATGCATAGAATGTCGTGCATTAAATGTGAGCCGTTAATAATAAATGACAAACTATAAGATATTAATTGTTATGTTGAATCTTCATCATAAATGCATAGTACTGTTTTATTGATTACTACTGAGTAGAGATACGCAAACCTGTCAACTGAACATAGTAGTCAGCTGATACCTCGTGTAGATGGTTGCTGAGTCTCTACGTATTGAATTTACTTAGTACTGAGAGTGAACATTCCCCCTTACTGAATGATCCTCTCCTGAAACCTCTTACTGACCTAGCTCTACTGAAAGTTCTCAGAATCTGGATTCAGCTAGAGGCTTGGTCAGTATATCAGCCCTTTGTTTGTCAGTATGGATCTTTTCCATCCTGATATCCTTCTTTTCGATATGGACACAAATGAAGTGATGTCTGATGTCCGCGTGCTTGCATCTTGTGTGAAGTACATGATTCTGAGTGATTGCAATGGCACTGGTACTGTCGCAGAAGATCGGCACTTCATTCTGAATGATGTCATAGTCTCGTAGCTGCTGTCTCAGCCAAAGGATTTGGGCGCAACAACTTCCGACAGCCATGTATTCAGCTTCAGTAGTTGATGTGGCTACTGAGTGATGTTTCTTTGAAAACCATGAGATCAACTTACTGCCAAGGAACTGACACGTTCCTGAAGTTGATTTTCGGTCAATTCTACACACCCTGCATAGTCAGCATCAGAATAACCACTTAGTTCTATATTATCATCAGCTGGATACCATAAACCCATGTCAGGTGTTCCTCTGAGAGCGGAGAATCTTCTTTGCTGAGTCCATATGACTCTGCTTCGGATTCGCCCGAAATCGAGCAATGCACACCTACAAAGATAAGTTATGTCAGGACGAGTAGCTGTTAAATATAATAAAGAACCAATTATAGCACGAAATTCGGTTTGGTCTACTGATACTCCCTCTTTATCAAGATCAATCTTCATGTTAGTGTTCATCGGAATCTTGATAGATTTGCCGGATGTGCAACCGAATCTTTTGATGAGGTCTCTAGTGCATTTGTGTTGATTTATGAACGTTCCCTTTTTAGATTGCTTGACTTGAAAACCAAGGAAGTAGTTCATTTCTCCCATCATTGACATCTCGAACTTGTCCTTCATCATTTTCTCAAATTGTTGACACATGGTGACATTCTTTGACCCGAAGATAATGTCATCTACGTAGATCTGCATAAGTAGGATGTCGTTTTCCAGTCGAATGCTGAATAGAGTGCGGTCTACTGTGCCTTTCTGAAAGCCTTTCTGAAGAAGAAACTCAGATAGGGTATCATACCAAGCCCTGGGTGCTTGTTTTAACCCATATAGAGCCTTTCTGAGTCTATATACTTGATATCCTTGCTGAAAGCCGGGCGGTTGTTCCACATAGACTTCTTCTTTCAGTACGTCGTTCAGGAACGCAGACTTCACATCTATTTGATAGACTCTGAATCTTTGATGTGTTGCGTAGGCTAGGAATAGTCTAATTGCCTCCAATCTTGCAACTGGAGCGAATGTCTCATCGAAATCTATTCCTTCAGCTTGACAGTAGCCTTTAGCCACGAGCCTTGCTTTGTTCCTTACTATAACGTTGTTTTCATCTCGCTTCTTCTTGAAGACCCATTTGGTTCCAATGACATGTTGATGCCGGGGTCTGTCTGCAAGCTCCCAAACTTCGTTTCTCGTGAATTGATTCAGCTCCTCCTGCATAGCTATGATCCAGTCAGCGTCTTTCAGTGCGTCCTCAATCGTCTGAGGCTCTTCAGTAGACAAGAAGCAGGAATATAATGCACTTTCTCCTTGACAAAGTATGGATCTTGTCTTGACATTTGCTGAAGGATCTCCAATGATTAGGTCAGCAGTGTGAGAATCTAGCCACGATCTACGATGTTTCAGCTCTTCATCTGAAATTTGTTCAACACAGGTAGTAGGTGAATTAGGCATTTCAGTTGTACTATTCTGAGATTGAAGTAATTCAGTAATGAGAGTGTGATCTACTGAGTCACCAGGTTCAGGGGCATTCAGCTCAGGAACATTAACAATAGTTCCCCCTGAGTTGTTATTCTCAGTAGTGGTCTCAGTTATCTCTAAGGTTTCTTCATCGACCTGAGTTACCTGGGATTGACTCTGTTCGGGAGAGTCAATCGGCTCCCCTACATGTCTTCGCCGGTTGAGATTCAGTGGATTTGTCTTCAGTTTCCTCATCTGAATCATCATCCCAACAAAGCTGGATCTTTTCAGGTTTGTCTTTTAAGCTTAGATCCTGAAGCTGCTTACTGATGTCCTCAGATTCAGAATTTGAGTTATTGCTCTTGTCTTCAATAGCAAACTCATTAAAAACAACATGAGGGCTTTCCTCCACGCAAAGGGTCCGATAGTTGAATACTCTGAAAGCTTTGCTGACCCGAGAGTATCATATGAATACTCCCTGATCTAACTTGCTATCGAAAGTCTTCAGCTGATCTTTCCCATTATTGTGGATAAAGCATGAACAACCAAAGATATGGAAATAAGATAAAGAAAGCTTCCTGCCGTTCCATAGTTCATATGGTGTCCTCTTATGCTGCTTTGTCAGTAGAGATCGATTCTGAGTGTAACATGCAGTGTCAGTTGCTTCTGCCCAGAATTTGGATGGGAGTTATGAGTCTCCGAGTAGAGTTCTAGCTGCTTCCTTGAGAGTTCTGTTCTTTCGTTCAACAACTTCATTCTGCTGAGGTGTGCGGGCAGCCGATGTCTCATGCTCTATTCCTTCTGCTTTGCAGAACTCCTCTACCATGGAATTAAGGAACTCAGTTCCTCTATCTGAACGTATTTTCACAATCTTGGTGTTCTTCTCGACACTGAGCTTTTTCAGAAGCGTTGGTAACTCTGTTTTGACGTCAGACTTGTTGGCAATGAATATGACCCATGTGTAGCGCGAGTAGTCATCTATGACCACTAAAGCATACTTCTTACCTCTGATCGTCACTGGGGAGACTGGACCGAACAAATCCATATGTAGCAGCTGAAGGATTCCATCAGTGGAAGGAGATGGAACGGGTGGATTTTGATTCCTTGTTTGCTTTCCCTTCAGACATGCTTCACACTGAGTGTCTTTGCTGAATACTTCATTCGGCAGTCCCCTTGCTAGAGTGTTTCTTGCTAGTTTATTGAGCGTCTTGAAGTTGAGATGGCTGAGTCTTCTATGCCATAGCCACCCCGTTCGGTTGTCATTTTTCGCCAACAGACAAGCTTCAGGTTCAGCTGAGTTCCAGTCAGCCACATATATATTCTTCTTGCACGAACCTGATAACACTATTTTCCCTGTGGATTTATCAATAATATCACCGAAACTAGCGTCAATTATTACTTTATTCGAGTTATCACAAAATTGACTAACAGAGAGAAGGTTATGCTGAAGTCCTTCAACATATGATACTTTTGGAACTTTGGCAGTTCCAATGCTGAGTGTTCCATATCCTATAGTATAGCCTTTAGCATTGTCTCCAAACTCGATTCTGGGTCCTTCTTCAGGGATATAATTCTTCAGCAGACTCTTTTGGTATGTCATATGTCTTGAGCATCCGTTGTCCACATACCATGGGTCTTTGTGCACCTGCAAAACATAATTATATTCAGGTACCCTTTATTTTGATTTTGGGTCCTTAGATGTTAGTTTTAGTAACCCAAATCTGTCTAACAACCCTGGTGGTTTCAGACAGTGTCTTTCCACTTGAGTCAACATATCTCGACCACTCGGATCGGTCACGCTGACTTCGAGGCTTTTCGTGTTCGGGAGTCCGATCTTCTCGAGTAGGCGGATCGCCGACCTTTGCCTTTTGTGCGGCTTTTTTTTTCTGACTCTTGGAACCTCTTCTGACTATAGGATCATAGTAATATGACCCATACTGAGCTGGATGTGTCAACTTTGGAGGTCCATACTGATCAGCCAAATTGGATTTGTTGGTTCCCCCTTGATGGAACTGGGGTATGTTGGCACTGATCTTCTTGTCAGAATGCTGATGTGTAGGATGAGGTGCTTTCATCTTCTGCTTGTTCTTTGCTAGGGGGTTCAGTATGTTTGCGTTGATTGTCTCCCCTCGAACAAATCTATCAGCAAGCCTTACATCTGAGTGTACTGGGGCAGATGAGGAAGCTCCCTGGCTGAATCCAAGTCCTTCCTTACAGTGCTTTGGCTTGTTGCTTGCTAGCATAGCCTCCAACTTCTTTTTAGCGCCCATGTACCTCTCAGTCATCAGGTTTCTCCAGACATCATCACTTTTCTTCAGTGTATCATGCTCGGTCTGAAGTCCTGACAGTTCTTGCTTCGAGAGACTCGGCCAAGATCTTTCGAGTTAAGTCATTGGTCAGAACTGAGATCCGATCTTCTTGATGCTGAGACTTGGCCATCAGAGAGTTTATCTCCTCCCTGAGTCTCAACACAAGTCCTTCGGCTTCAGTAGCAACCTGACTCTCCTGAGAAAGTCTCTGATACTCCACTTTCAGGGTATCCAATTCCTGAAGAGTCTTACTGAGCTACAGACTCATCTGAATCTGTTCGTCGAGTAATTCTTCGTATGCGGTTGCGACGTCCACATTCTCATGTGCACCTGAAATAGTGTTGTGTGTGCAGTGTGAAGAGGGATTAATTGATTCATGAGAATTTACCTCATCCTCTTCTCCTGCCATTAGGCACTTTTTAGTAACTTCTTTAGCTCCAAGCTCTAGGGCCATGAAAGTTGCTTCATCATCGGATGAATACATGAAGGAGTCGACTTCTGAGATTTCACCGGCTATGTATGATTCTCTATTGTTAGCGAATTTCTCGCTCCTTGCTTTACGTTTTGCGCGTTCAACACTACTGAGCTCAGGACAGTCATACTGATAGTGTCCTGGCTTCATGCAGTTGTAACAGGTGATGACTCTTTCTTCTTTGCTTTCGCTCTCTTTTGATGGTGCTGAGTCATCCTTTTTCCTGCATTCAGAACAGTTTGAGTCAGGAGTGCGTTTTGGCGTGTAATCTGACTTACCTTTTGTTTCGCGGTAGGCTTTAGTCACTTTTCTATGCCTCTCCTTCTCCTTCTGATATTTCACAAGCGAGCAGCGCGTACTTCTGAGCGAGACTTCCTTCTTGTATGTCGTTAAGTGAAGGTTCGGGCCTTACTCGTCGTCTTGCTCATCGCGGGAGATGCTGTGCTGACTGATGCTTTGAAAGCATGGTCAATTTTGGTGTCAGCTTCAGTTCTCTGCTTCCGTTGAGGTCTGTCAAACTCGAATTTCTCTGCCTGAAGTTCTGAAAAGATATGGTTAGGAGTAACAATATCTAAGTCAGAATGACCAAATAAAGTGGCAAAAGGAGTCCAGTGTCCAGTGGCGAGCCCTCGGCATCTTCGCATTCATTTCTCGGTTGGAGAATGTCTTTCCCAGCCCGTTGATGGAGTTCATCGATTTGTAAATCTGACGTTTAGATCTTCTATTTTGTCACCAGGCATGAGAGACAAACTCTCCAATTTTTGGAGTTCCAACGCTAGTTTGTTTGCTTTGATCTTCTGAGTCCCCCGACTCTGTAGCGCTAGGGCGTCCCAGAGTTCTTTTGCAGTTTTGCATTCCTGAACCCTGCCAAGATAAGAATCACCCAGAGTGGTTAGTATGGCATTCCTGGCGACTCGGTCTAGGTTATGAAGTTTCTTCTCCTCAGGAGTGAAGAGACTTATGTCTTTAGGAATCTTCTTCCCAGTCACAATTCCTCCTCCATCAGCTTGATCCTGAGTCACGACGCTATCGAGCATGGGAACGATAGGTCCTTCCTCAAGCACTTCAGTCATACTATCGTGGAGGGAGGTCAGATGCGCCTCCATTCTGACCCGCCATACTCCATAGTTCTCTACTGAGAACATGGGTACCATCCTTATACCTGACATATCAGCCATAGAAAATAATGATATAAATGTAGAGTGATATGTAGTGAAAACGTTTTCTTCGGATTCGTTCAAGTAGACCAGTTTCAAGATAACAAGAATCTTAAAGAACTCCTGCTCTGATACCAATTGTTGGTCCCGAGAGTACGTTAGGTGTAGAGGGGGGGTGAATACACCTGAATCCGATTTTCTCAACTTTGAACACGAACAGTCCTGTTCAGGATAGTGCCGTACTGAAATAATTCAGCAGACCAAATAGCTGTTCTGAATCGTGTTTGGCAAAAAGTCTGACTCTACTGAGATCTGCTAGCTGACTGAGTCGGAATTCAGTATCAACAGTTAGAGTTCAGTGTACGGAAAAGTGTAAGCCCAATTCAGTTGAGTGGGAAAAACGTTTTATCAAAATAGTCTCAGTTCAGCAGTTAAATACAATTCAGTATGCTGAGACAGTTGAATGATGTTAAAAGATAGTTTTGCAGTTTGAACAGTCAAAATCAATGCAACAGTAAAAGAGCATAAGTAAACGACACAGAGAGTTTTAAAGTGGTTCGGATATCAATCGATCCTACGTCCACTGTCCCGAAAGATCAGGAGGCTATTTATTATACTAAGTTAGTCTCAGTCAGCTTGTACACAGGACAAAGCCGCGTCTTGAAATTTATACTGAGCAAGTCTCAGTTTACAAAGGTATTAAACTGAAGTGTTTGACAAACTTCTCCAACTATGAAAGAGTCCTTTTACAATAAGGATTAAGTTCAAATATGAACTCCTTCGTCTAAGCTATAGATAAATTCGGTTGAGCTTAGGGTTAGAGGGATAGGGAACGAGAATGTAGCTTCTAGAACGACGAACAACTGAGTTTGGCTATGGGTTCGTGTATCGTTGTTTGGATACTAGAGGCTTGTAAATCGGTTCAGCTTGGTTCCCTTAAGAGCTAAGATGTAGTCTTTCGCCGGAGATAGATCTTCGAGTTCTTGCGGAAGACTTAAGCTTTTCTAGATTGGCTCGTTTGAATGCTCTGGACGTTTTTATTCTCTTGATGTCTAAGTTCGCTTCAAATCTTGAATGATCCCTCTATTTATAGAGCAGAGGTTGGGAAAGATCCGTTGGAGACGATGATCCCTTTTTCTCTCTCTTTTGGTAGCAAACTGCTCTTTTTGAAGTAGGTAACAATGTCATTTCCCTCCTTTTCTGGAAATATGTTGACTTGCAGCTTTAGCAGGTAGAAGACACGTGTATGCTTGTCATTCGTCGAGGTAAATAAAGTGGTTGAGACAGAACAGACATCGAGGCAAACTGAAGCTGACTTCTCTCTTCCTCGTATTTGACTATGCTGATTGTCTTTCAAAAAGATCTGACAGTTCAGAAGACTGTCTGCCGATGCTGAGTCTGATCCTGTATTCAATAGATAGATAGCTGAGGTTATTCTACTGATGGTCAGCTCTGAGTTCAGTGAACTAATCCTGCTGAGTTCAGTTCAGCTCCTTTCAGTATACTGCTCCTACTGAGTCCAGTTCATACTGAGTCTTCTGCAACCGGTACTGAGGCTGATAAGCTACTAAGCGCCTGAGCCAGTGCAGAGCATCTACTGAGTCTGAAACCTCAGAGACGAAAATAATTACAACGGAATGGTTCATCAATCAGATAGGGTTTTGGGATCTTCAAATCTTCACACAGATTCAGAGCACGAGGCTACTGAGCTTGGGTCAGTACAGAAGATAGAATCATTTCCCACTAAGTGTAACTGTGCTGAGGATGGAATCATCACCCAACATATAGTGTTAAGTATTTCTAATTGCTATTATCTCTTAAATAATTTATGTATCCATTTGATATTTTACATTCGTGAATAATAATAATTATGTTAAAAATATTATTAGAATTATAAAAAAAATTAATTAATACTCCACCCACGTACTATATATCTATTTATTTAAATATTAAACATATATTAAGTATACTTATTTTATCAAATAATATCCACACAAGTATTATGTATCTGTAGATTTAAATATAATTATAAGTGTTTTAATTAAATAATATTAGGTATACCTTTTAATTTTGGTGTACCATTATATATCGATATACCGTTAATATTTGATATACTGTATTTAACGGTACACCGAAGATCGGAACGGTATATCAATAAGACGGTACGATATATAGTATGATCAATTTAATTATTAAATATTCAGTATATCGAACATCGATATACCGTACAGTGTGGTACGATAACGGTATGATAAATCCTCATACCACTATTTTCGGTGATGTATACGGTATGACGAAAAAAATCTCATTATGACTAGCCCTAGGTTTAATGGTGAGAGACTTTTGATTCTTCTAATGGGATGCAATGGAAGTGAAGGAGTAGATGTTGGTAGGTTGTAGTTTCAATGATCTTGAAGAGGAACATCATGATTGTTTGGATGATAAAGTAGTCTAGCTACTAGCCTACTTATCTTGAACGAGGAGCATGCCATCACCCCATTCCACCCCAAAAAAATATGGCATGTATCACCCCATTCCACTCCACTAACATTGTTGAATTAGAAGCTTATGAGATGGATCAAGAATAGTATCCACTACTTTACTCCCTGTTGGTCCCGAGATTAAACTTTCAGGTGTGGGGGGGGGGTGAATACACCTGAAAATAATTTCTTAACTTAAAACGCGAACAGTCCTTTTTAGGAGAATATCGTACTGAACAAGTTCAGTAGACCAAATATACTGTTCTGAATCGCGTGGCAGAGTGACTGACATCACTGATGCCTGCTAGCGGACTAAGGTAAGAATTCAGTACCGTTCAACTAAAGTTCAGTAAGTGCGGAAATGTGTAGGCCTAAATTCTGAAAACTTTTTTAAGAAGACAATTTCAGTATATTAGTGCGATCGATTAAGTTTTGCTGAAATTCAGTTGAATGATTTTAGAAATATTTTCAGTATGAACAGTAATCAATGCAATAGTAAAAAGACAGAACACATGCAATTTTAAAGTGGTTCGGATCCAACAATCCTACGTCCACTGTCCCGAAAGATCAGGAAGCTATTTATTATACTGAGATAGTCTCAGTCGGTTTGTACACTGGACAAACACTGGTCTTGAGATTTATACTGAGCAAGTCTCAGTTTACAAGGTATCAAACTAAAGCGTTTGATAAATTCTCCAACTATGAAGGAGTCCTTTACAATAAGGATCAGTTCAAATATGAACTCCTTCGTCTAAGCTATGGATAAGATCTGCTGAGCTTAGGTTAGAGGGATAGGGAACGAGAAAGTGGCTTCTAGAGCAACGAACGGTTAAGTATAGACTTGGGTTCGTATTTAGTCACTTTGATACTAGAGGCTTTATGATCTAGTTCAGCTTGGTTCCCTATGAGCAAGTATGTCGCCTTTCACCGGAGATTACTCTATGAAGTTCTTGCAGAAAGCTTAAGTCATTTTGAGTTTCCCGTAAATGCTCTTGTGTTCTCGTATATTCGCTCGGTAGGTGAGATTAAATTTGAAATCATCCCTCTATTTATAGAGCAGAGACATGGAAAGATCCGTTGGAGACGACGATCCATGTGTCTCTCTCTTCTGGGTAGCTAACGGCTCTTGCAAAGTATGGTGGCAGAGTCCTTTCCCTCCATTTCTGGAAAGTTGTTGACTTGCAACTTTGATCAGAAAGTAGACAGCTGGCCGCTTGTCAATGGTCGAGGCTGACGAAAGTAGGTGAGACAAATAGACTTCAAGGTTAATCTTAAGCTGACTTCTCTATACCTCGTATGACTCTGCTGATTTGACTTAATAGATCCTGACAGTCAGAAGACTGTTCAGCCGTTGCTGAGTCTGATCTAGATACAGTTGCATACTCATGCTGAGTTAGCTCTACTGAAGATCAACTCTGAGTTCAGTGAACTACTCCTGCTGAGTTCGGTTCACTGACTTCTTTCAGTATACCGCTCCTGCTGAGTCTAGTACTACTGAGTCTTCTTCTTCTGGTACTGAGGCCGATAGTCTGCTGAATAGCCAGCCGACAGAATTGAGCTCCTGAACCAAAATGAAGAGTGTCTACTGAGTCTGATACTCTAAGAGACAAGACAACAAAATACAACGGAATGGTTCATCAGTCAAAGTAGGGTTTTGGGATCTTCAAATCATCAGAGCACTAGGCTACTGAGTTGTCTTCCAACAATTTGTGGAGGGACTGAATCATCTCCCAACATTTTCCCCCTATTTGATGATGCCAAAACCTAACACTGTAGCTATCAGAAACAAAGCTCCTTACAAATATTACAAGTAGAATCAGGGAGTTGTTCTTCAAGTTCTAGACTACTGAGGGAATACAGGGAAGAAATGCCAGATCCTATATAGAAAACTAACAGCAGTTTCCCCCTTTCTAACAACATTTCCTCCCAAAACTACCTAGCCAGAATCTAACAAACGAAGCAAGAACTGACAGATATAAATATCCAGTGAGTGTGTGAGTCGGGAATCACTTGAGTGATTGATTAGAGATGTGGGTAAGAATAAAAAGAAACAAGGCGCAACATGTAGACAAGAGGTTTACAGGATATTGTCGTAAGGCCGAATAACGAATGATGTATTATATATGGAGAAATGTCATGCACATGACATGCGGACTTGGCTATTCTAATTAAAATCGTTAAATACAAGAAGCTATCTATCATCTTTTCTATTACCTTTTATATTACTGGGTCTTTGAAGTTCCTATTAGATTTGTCCTCGGGGAGTGGCATCCATACATTATGGGGTAAGTAACTTTCCTCGGCCTTGGAACGGATCTCACCCGTATCGACTTTGTCTTCATCCTCATCCGATTCTTGGACCTAATCAATTGAGGGTTTTTCCTTGATTTCCTTTTCACTTACCCCTTATGCAGTAACCATCAAGCTTGTTGTGGGAGGGATAAGTCTTGGAGCTGGGACCACCGACATCAATCTTATGCTATGGCTTTCTCGAGAGAAAACTCATCAGCATAGATCTCGTGTGAAAATCGGTCTTCGAAGCCATTCAAAGATCCGGCAATAGGACTTGTTCATATCAGGCCAGTATCTCCAGAAGTAGAATCTTATGATATAATCTGCCTTCAGTGTCTCCTACTTCCGAGTCTGTTCCCATGGCATCCAATCATCAACCCGGGCCATCTGTGGATCTTGCGGTCTGTAGGCTTCCTCAGTCTTCTATATTTGTAGGGAATGTCAGCTTTCTCAGGTATCCTCTGGCTTGCTTCCTTCTCAGCCTTAATCCTCAGAGCTTCTAGATCAGCAAGTCTGAGCCTTTCTCTAGCTGCTTCAATCTGCCTGGCTTCAGCTCCTCTGTCTAGGTACCTTTCCATCTGATCCCATATTTCCTGCATCTCTTGCTCTTGAGCCATTGAAGGGACATAGGAAGGCGCATGCTCTTCTTCCTTTGAGTCAGCAGGTGTTGAAGATTTTTCTTTGGAAGTACCCTGCTGACCAGATTGCTGTTGCTTCTGATTTCTTTCTTTTTCATTATCTGCTTCATAACTTAGCTTCAGAGTTCTTGGGGGCAGCCTTGTCCTAGGCTTCCTTCCCCCTGCTGAAGCCTTTTTTTTGCCATAGGTTGGCTTTTTCTTTGGCTTGTTGGCAGCCTCAGCCTCGGCAATTTCCCTAGCTAGCTTTTCATCAGCTGCTATCCGAGCTTCTTCCTCAGGAGTGATGAACCTTTTGGTTCCTTTCTTTTTGGTAGGAGTGGGAAGATTCAGTACTTTCTTTCCCTTTTCTTGCACTGGAGGAGGTAGAGGAACCTCTTCCTCTTTTGAATCCTCCTCTGCATACTCAGCAATTTCTTTGATGATGTCGCTTGGAGTCTGAGTTGCTTGAGTAGCAGATTCCTTAGGTTGTCCTGAGCCACTTGGGCCAGTCTCAGCATGCACTACTGCCCCTGCTGCTGAGACACCCTGGGCCTCACCCTATGCAGTCTGAGTAGTGGGACCAGTGAGAGCAGATTGCTGAATCTGAGTCGCTCCTGCCACTCTCCTTACTCCTTTTGGTACTCTGAGTACATTCTCCTTTCCTTCAGGTACTTTCTCCTTTCCTTCCCCCTTTTTGGCATCAGCAAATAAACCCAGGGTAGGGATCTGTACCTTCTTATTCAGACTTGAGTAGGCTGAAGCAAGTTTGTCCAAGGCATCTTGCAGCTTCACAAGCCTCTCATGGAGCTTGTTCCTCTCATCTATTAAATGCTCAGTGTACTTCTTCTGAGAGTTCTCCACTTCAGTCTGAATATCCTTCAACCTCTGATCCACTTTATCTTCTATGGCCTTCTGAATGGTTTGGAGTCTGATCTCGGAGGCCTGAGAGATAGAAGACATGGATGCAGTATGAGTTGACTGGGCTGCCTTGTATTCTTCCAGAAGTTTAGCTTAGCCAGCTTCCATCAGCTTCAGTTGCTCTTCGAAGTTGGCTCTTTGAGTGGCAAGTGCGTCGGTCAGAATCATTGAGAAGTCAGGGCCAGGAGTGTTTTGATTTGATGTTCTGAGCCCCTTTATCTCCGCACTCTGAGCCTGCGTGGACTGCCTCCACCTCTTGTAGATGGCACGGGCGAGGAGTCTATTCTGAGTGCCTTGACTCCTCAGTGCCCTGGCTACTGACTTCGAGCGTCGGCTTTTAAGGCTGGGCGCTACCTGGAACGCAGACTCCAGCAATAGTCTGTACTGGTTCCGCCGTCTTTGAGGTACCAGCCACCGACTTTCCTAGAGCAAGGATGCTGAGTGGTGGTTCAGCAGTAGTAGTAGGAGCATCCTTGTCCAGTTGAGTTCCCTCATCAGGCTTCTCAGGGCCTGATTCACGGGGTGGGTCCTGACCATCAGAATTTGACCCATCTGAGGGCGCCATTGCTGAAGTGGGTTGGCGATCGTTCAGCATGGCGAGCATGACAGCCCTCAGGTTGTCCAAGGAACAGATGCTAGAAGGCTCTGAGTAGCCTATCTTGTTCCTTATCAATCAACCCCTCTTCGTGGAGTTGTTCGCAGGAGTGGTGCTGGATCAACTTGTTTAATGTTGACCACTCCTGGAACCAGATCAGTGCGTGGAGCCTAGCCTGCCTCGCCAATATGATTAGATCTGCATGGCTGGCTATCTCCGGAATATGTTCAGAAATCTCTCGGGAGACTCTTGATTGCAGAGCAGACGCCTCCATCCCATTTGATTCTGATTCAGGTCTTCCACTTCTATCGAAGACTGTTGCTTCTCAGTAGATGGGATGCTGCTGAGTGGAGGGATATCCAAGGGGCTCTGAGAAGTAGAGATCGATTCAGTTTCTACCCCTTGGTCCACTATTTCGCCTTGTTCAGTGGAGACGGCTTTCCACTGACACGGTCTTCTCTGAGGACTCAGCCTCATCCCTTAGCTGTAAAGGCGGTTCAACTACGATCTCACTGACTTTCTTCAATCACTTTTTCGGTGTCTTAGGAGTAGACTTGGGAGGCGACCTCTTCTTTGTAGGTGTTGAGGTCTTCTGAGCTCCAGTCTTGGGATCAGCAGGCCCTGACCCAATTTGCTGAAGGGCCGCTGCTCTGCTCTGGAATCTGAGTTTCTTCAGATTGAAGTATAGCTTATCAGCATATACTACGTTGTCAGCTCCACATAAGTCTCCTATCAAGACTGATAGCTTTAATCCGTATAAGAGCTTTCCCTTCACGGCTAGGCGTTGGGATGATCTGTCAAACCTGGCGGCCTGAGTCTTGAATTCATTGAGAAAGAACTCAGACCAATTGATCTTAGCGTGATCGTATATGGCCATCATCAGCTGAATCTTTGGCCTCGATACTTGATCAAAAGAACTGGCCTGACTCCTCAGTAGCTGAGTGACGATGTAGGCGAGGGCTCTGAATTGTGGGAGCATGGCGTTCTTTGGGAAGGCTACTCTGAATGTTGTAGGCTTCTCGCATAAAGTCCATAAATACTCGGCCATAAGATCTTCCTTGTATCCCACAATATTGAATCCCTCATTTGGAAGTTTGAAGCTACGCTGAAGAGCTTCCTTTATAGACATCATCTTGATTTATGAAATAGCATCGGAGGGGCCTCCAACCGTATGACTCTGAGTTCAAGTACGACTCAGCTATTTGGCGCGGAAGGAAGTACGATGGCTTCCTTGACAGAAAAGTCTCCCATGAAGTCGAGCTTGCAGGGATCGAACTCCATCATCGGTTCGCACCAGACACGATCCTTTTCTAGGATTTCTTGCATATCCAAGGGAACACTAACGAATGATCCTGCCATGATTTATATTCTGAAAATGAAAAATATTAGTATCAAATGGAAAAATATTATAAGTATCATATACGATGATGAATAATCATTAAAGATTTACCAAAGAGTTTCTGAGATTTTGAGATAGAAATTTGCAAGTAAACGAAGGCTATTCTCAGAAAATCTAGAGCTTCGAAAAATTTGCAGAGTGAAAATGGCGGTTTCTAAACTTTGAACGTGTTTTTATATATTAAAGAAGATGAACAGTTAAAAATCCACGGTTCAGTTTGAAATTGCTTTATGAGATGGACGGCTAGGATTTAATGTTATAAAATAGGTAATGATCAATTTAGCCGCCTAGGTCAAAATAAAGTTGTAACTAGCCAAATAAGTAACTTGATACGACATGCATTTAATGCGCCACAGAGTTCAACATGCTTTACATAGAATGTCGTGTATTAAATGTAAATTGTTATATTAAATGACATTTTCTAAGGCAATGAATATGAAGCTGAATCTGAGTCATAAATTCACATAATATTTCATTGGCTACAGAGTAGAGATACGCAAACCTGTCAGCTGAACATTGTAGTCAGCTGATACCTCGTGTATGTGGTTGCTGAGTCTCTACGTGTTGAATTTACTCAGTACTGAGAGTGAACATTCCCCCTTGTTGATGCTCCTCTCCTGAATCCACTTACTGACTGGAGTCTGTAGGGTCCAGCAGACCTAGCTCTACTGAAAGTTCTCTGAATCTGGCTTCAGCTAGAGGCTTGGTCAGAATATCTGCCCTTTGATGGTCAGTATGAATCTTTTCCATCCTGATATCCTTCTTTTCGACATGATCACGAATGAAGTGGTGTTTGATGTCCACGTGTTTGCATCTAGTATGAAGTACAAGGTTCTGAGTGAATGCAATTGCACTGGAGCTGTCGCAGAAGATCGGCACTTCATTCTGAATGACATCATAGTCACGTAGCTGCTGTTTCAGCCAAAGGATTTGGGCGGAATAACTTACGGCATCCATATATTCAGCTTCAGTAGTTGACGTCGCTACTGAATGTTGTTTCTTTGAAAACCACGAAATCAGCTTACTGCCAAGGAACTAACAAGTTCCAAAAGTTGACTTTCGGTCAATTCTATATCCTGCATAGTCAGCATCAGAATAACCAGTTAGTTTAAGATTATCATCTGTTGGATACCATAAACCCATGTCAGGTGTTCCTCTGAGATAGCGGAGAATCTTCTTTGCTGAGTCCATGTGACTCTGCTTAGGATTCGCCTGAAATCGAGCGCAGACACCTACAACATAAGTTATGTTAGGTCGAGTAGGAGTTAGATATAATAATGAACAAATAATAGCACGAAATTCAGTACGTCTACTGATACTCATTCTTTGTCAAGATCAATCTTCATGTTCATGTTCATCGGGATCTTGATTGGTTTGTCGGATGTGCAACCGAACTTTTTGATGAGGTCTCGAGTGGATTTGCCTTGATTGATGAATGTTCTTTTCGTAGATTGTTTGACTTGAAAATCGAGGAAATAATTCATCTCTCCCATCATTGACATCTCAAATTTATCCTTTATCATTTTCTCAAATTGTTGACACATGATGACGTTCTTTGATCCGAAGATTATGTCATCTATGTAGATCTGCACAAGTAAGATGTCGTCTTCCAGTCGAATGCTGAATAATGTGCAGTCTACTGTGCCCTTCTGAAAACTTTTCTGAAGAAGAAACTCAGACAGGGTATCGTACCAAGCCCTAGGTGCTTGTTTTAACCCGTACAAAGCCTTTCTGACTCTGTAGACCTGATGTCCCTGCTGAAAGCCGGGAGGCTGTTCTACATAGACTTCCTGTTTCAGCATGCCATTCAGGAATGCAGACTTCACATCCATTTGATAAACTCTGAATCACTGATGTGTTGAGTAGGCTATGAATAGTTTGATTGCCTCCAATCTTGCAACTGGAGCGAAAGTTTCGTCGAAAGCTATCCCTTCAGCTTGACAATAGCCTTTTGCCACGAGTCTTGCTTTCTTCCTTACTATAACGTTGTTTTCATCTCGCTTGTTCTTGAAGACCCATTTAGTTCCATTCACATGTTGATGCCGGGGTCTGTCAACCAGCTCCCATACTTCATTTCTCGTGAATTGATTCAGCTCCTCCTGCATAGCTACTATCCAATCAGCATCCTTAAGTGCATCCTCAACTGACTGAGGTTCTTCAGTAGACAAGAAGCAGGAATATAATGCGCTTTCTCCCTGATAGAATCTGGATCTTGTCTTTACGCTTGCTGAAGGATCTCCAATAATCAGGTCAGAAGTGTGAGCGTCCAGCCACGATCTACGATGTTTCAACTCTTCATCAGAGATTTGTTCAACATAGATAGTAGGTGAGTTAGGCATTTCAGTTGTACTATTCTGAGATTGAAGCAATTCAGTTACTAGAGTTGGCTCTACTGGGTCACCAGGTTCAGCGGCATTTAGCTCAGGAATTTCATTTGTTCCCCCTGAATTATTATTCTCAAGTAGAGGTCTCAGTTACCACTTGGATTTCTTCATCGACTTGAGTTACCTGGGATTGACTCTTGTCCAAGCAGTGTCAACTGCTCCGCCTACTTCTCGCCGTGGCCGAGATTCGCAGACTTATCTTCACTTTCCTCTTCTGAATCATCATCCCAACACAGCTGGATGTTATCAACTTTATCTTTCAGGCTCAGATCCTGTAGCTGCTTACTGATGTCCTCAGACTCTGATTTAGAGTTCCTGCTCCTGTCTTCAGTAGCAAACTCATTAAAAATAATATGAGGGCTTTCCTCCACGCAAAGGGTCCGGTAGTTAAAAACTCTGAAGGCTTTGCTAACCCGGGAGTATCCTAAGAAGACTCCCTGGTCTGACTTGCTATCAAAAGTCTTTAAGTGATCCTTCCCATTATTGTGGAAAAAGCACGAACACCCAAAATATATGGAAATAAGATAGAGAAGGCTTCCTTTCGTTCCATAATTCATATGGTGTCTTCTTATGCTGCTTAGTCAGTAGAGATCTGTTCTGAGTGTAACATGTAGTGTCAGCAGCTTCTGCCCAGAATTTGGTTGGGAGTCCTAAGTCTGCAAGCAGGGTTCTTGCTTCTTCTTTGAGTGCTTTATTATTCCTTTCAGCAACCCCATTTTGTTGAGGCGTGCGCGTGGCAGACGTCTCATGCTCTATGCCTTCAGCTTTGCAGAACTCCTCCACCATAGAATTCAGGAACTCAGTTCCTCTGTCTGAACGTATCTTTATAATCTTTGTGTTCTTCTTGACACTAGGCTTTTTCAGATGCGTTGGTAACTCTGTTTTGACGTCAGACTTGTTGGCAATAAATGTGACCCATGTGTAATGTGAGTAGTCATCAGTGACCACTAAAGCATACTTCTTGCCTCTGATCGTCAACGAAAAGACTGGACCGAATAAATCTATATGTAGCAGCTGAAGGATTCCATCAGTGGAAGGCGATGGAACAGGAGGATTTTGATTCCTTGTTTGCTTTCCCTTCAGACATGCTTCACACTAAGTGTCTTTGCTGAATAATTCATTCGGCAGTCCTCTTGCTAGAGTGTTTCTAGCTAGCTTGTTGAGCGTCTTGAAGTTGTGACGGCTAAGTCTTCTGTGCTAGAGCCACCCCGTTCTGTTGTCGTTCTTCGCCAACAAACAAGCTTCAGGTTCAGCTGAGTTCCAGTCAGCTACGTAGATATTCTTTTTGCGCGAACCTGACAACACTGTTTTCCCTGTAGATTTATCAATGACATCACAGAAACCAGCGTTAAAAATTACTCTATTCGAGTTATCACAAAATTGACTAACAGAGAGAAGATTATGCTGAAGTCCTTCAACATATGATACTCTTGGAACTGTAGCGGTTCCAAGGCTGAGTGTTTCATAGCCTCTGGTATAGCCTTTTGCGTTATCTCCAAACTCGATTTAGGGTCCTTCTTCAGTAGTATAATTCTTCAGTAGGTCCTTCTGGTATGTCATATGTCTTGAGCGTCTGCTATCCACATACTAAGGGTCCTTGTGCACCTGCAAAGCAGAATTATATTCAGGTACCCTTTATTTTGATTTTCGGTCCTTAGATGTTAGTTTTGGAAACCCATATCTGTCTCACGACCCTAGTGGTCTCAGACAGTTTTTTCCCACTTTGATAAACATACTTGACCACTGGACTGGTCAATGCTGACTTCTGAGGCTTCACAGGTTCAGGAGTCCTGATCTTCTAAGTAGGTGGACTATGGACCTTTGCCTTCTGCACGGCTTTCTTCTTCTTCTTCTGACTTTTAGATCCTCTCATGAGTATAGGATCATAATAATATGACCCATACTAAGCTGGATGTGTCAGCTGCGGAGGTCCATACTGATCAGCCCACTTAACTTTGCTAGTTCCCCCTTGACTGAACTGGGGTGATTTGGAACTGATCTTTATGTCAGAATGTTGATAACTGGGATGGAGTGCCTTCATCTTTTGTTTGTTCTTGGCTAGGAGGTTCAGTATCTCTGCGTTGATGGTCTCCCCTTGAACAAATCTATCAGCTAGCCGGTTTTCTGAGCATACGGGGGCAGATGAGGAGGCTCCATGGCTGAATCCAAGCCCCTCCTTGCAATGCTTAGGTTTGTTTCTGGCTAGCATGACCTCAAGCTTCTTTTCAGCGCCCATGTACCGCTCTATCATTAGATTCCTCCAGACATCATTACTTTTCTTCAGCAGTTCATGCTCGGTCTGAAGTCCTGACAACTTTTGCTTCAGTAGACTCAGTTCAGTATCTTTCTGAGTCAAGTTATTGGTCAGTACTGAGATCTGATCTTCTTGATGCTAGACTTGGCCATCAGAGAGTTAATCTCCTCCCTGAGTCTCAACACAAGTCCTTCAAACTCAGTAGCAACTTGACTCTCCAGAGAGAGTCTCTGATTCTCTGCTTTAAGGGTATCCAACTCCTGAAGAGTCTTACTGAGCTGCAGGCTCATCTGAATCTGTTCGTCTAACAGTTCTTCGTAGGCAATCGAGACGTCCAGATTCTCATCTGCACCTGAAATAGTGTCTTGTGTGCAGTGTGAAGAGGAGTTAAATGGAGCGTGAGAGTTTACCTCATCCTCTTCTCCTGCCATGAGACACTTTTCAGCATCTTCTTCAAGCTCTACGACCTTGAATACCGCTTCATCGTCAGATGAATCCATGAAGGAATCAACTTCATCTGAGTCATCTGAGAGTTCACCAGCTATATATGCTTAACGCTTCTTGATTAACTTCTCCCTTCGAGCTTTGCATGCTGCTCTCTCGGTAGTACTGAGCTCAGGACAGTCATAATGATAATGTCCTGGCTTCTTGCAGTTGTAGCAAGTAGTGACTCTCTCTTCTTTGCTCTCGCTGTCTTTCGACTGAGCTAAGTCTTCTTGTTTCCTGCATTCAAAAGTGTGCTAGTCAGGAGTGTGCTTAGGTGTATACTCAGACTTACCCTTGGAGTCTTTGACGAGTCTCGAGAGTTTTCTGCGCATCTTCTTCTCCTTCAGATAATTTACTATAAGCAGCGCGTACTTCTTTGCCAGGTTTCATTCTTGTATGTCACTGTGTGAAGGTTCAGCCTTGCTAGACGTGGGAGCTGCTGTGCTGACTGATGCTTTAAAAGCATGGTCGATTTGGGTGTCAGCTTCAGCTCGCTGCCTGCTTTGAGCTAGACCAAACTCGAACTACTCAGATTTAAGTATGAAAAGATATAGTCAGGAGTAACAATATCTAAATCAGAATGTCGCAATAAATTAGCAAAGGGAGTCCAATGACCGTCTGGTAGTGCCCTCAAAATCTTGAGATTCATTTTTCGGTTGGAGAATATCTTTCCTAGCCCGTTGATGGTGTTCATCAGATCCGTCAATTTGACTTAAGATCTTCAATCGTGTCACCAGGCATGAGAGACGGTCTCTCCAGCTTCTGAAGTTCCAGCGCCAGTTTGTTTGCTTTGATCTTCTGAGTCCCCCGACTCAGTAGCACTAGAGCATCCCAAAGTTCCTTCGTGGACCTGCAGTCCTTAACTCTCCCGAGATAAGAATCGCTCATAGTAGTCAGTATGGTACTTTTTGGCGACCCGGTCTAAGTTGTGAAGCTTCTTCTCCTCAGGGGTGAAGATACTCCTATCTTTGGGGATCTTCTTCCCGGTCACCATGCCTCCTCCTTGTGCTAGGTCCTGAGTTTCGACGTTATCAATCATGGGAACGATAGGTCCGTCCTCCTGTATCTCTGTCATGCTATCGTGGAGGGAAGTCAGATGTGCCTCCATTCTGACTCGCCATACCCCGTATTTCTCTACTGAGAACATGGGTACCATCCTTATTCCTGATATATCAGACATTTAAAATAGTGATACGAATGAAGAATGGTATGCAGTGAAAACGTTTTTTGGATCCGTTCAAGTAGACCAATTTCAGAATAACAAAAGTCTTATAGAACTCCTGCTCTGATACCAATTGTTTGTCCCAAGATTAAACGTTCAGGTGTAGGGGGGGGGGGTGAATACACCTGAAAATAATTTCTCAACTTAAAACGCGAACAGTCCTTTCTAGAGAATGCCGTACTGAACAAGTTTAGTAGACCAAATATACTGTTCTGAATCACGTGGCAGAGTGACTGACTTCACTGAGGCCTGCTAGCTGACTAAGGTCGAATTCGCCGCCGTTCGGCCAGGTTCGGTAAGTGCAGAAATGTGTAAGCCCAAATTCAGTTGAGTTAGAAAATGTTTTTAAGAAGACAGTTTCAGTATATTAGTGCGATCGATTAAGTTTTGCTGAAACTCAGCTGAATGATTTTAGAAATATTTTCAGTATGAATAGTAATCAATGCAACAGTAAAAAGACAGAACACGGGCAATTTTAAAGTGGTCCGGATTCAACAATCCTACGTCCACTGTCCCGAAAGATAAGGAAACTATTTATTATACTGAGATAGTCTCAGTCGGTTTGTACACTGGAAAAACACTGGTCTTGAGATTTATACTGAGCAAGTCTAAGTTTATAAGGTATCAAACTAAAGCATTTGACAAACTCTCCGACTATGAAGGAGTCCTTTACAATAAGGATCAGTTCAGATATGACTTCCTTCATCTAAGCTATGGATAAGATCTGCTGAGCTTAGGTTAGAGGGATAGGGAACGAGAAAGTGGCTTCTAGAGCGACAAACGGTTAAGTATAGAATTGGGTTCGTATTCAGTCGGTTGGATACCAGAGGCTTTATGATCTGGTTCAGCTTGATTCCCTATGAGCAAGTATGTCGCCTTTCCTCGGAGATTACTCTATGAAGTTCTTGCGGAAAGCTTAAGTCGTTTTGAGTTGCTCGTGAATGCTCTTGTTTTCTTGTCTGTTTGGTCGGTAGGTGAGCTTCAATTTGAAATCATCCCTCTATTTATAGAGCAGAGACATGGATAGATCCTTTGGAGATGACGATCCATATATCTGTCTCTTTTGGGTAGCTAACGACTCTTTCAAAGTATGGTGGCAGAGTTCTTTCCCTCCATTTCTGGAAAGTAGTTGACTTGCAGCTTTAATCAGAAAGTGGTCAGATGGCCGCTTGTCATTGGTCGAGGCTGAAGAAAGTACATGAGACAAACATACTTCAAGCTGAATCTGAAGCTGACTTCTCTATACCTCGTATAACTCTGCTGATTTGACTTAATAAATCCTGACAGTCAGAAGACTGTTCAGCCGTTGGTGAGTCTGATCTATATTTAGTAGCAAACTCCTGCTGAGTCAGCTCTACTGAAGATCAACTCTGAGTTTAGTGAACTACTTCTGCTGAGTTCAGTTCCACTGACTCCTTTCAGTATACTCCTCCTGTTGAGTCCCGTACTACTGAGTCTTCTTCTTCTGGTACTGAGGCCGATAGTCTGTTGAATAGCCAGCGGACATAACTGAGTACCTGAACCAAAATGAAGAGTGTCTACTGAGTCTGAAACTCTCAGAGACAAGATACAAAATACAACGGAATGGTTCATCAGTCAAAGTAGGGTTTTGGGATCTTCAAATCTTAAGAGCACTAGGCTACTGAGTTGTCTTCCAACAATTTGTGGAGGGACTCAATCATCTCCCAACACTCCCCTAATCCACGTAAGCTTCCAAGTGAGGACTCCCTCTCTCAAATCTAATGATAATGATAAGTTTGAATTTTTAAACAAGAAGACAACTAACCTACTCTTCCCACGTATAGATCCCATGTGACACAAGTCCCTCTCTCTATCTTTAAGCTTGTTAACTTATAGATTTAAAGCTTTCTCAAGTTGAGGTCTCAAAAGTTAATTTCCTAAAAAAAAGGTTACGTATATTTATATAGATACATACTCTTATAATCTAATGCATGCTAGGAAACATTACAACAATGTAATGAAATACGATGACAAAATGCTCTCCTAATGTGGTTCCTCATTTTTAAAACAAATTAATTAGATTTGTTCCTAAAGCTAAAATAAAATTCTTGAAGTCTTTCTAAGTTTCGCAAGGCGCAAATTCTCTAAAGCTTGTTCTTAACGACTAATATTCCAACTCTACTTTTAATATAATTTAGAAGTGTAGATAATAAAATTACGGTTTATTACACCACCCACGCCACAATGATGGAATCCAACACCATTACCGAGTTCACACCATCGAAAATGTACCCAGCTCCTCCACCGACAACATCTTCGACATAAACTACGTTGTCGTGTGTAGAAACGACTCAAACCTTCCAATTCCTGCGCGGCGTGGAGGTAGCCGACAGCGACGTGGAGGTAGCCAAGGACGGTACTAGCAAGATCTGCTTAGGGTGGAGCCAAGTCTCCAACTCTTTGGTCGATTTTCCTTACTCGGCGTCTTGTAGTCTAGAAATCTAAAGCAAATTCCATAGATTTGAAGAGTCTTACCCTAATGGGGCTTATTTCAATGCCGGATACGATTTAATCTGGCTGGAGTCTACGACTTGTGTTCCACCTAACGAAAGCCAACGTGAGGATGGTGAAGAGTCATGCCCTAACGGGGCTTATTTCAATGCCAAATATGATGCAATCTGGCCGGAGTTTGCACCTTGTATTCCGCCTAATGAAACCCAAGGTGAAGGTGTACAATCCTTCCCTAACGCGGATTATTTCTATATCGGATATGATGCAATCTTGAAGGAATCTACTCCTTGTATTCCACCTAACGATAACCAAGGTGATGGATTTAAAGAGTCCAGCCCTAAGGGAACTTATTTCAACGATGGGTATGATATATTATAGCAGGAATCTAACCTTAACAGGGCTTATTAGGTGAGATATATCTCTGCTTCTAATTGTGCCTTTAATACATCTATGTTCTTTGTTGTTTGAGTGAAGCATGTTGTGATAGATGCGTTTTCTTGGTCTAAAATGATAACACTATGCTCACTCTAGGTTAGATGGAACATATTAGTGAAATTCTTCATTTGAAATTGATATATGTTCTTAGTTATGGGGCTTGAGATAAGTTATGCTATTTGAGTATATATCTCATTGTAGTTCTGGTTGCTTGCTCTAAATTGTGGTTATGAATTGCTTTAATTTCCTTGTTTCTGAATTGGGGTTTCTGCTTGATAATATGAATTGTGGTTCTAGTTGTTAATCTAGTTATGGTATCTGATTGTTATCTGCTTGATCTTTCGATGTTATATGATTGTGGTTCTGTTTGGTAATATACATTGTGGTTATGCTTGTAGATCTAATTATGGTATCATGTTGTGGACATGGTTACATTTGATTGCGTTTCTTGCTCTGGTTTTGAAAATGTGAAATTGATTCGGGTTCTCAAATGTTATAAAATTCTTGCTTATAATTAGAGTTTCTGAAAATGTGATTGCGACTGTGTAAGATATGTTTGTCTTAATAAAGCAAATGACAAGCCTCATTGGTTGTGGTTCTGATTTTTGAACTATACAGTGGCAACTACACATGATAAAAAAATACATAATCATAACATAAATATATTCTTGTCAATATGTAATCTCTCACATAAAAGAAGCTAAATATGTTTCATAGACAAATTTGCTATACAAAATAGGCTAAATCTGTTTCACAGATAGACAGCTATACAAAGATGCTATAATGTTATTTACTACGATTAATTTTCAGAAGCATATTATTAACCTCAGCCTAGTCCACAACTCTTCCAACCCTTCCACAATGTCATTCTCTAGCTTATAGGTTATGTTGTCCCCAACTAAATCTGGAGAAACTTCCAAGTCTCAGGGAAGTTCATTCTATCTGAGTAACACATCTTTCCTCATATGAGGAATTTTATATGTATTATGCCCCTTCACATTCATTATCTCCACCATACAACCTTGTAAGCTTAAGAATACCTTATTTAAGGTTAGAGGGGATAAGTCTACATATGAATAAGACTATGCATTCACTAATTGATCAACATTGGTGCAATCTGACTATGGATGTTCTGGATGGTCCTATACCACCCAAGATCATTGATATTTGTGTCAGGTGTATTAGGTGGTTGGTGAACAATCCTTATGCCATAGTCCTATTTACTGGCTGTTTCCCTAAAGTTTGGATCAGTATGATTTATGTGTTGGCGTGCATTATCCTTCTGTATGAATATTAATTTACTTGACGCAGGAGCATTTAGATCTGACTACAGGGAGTATCTGTGGTAAAAAAAAATTAAGCAAGTTTTGCATTTTTAGAATCTAAAGTTAATAGCATATTAAGCATGCAAAATGTGTTATAGATTACCTCATTTTCTGCCATTTAGTTATGTTTGGTCAGAATTTGTTTAGGATTCAGATTGTAGGCAGAATCTGAATCTGAATTGTGCTGCCATCTTTAAAATTTCATATCTAAAGATGCAAACATATTAAGAGATTCTGGTAGAAAAGACAGGGAGAATATGATTCAGACTCTGTTACATACATAATTTTGCTCTTAACTAAGCACATTAATGTACAGGCTGATAAAAGATTCTTGTACAAACACTAATCAGAATCTGATTTGTGATTCAGATTCTAACGTGTAGTCTACAAATACAGAATCTACATAAATTTTAATTTTTCAAATTTTGGACTAAATAGCTGCTTACTATTTACAAAGTCTGAATATAAGACACCCATATTTTCCGCATACAATGAAAAGATGTAATATTCCATACCTGAGTAGTCAAACACTCATTGATCACATATTTTGTTATGGATGGAATATGTTTAGTCTCTAATGCCCTTTAGGTCTTTTTTGGCTTGCTCTGATGGTTGCAACCTTGTGTGTGAAGGGAAATATCCCAATTTTGCCATCAAATAGAACTGTACCATCTTCAGCAAATGTAGACCTAGCTACTGCTCACATGAACATCACTTTATTTATGAATTTCTTATTTTGGAAAGACCTATGTGGCTCTACCTCACTAGGAGTTAGATAGAATATGTGTGCATCCTTACTTAGGTAGAACCATTTTTCATCTATGTGCACTGTGTTTTGCATATTCTTGAGCTTAAGTGATGAAAACCGAAAAGTAATTTACGGAAGTAAGGAAACGTAACTTGCAAATTCAGATTTCCACCTCTCAATTGCTATGGCCACGTATTAAATTTGCAAAGCAATATGATGCACTTCTCTTCTCAATTTCGATACCTCAGCCGCACACAATATTATAATAAAATCTGAAATTGGAATTAATGTCAAACTTGATCACGGAATACAATCAATGCAGCCAAAGAAAATTCATCCCGCATAGTCACGATATAAGCCACGCATAATATTCTATGGATGTATGAAATTGAAATTGAAATTAACAATCAAAATCGTTCACGGAAAGAAAAACGGAATCGAATAATAAATCCTACGAAACCGACGTGGTTTCGTCCCAATCAAAACTCTAGGTCTTGCCCTATTCCAAATCCCAAAACAAATGTGCTTAGTACTAAGGGTTCTCATCCCTTTTTATAAGGATGGATACCCACAAAACATACCAAAAATACTATAATTAAATTATAGAAATAATAATAAAAGGGAACGAATATATCTTCTCATATCTCAAAATCTTTCTTTCCATATCTCGTCAAATCTTCTCATATCTCGAAATTTTTCTTTCCATCTTCTGATTGCATCACATCAACTTCCGCCCCCTCAAAAACAACCTTCTCCTCAAGGCGGAAATCCAGAAACTGATTGCGTAACTCCTCCAATTCCACCCACGCAGACTCTTCTTCTCCTCGATCATTCCAACGAACTAACAACTCTAGCGATTTCGGCAACGTAGGCCCCACCGAATGATCCCCCACCCTAAATTCCACTTCACGGCAACTTTTATTTGTTTGATTTCGCATTCTTCGCATTCGATCTTGTGCCCGTTCTAAATTCACCCGAAATTGCTTCTCAAATTTATCCCGTGACAATACTACGTCCAAGACCGCGGCCATGCGGCATTCCTCTAACAAATGCCTCATCCCTCTAGACGGCGGCCATCCATAGGCCAACTCAAATCGAGTAGCCACGCGACGAGCCGTGATCGGAGTACGGCGTGGGATAACAAGTCCATACTTTGGCAATCTATCCACCACAACCAAAACACAAGAATTTTCCTTTGTTGACGGAAGACCGAAAATGAAATCCATTGAAATATCCTCCCAAATTCACGAAGGAATCGGTAGTGGATGCATCATAACAGAGTGGTCCATTCCAGCCCATGAGTCCACGGTCTTAACTCTCTGTAAGTTCTGCCCATTAAGGTTCTCAAAATCGGTTTTAAGAGATGTATTTTCTTCTCTGAGATCATTCTTCTCCTGGGTATGCTCACGTGACTCCTCACTTAGTGCAACATTTTCGGAGTTTAATCTTTCAAGTTGAGAGGTCAAATCCTTTATCATTTGAATCGTATCCGAAATAATAGCTGCTCTATCATTTTTAGGCCTATTTGGATCTCGGGCATTCCCAAACCCCATGAATTGCTCATTGGTCATTATACACTTCGCCTTAGGCCTATCTGGATCTCGGACATTCCCCAACCCCATGAATTGCTCATTGGTCATTATACACTTCGCCATGAATTTGATTGCAGATTTCGACTAGCTCTCGTTATACACCGTTAGATCCGGTAGGTCGGACCAATTGATGAAAACCGAAAAGCAATTTACGGAAGTAAGGAAACGTAACTTGCAAATTCAGATTTCCACCTCTCAATTGCTATGGCCACGTATTAAATTTGCAAAGCAATATGATGCACTTCTCTTCTCAATTTCGATACCTCAGCCGCACACAATATTATAATAAAATTTGAAACTGGAATTAATGTCAAACTTGATCACAGAATACAATCAATGCAGCCAAAGAAAATTCATCCCGCATAGTCACGATATAAGCCACGCATAATATTCTATGGATGTATGAAATTGAAATTGAAATTAACAATCAAAATCGTTCACGGAAAGAAAAACGAAACCGAATAATAAATCCTACGAAACCGACGTGGTTTCGTCCCAATCAAGACTCGAGGTCTTGCCCTATTCCAAATCTCAAAACAAACGTGTTTAGTACTAAGGGTTTCATCCCTTTTTATAAGGATGGATACCCACAAAACATACCAAAAATACTATAATTAAAATATATAAATAATAATAAAAGGGAACGAATATATCTTCTCATATCTCGAAATCTTTCTTTCCATATCTCGTCAAATCTTCTCATATCTCAAAATCTTTCTTTCCATCTTCCGATTGCTTCACATCATTAAGCTTTTGCATGACTATAGCAAACTCTAGTGACTCCAGGAAAAACTGTAATATTTTCAATTGGTTTTGAATTGTCAAGAAGTGTTTTATTGCATTAGAGTTAGCTTTGATTAGAACTTGTTTAACCCATCTCAACACCGTTATTTTGCAGCAATTTATACCCTTTGGTAGCTTCCTTATAGTGCCTCTCTTCAACACACCCAAGCTCTCTATCAAAGTTACATCGATCTGAACTGTCTTCTTATGTACTGCATTTTTCTTTTTTTGACTGTAAATACATTGCTTGTCCCTCATTTTCCTGTTCTAGTGCTTCATCCCACAACCGTCCATTGGTCTTCGGCAACAGTTAAACTTGCTTGCATCTTTGAGAACTTTTCCTCTTGTAGCCTTGTCGTTTTCAGATTTTATAGAAGGAATTGAAGAATGCCATCTCTCAGCTATAGAGAAATCTTTTCTTGCATTTCTGGTTGTGAAAAGTGTATGTTTGAATTGAGGATAGAATGTGGTTGCATTTATAGAGAATAGATGATTGGAGGGAATTATGATTCTCTTTTTATTTGAAAAGGAAAATTTGGAAAATGACAATTCAAATTTTGAGTTTTGTTATAGGCATCTTTTAAAATTTGAATTGTTTATGAACCACTTTTTTTTTCCTTTATCAATTCAGATATGACTTGGTGTTATCGAAACACTGTAGGTATTAAGAGAATTTTGAAATATACATGTTTTTTTAAAAAATAACTTCCCGTAATGTTGGTTCTTATTCGATCCTTGTAGAAAGAATAGTCAATCGCCCTGGATAAAGCCTACTCAGCTAAGAGGTTTGCCACCGAGGAACACCTTCTTCAATTTTAGATAAATGTTCTTAAATTGACCATATGATGGATAATGTTTAATTTTCCAGTTGAATTCTGAGTCTGATTGAAGTAGAGCAGCACAAGGAACTCGCCTTATCATTTAAAGGAGGTGGTCATTGTGGAGATGATGATGATGATGATGATGATGATGATGATGACGGTGGTGGTGGTGAGAAGAAGGGTTCTGATAAAAGTTTGCTTCAAACAAGGACACATCTGATGAACCTGAAGACGATGATGAAGGTGAGTCTAGCCAACCACTACAGGATAATACAGCCTCAGACAATGCTTCACCTAGTTCTTGGAAATGCGTAGAAGAATTGGAGCTACACACTGAAGAAGATGGAGGATGTTCACATTCATAACTTTATGGCAGATACAGTTAAGCTCTTCGAGTTACGAATAATAAAAATTGTAGAAGATTCTCTCAATTAAATTGAGTAATAGATTCTTTACTGATCAATTTCCATATTTATTCAAATTTTATCAAACATGAGCGATTTATGATTGTCCAGCAGTGAGAGGATATATCAAAACAAATCTGAACAAATACAAGATTATCAAGTTGTCTCAAACAAAATGACTAATGATGTAATATCATAATATATAAATTATTATTCTGATAAATTATATAACACAATTTGTATAAGATTAGTTCAATGTACTTGTTCTCTAATACGCAATCCCCTCATATATATATATATATATATATATATATATATATATATATATATAGGGGTGGTTCAAATAGGAACACCCCTTAGTGTGAAAAAATAAGAACAATTGTAAGCCTTTAGATTGTGTTAATTGATGGATGAAATTTTTTTTTAATTTTTTTTCGACCGAAATGCACCATAAACTTGTTAAAATTTGCACAAAGGGTAAAATTGTCAATTACTTATTATAATAACCTAAAATTGTGTATACAGCAAAATCTATTCCAAAAGACAACCAGAGTTGTTTTTCCCAAGCTGCGTCGTTCAGACCTTTCTTCTTCGTGTTTCGGTTGTTTATCTTCTCTATGATTTTTCTTTGCTTGTTTTTTTTTTTGTTTCTTTATCGTTTTGTTTATCGCGAAAGTGCAACAAATCTGATTTTTCCAAAAATAAGTTTACACCTTTGGTCTTCGTTCTGCATGATGTTGTTCTTCTCTTTGATTTTTCTTTGCTTTTTTTTTCGTTTCTTTATCGTTTTTTTTATCGCGAAAGTGCAACAGATCTGATTTTTCCGAAAATAAGTTTACACCTTTCGTCTTCGTTCTGCAGGATGTTGTTCTTCTCTTTGATTTTTCTTTGGTTTTCTGTTTCTCCCTTCTTTACTGTATTGTGTATCGCGTCCTCAAAGAAGGAGGCACGTTCGAAGTTGGTGTTTCGTTCGAAACTGCTTCGGATTTGGATGTGATTTGTTGATTATTTTAATTTATAAATATATGCACAATTTTGCAAAAAAATAATGCACAATTATGAGGAAAAATATGCACAATTAATGAGAAAAAAAATGTACAATTATTGGTGAAAATATGCACAAATTTAATGGGAAAAATATGCACAATTAATAGGGAAAATATGCACAATTAATGATAAATAACGAAAAGATGAAATTATTAAGGAAAATCTGGGACGATACAAAGATCTAGAACGATAATTAGTGAAACTATGCACCATTAACGATTGTTCTCGTAAAATCTGGGGGGAAACTTGATGGTATTAAAACATGGAAGAGAATTAATGAAAATAACGTTTGCAGCAAAGGAAAGAAGATAAAAAAAAAATAGATTGTGCAAGATTATAAACATAACTTCAGTGCAAATTTTTTGCCTTAAAGGTGCATTTCGGGATTTTAAGTGATGACATGATCTGGAGCGTTGAATTACTTGATCAAATGGTTATAAACTGTTCCTATTTCTCACTCTAAGGGGTGTTCTCATATGATCTCCCCTCTATATATATATATATATATATATATATATATATATATATATATAGGGTGGGGTGTTTCTATAGAGAACTCATTAGTGAGAGAATTAAGAACAGTCCTAGACCATTGATCTTACTAGTTGGATGGTGAGGATTTTCCCAAATTTTTGGATGATTTCCCTTTTTTTTAATCCTACAAGCCTCACAAAGCGTAAATTGGGGAAAAGAAAATTTGTATAATGTTAGGGCAGTCAAAGTTCAAGAATTTCATCTAGAAAATTTTCCCCCTCCCTTCCCCCTGCGCCCCGCGAGACATCGGCAAGCAAAGGGACGCGAGCCGGCAAGTAGCGGCCGAGAAATCGATATTTGTAGCAGTTATGCATACGACAACATTTAGATGCGTTTGGGTGTGTTGAATCGGCACGAGACATCGATTAGAAGGGGCACAACCAGATGAGTTTTCCGGCGAGAAATTGTGTATTTTATATGAACTCAGCACTACTTTGACACTATTGGGTGTGTTGAATCGACACAACTCCAACTCCACCCATTTAAAATCGACGGTAGAAGACCCACTCTTTCAACATAAGCGTTGCGAAATCGAAGGTGCGGTTCAAAAAAAATTGTACTTAGGATCTTGGATGGTAAAATAGTTGATTTGTTCATAATTTATAGGATTTGAATGTTTTAGGTGTAAGATTCGAACTTCTAGGGTTTTGAATTTGTAGGCTGCATAAATTCTCAATCATGTTTGCATAATAGAATTTCTCATTAACTTATAGGGTTTTGAATATTATGTTTTGTATGAAATTGTGTGAAAATCTATCAAGCGTAGGAATTTGTTAAATTTAGGAAAATATGCTAGCATGAACATTGAAAATATTATGCACATTACCTATATTTTCCTGCACATCCTTGTTATCTGTTAAAGTTTATGCACATGTACTTGTTAAGGTTTTTGCACGTGTGTATAAATCTTCTTCACATATTCTACTTAACAGATTCATGGATTGTACATGTAGAAGGCTTAATATGCAAACTAGGATATTTAAGCGAAACATAATTACAATTGTTAAGTTAACTTGTTGGCCATCTGAAATTCGTGGACTACACATGTAGAAGGCTTAATATGCAAAATAGGATAATTAAGAATGCAAATTGTCTAAAATGGTAGAAAGTTGTGCTTAAAAGGTCATCACTCTACAATCTTTGCTTAAAAAATGATCGATTTCTGTTAAATTATATGCACATTTCTATTTAATTTTATGCACATGCTATTTAAGAGCCATTCAAGAAGTTTTGTTATTGCCTCTTGCAATAAATTTTAAATCTGATTAACATGCTAGATAAGATAATTGAGCATGCAAATAGTCTTAAATGATAGAAAGTTGTGCTTAAAGACCATCACTCTGCCATTTCTTCAATGTCTATTATGTAGTATTATGAAAAACTATATATGTTAGTGTGCACATGTAGAGTATGTGCGAAGCCTAGATTTTGAGTTTCCAAAATGTGAAATCTGATTATGCAACTGAGCAGTTTGCGTTTGTGAAATCTAATTATGTACATTGGGCAGTTTGAGTATGCACAGTTATGAATTTGAGTATAACAATTGTAAAAGTTAGGGTTGCTTTCTTACATGAGAAAGGAATATTTGGATTTTAAAACTGGCATTGCTATCTACATATCGCGATAAACACATTTACTTGTATGGATTATTCATATCCTTCTTTATAATATGTCTGCACATGTTTTTTAAATGACTAGTTTTTCTTTCATTGTATGTAGAAAATCGCAATGGCCGACAAGAGAAAAGTACAAGCTTTGATAGGTGGGTCTAAAGGCAGTATTAGAGACAAATTAATGAAAAAGAACAAAGTTGGTACTATTGAAGAATACTATAAGAAGATCGTAAAAGCCAATAATATAGACGTCGAAAAAGCATTGCTCAGTTGATATTTCTTTGTACTTAGACTTTAGTTTCAGACTTTAGTTTCAGAAGACTTTTGTTAACTTCATGCTAACGATCTAAATGTTACATATGATATTGAAACACATTTAGGTTGTGTACACTTCTTTTATTATGAGTATGCATACTTTGCCTAATTTTACTATGCACATTTTCTAATTTGAGTATGCATACCTTGGAATTTCAGTATGCACATTGAGTTTAGATTTCACGTCCTAAACATATTATTAGGAACTCGACTTAAAATACTATGAATGTTGGTTTATGCACATCATATAGTTGCAGGAGGACCACAAACAATGCAAATTGTGAAGTTTTCATGATTTATAGAACTTGTTTTGTAGTTCAGTTCGGGTATGCACATTGCAGAAGGGTCAACAAACAATGCAACTTGTTTTGCATATACAGAGGAAATTATAAGCACACGTTATAAAAATGACAAAAATTAACTTAAAAGTGATCTATATAGGAAGAAGTATTCTCCATCACAAACAATTAGGAACTCGGAAACACCATGGTGAAAAATCACAAGATGATGAATACAGTAACAAATTTGTTAATCTTCAATAAATCCGAGAGAGACTTGCAATTCAGAAGAAAGAAGCATTTCGGTCTGGTTTATAAGTACTTTAAAATGCTTAAAAGAAATAGCTTATTTGATGCACATTATACGTATCTTGTATGCACACTCTTTAATGAATTTTGCACATTTTCCAATTTCGACTTTACACCATCATCCAATTTTGTAAAACCAAGCTTCACTCAAATTCAACAACATCAATGTATTAACAATCTATGTCCTTGCAATGAAACACATCGATGTAATA
This sequence comes from Lavandula angustifolia, assembly GCA_028984105.1. Classification (NCBI taxonomy): domain Eukaryota; kingdom Viridiplantae; phylum Streptophyta; class Magnoliopsida; order Lamiales; family Lamiaceae; genus Lavandula; species Lavandula angustifolia. The sequence goes on from CM054825.1 coordinate 19,503,515, forward strand.
GAAACAACAATTAGAAGGTGTAAATAAGGGGAATTGGTCTTAATTTAAAAACATGTTGGGAGATGATTCAGTCGCTCCACAACTTGTTGGGAGATAGCTCAGCAGCCTAGTGCTCAGAATATTTGCTGAAGATTTGAAGATCCCAAAACCCTACTTTGACTGATGAACCATTCAGTTGTAATATGTTTTGTTCTGTCTCTGAGGTTTAAGACTCAGTAGACACTCTTCATTTGGTTCGTGCGCCGTAGATTATTAGCCTCAGCACTGTAAGAAGAAGACTCAAGTAATCTTGGATTGAGCAGAACAAGATATCGAAAAGAGTCGATGGAACCGAACTCGACAGAGTAGTTCATTGAACTCAGAGTTGATCTTCAGTAGAGCTGACTTAGTAGGAGCATGCTACTGAATATGGATCAGACTTAGCAACGGCTGGACAGTCTTCCAACTGTCAGGATTTACTAAGTCAAATCAGCAGAGTCATACGAGGAAGAGAGAAGTCGCCTTCGATCTACCTTGAAGTCTCGTTCGTCTCACCTACTTTCTTTACCTCGACCAATGACGAGCGGCCACCGTCCTATATCACGTTAAAGCCGAAGTCAACAACTTTCCGTAAATGAGGGGAAAGAACACTGCAACCATACTTTGAAAGAGCCGTTAGCTACCCAAAAGAGAGAGACACAAGGTTTGCCGTCTCCAACGGATATATCCTTATCTCTACTCTATAAATAGAGGGACAAATTCAAATTGAAGCTCACCTACGAACACAACGAAAAAAACGAACGCAGAGCATTCACGAGCAACTCGAAACGACCTAAGTCTTCCGCAAGAAGCTCAAAGAGTAATCTCCGACAAAAGACGACATACTTGCTCATAGGGAACCAAGCTGAACCTGAGTTTTAAAGCCTCTAGTATCCAAGCGACTGAACACGAACCCAAGTCTATACTTAACCATTCGTCGCTCTAGAAACCATTTTCTCGTTCCCTATCCCTCTAACCTAAGCTCAACAGATCATATCCATAGCTTAGACGAAGGAGTTCATATCTGAAGTGATCCTTATTGTAAAGGACTCCTTCATAGTTGGAGAGTTTTTCAAACGCTTTAGTTTGATACCTTGTAAAGTGAGACTTGCTCAGTATAATCACTAAGGCCAGTGTTTGTCCTGCGTACAAACCAACTGAGAGTACCTCAGTATAACAAATAGTTTCCTGATCTTTCGGGACAGTGGACGTAGGATTGTTGGATCCGAACCACTTAAAAAATCGCTTGTGTTCTGTGTGTCTTTTTACTGTTGCATTGATTACTGTTCATACTGAAAGTATTTCTAAAATCATTCAACTGAGTTTCACTAATATACTGAAACTGTTTTATTAAAATCGTTTTCTAAACTCAACTGAATTTGGGCCTACATATTTCCGCACTACTGAACTTCAGCTCTGAACGAAACGAATTCTAACTCTAGTCAGCTAGCAGGCCTCAGTGAAGTCAGTCACTCTGCCACGCGATCTAGAACAACTTATTTGGTCTACTAAACTTGTTTAGTATGACACTCTCCTGAAAAGGACTGTTCGCGTTTAAAGTTGAGAAATTGGTTTTCAGGTGTATTCACCCCCCCCCCCCCACACACACCTGAACGTTTAGTCTCGGGACCAATAAAATATAATGTACCCAAAAAACCATGAAATTAACTCAAATTCAAAGAACAACATTAAAACCCATTAAATTTTTTTTGCCTCAAGATCAATTAACAAGTAATTAATATGTAAAAGGGGTTACGATCAGTGCAAATTATACAAAAATGACGCAACGATCAGTGCAACAACATTAAAACCCATTAAATTTTTTTGCCTCACTCGTAAAATCGGGACTGTCTTCTTCGGGCCGGCTCCGGGTCTTCTACATCGTCGTCACCACTCTCCTCCAATCCAACCCACCCATCCTTCTACACCGTCGTTGAGAAGTCGCTCATCCTCCCGCAGTCCGTCGCGCCGCCGAGAACCACCACGGCCTCGCCGGAATCATCGATCTTTGGTCACTACCACTCTCCCTTAAGTTGCGTTGCGATTATACGTCACCTGAAACAAGAAACCAAACTAACGACGAACTAGAGCAGATCGATTAAAAAACATAAAATTCTTAAGGAGTTCAATTTTCGTCGCCCACAGAAGAGAGAGCTAAAACCCTTGTTTATTATTTAGTTTGAACTATAAGTGACAAAAGTAGCAAAATACCCTTAATGGACATTTTTTCTCTAAAAAAATTAGTAAGTTCCCACTCAATATCAACCACACATCACAAAAATGAAGGGCTCAAATTTGTCTTATTAATCTCATTAGACTATTGTTCTCAAATATATATATATATATATATATATATATATATATATATATATATATATATATATATATATATATATATAGAAGAGAAACAAACTAATTCTAATTATCGAAATATCTCTCAAAGGTTTACTAATTATTTGGGTCATGTGCAGGTCTCTTTGTATGTGTTGTCCAGGAAGAGGAGTACTCAATGATTATTCGTTCACGGAACCGAAGTAAAAATTTTTGTGGATAAGGATCCCGTAAAAACTTCTTTCGAGGAATGGGCCAAACCGGGTCATTTTTCAAGAACAATAGCTAAAGGACCCGATACTACCACTTGGATCCGGAACCTACATGCCGATGCTCACGATTTCGATAGCCATACTAGTGATTTGGAGGAGATCTCTCGAAAAGTATTTAGTGCCCATTTCGGCCAACTCTCCATCATCTTTCTTTGGTCGAGCGGCATGTATTTGCACGGTGCTCGTTTTTCCAAAATAAAACTTTGTTGTTCAAGATCTTGAACTAGCCACCTCTTCGAGGGTATATATATATATATATATATATATATATATATATATATATATATATATACACATGTATACTTGCGCCAACCACACTAATTGATGTTGATGAAACACAACATTCTTATATGATAAACATGTATCATACGTGTGAGTTTTGCTTTGATAATTCAATGTTATATCTTCAATAATTATTTACTCAGAACTAATTTCAAGACGAAAGTTTTCAAGACATATTTCATAATCATTGTAATATTCGCGATCATGTGTTATAACCTTTTTTCGTGGTCTAAGAACTTTTTCTAAAATACAACAACTATTATAGAAAAAACAACAAATGCCTTTATTTTAAGTTCCAATAATATTGTTTTTGCTTATAAGAAAAAATAGAGAAAAACGATCTATCTAAATTGATTTTTCAGATGTAACCCTATAAAGTTCGAGTAAGAAATAATACATTCAATTAATATTTCATTTGTATCTATCTTTTGGGCTGTATGCCTATACCTAGTAAAAAGAAAATAACTATTTATAGAATATCTCGTTTCTTTTAATACGGATTAATGCCATGCCTGCAGATGAGAAACCATAGAGACCCAAAAGTATATACCAGATTGGAAAAAGACTTAACCTAAGAATGAAGTCGACAGTTAGAGAGATATGGTGGGTGGGTTTAATCTTATCTTAAATGGACACCACAATATCCAATAGTTTTGAATACGTGGTCGTACCAGAATCTTGTCGATGTTTGTGTTTCCTTACCAACAGGCCCTTTAACTCTTTACTTTGGGCAATGCTTCCAACAGTGTGGACATGAGCATATGGCTTCACTGACAGATTGATGAATTTTGGAGCCAAAAGCCAAAATGGGACGCAATACATTAGTTTTTGTTGGTTTCAACAAATATTGTCGTCCTAATAGCCATGCAAAAAAGAATTTGGGGTTTCTTCCTCTTTCTAAAATTTTCTTCAGGTTTTCTTTCATCTCTTTTCGTTTTCTTTTTGGGTATAAGTAATTAAGTATAATCTATTTCACAAATTTCGAAATTATTAACATGGACCCAGAACCCGGAAGGAGAGCTGGCATCTGTTGGAATCTTAGTTGCATTTTTCTAGGGTGATAGACCTACAGTTAAACATTGATAAAGTAAAATGCTTAGAACCGGTAAAAAATATTCATTTAACGAGCGTTATTACTTTATTGAACATTATTTTAGTTTATTATTCTAAGTTAAAAATCGAGAAAAAATTATTATCTAAGCAAGATTATTATTTTATCGAATATTACACTATAGAGTTTAACCGTATATATGTGTTGGAATCGTAAGATGGAAGGATTTCAAGTTTATACATTTTACATCAAGATATTAATTTAATCATATTTTCGTACATTAAAAAAAAAAAAAAAAAAAAAAAAAAAAAAAACATTGGTGAATCGGACGGATTAAAAATGAGAGTTTTTGCGGCAAGAGTACCACAAAGGGACAAATGTGGATGCTTACTACTCAAACCTCTAGCACAAGAAAAACACACACACCCTCTAGCACTAGTAACAAATCTATTTCAGCTGTATTGCATATGTTCATGCAGATGAAAATACAAAATTCAGGAATAAAAGTAACACGCCCAAATTCCCGAAAGGACATTGATTATATAGATATGCTATACGTGGCTAAGGATCATCGATCTTATAATTGAAATCCTACTATATAACCCACTATTAAATAGTGTCATCGTTTTGTGATATTATAATTATTATTAAATCAAATATTATCATCTTATTGGTGGGTCATATACTCGAAATTACAATACCGTTGGATATGAGTACATAGATGATACTCATCTATTTAGTGATTAAAAGAATATTGGGGAAATCATAGTAGTACTATGGAATTGAAGATCTCAAAACCCAATTGATATCGTAGTAATAGTTTGTCGATAGGATTAACCGATGTATAGGTTAGACTTGATGTAATCGTTTATTATTTTGTCTAAGTCCCGCATGGGGGTAATTGTTGGATTGATCTTCCCGTCGAAGTTACTTTCCGTAACCCCACGTCATCGTTGTAACCGCTTGCATTCTTCGTCGCCAAGAATGATCTTTACTTCGTAGAAGACATCGCATCACCGACAAGCCTTCGACAGAAGAACACAATGCAAGCTCGGCACCTTCGTCAGTCACCAACTGACCTACTCAGTAGATGTACTCCTTGTCACCGACTAAGTCGAAGAAGACAGAGACTTTCCTAGTCATCGTGTCCGACGATAAAATGATCCGAGCCGCACAAGTCTTATCGAAGTTCAGCGAGAAAATCATACGAGGTTGTTTGAATGGTCAACTCGACATTCTCACCAACCACAAACCTCGACCAATGAGAAGCCGACAACGCTTATCTCGCTCCAAATAGTAAAAGTTGCTCTCATGTACAAGAATTAACCGCCTCGCCGCAACAAGTTCGAAATAATGGCCGTTTTCTTTGGAAGTTTGTGACACGTGGCATCATCGTCTCCAACGGACATATGTCATAGCTCACGACTATAAATAGAGAAGAAATTCGAAGCTCCACTCACGGAATACACAAGGGAAATTTGCTCAAGCATTCAAATGCTCTAGAACACTTAAAAGATTATCCAGCGAAGAACTTGCCTTCATAGAATACTCATAGTTCTTCTCTCTAGAGTTCATTAGATCCCTTTCTTCTCTAGCTAAGCTCATTGCCATATTTATAGCTTAGAATTTGAAGGAGTTCACTCTCAGTGAATTGTTCTTATTGTAAGAACTCCTTCTTAGTTGGAGATTATTCCCTCCCTTTCGAACTTAGGTTTGAATTGTAAAAGTCGCTAAGGATTATAACTTAGAAGGATCTGTCCTGTGCACAGTATCCTTGTTGAGACTTGCTCAGATTAATCAACAAGTTCTCCTGCCTCGACAGGACCGTGGACGTAGGATCTTGCGTATCCGAACCACGTTAAATTGTTTGTGTTATTTACTATTTTATTGCATATCATACAAACTGCTTAAAATCGTATGTTTGCAAAAAATGTATTTAAAAAGCGCACTAGCCAAAAGACTTTAATTTGCGAAAACACTTTATCAAAACTGAGACGAATCTCTGGGCCCCACACTTATCCTCACAAACGTCTCCGACTGAGTTTCGAAGTACTGACAAAAGTCAGTAGGGAGAGCTCGCAGGTTGACACACTCGACCCGTGATCGAATGTTACTATTTGGCATTGTTCATCGCCGCAACTTACGGTGTCGGTTGTCCATCGCGTTTGAGAAATCGAACCGTGATCGCTGTATTCACCCCCCCCGCTACACCCGACTATCATCTCCGGACCAACAATTGGTATCGAGCAACGGTGTTCTACCGATCACATTGCTCGTACTCACCGGTCTTCTCGAACGGATCCCGAAAACGTTTTTCCCGCACGAGCATCTCTTCATTCATCCTTATACCCAAAAGAGACAGATATATGGATCGTCATCTCCAAATGATCTATCCATGTCTCTGCTCTATAAATAGAGGGATGATTTCAAATTGAAGCTCACCTACCGACCAAACAGACAAGAAAACAAGAGCATTCACGAGCAACTCAAAACGACTTAAGCTTTCCGCAAGAACTTCATAGAGTAATCTCCGACGAAAGGCGACATACTTGCTCATAGGGAATCAAGCTGAACCAGATCATAAAGCCTCTAGTATACAAGCGACTGAATACGAACCCAAGTCTATACTTAACCGTTCGTCGCTCTAGAAGCCACTTTCTCGTTCCCTATCCCTCTAACCTAAGCTCAGCAGATCTTATCCATAGCTTAGACGAAGGAGTTCATATCTGAACTGATCCTTATTGTAAAGGACTCCTTCATAGTTGGAGAGTTTGTCAAATGCTATAGTTTGATACCTTGTAAACTGAGACTTGCTCAGTATAAATCTCAAGACCAGTGTTTGTCCAGTCTACAAACCGACCGAGACTATCTTAGTATAATAAATAGCTTCCCGATCTTTGGGACAGTGGATGTAGGATTGTTGGATCGGAACCACTTTAAAATTGCTTGTGTTCTCGTCTTTGTTATCGTTGCATTGATTCATCGTTCATACCGAAAATATTTCTAAAATCATTCAACCGAGTTTCATCAAAACTTAATCGATCGCACTAATATACCAAACCGTCTTCTTAAAAACGTTTTCTAACTCCACCGAATTTGGGCCTACACATTTCCGCACTTAGTGAACTTCACCGAACGGCATCGAATTCCGACCTTAGTCAGCTAGCAGGCCTCAGTGAAGTCAGTCACTCTGCCACGCAATTCAGAATAGTATATTTAGTCTGCTGAACTTGTTCAGTACGACATTCTCCTGAAAAGGACTGTTCGCGTTTTAAGTTAAGAAATTATTTTCGCGTGTATTCACCCCCCCTCTACACCTAAACGTTTAATCTCGGGGCCAACAATTGGTATCGGAGCAGGGAGTTCTATAAGACTCTTTGTTATTCTGAAACTGGTCTACTTGATCGGATTCAGAAAACGTTTTCACTGCAACCGTACTTTGAACGAGCCGTTAGCTACCCAAAAGAGAGAGACACAAGGATAGCCATCTCCAACGGATATATCCTTATCTCTACTCTATAAATAGAGGGACAAATTCAAATTTAAGCTCACCTACGAACACAACGAACATAGAGCATTCACGAGCAACTCGAAACGACCTAAGTCTTCCGCAAGAAGTTCAAAGAGTAATCTCCAGCAAAAGACGACATACTTGCTCATAGGGAACCAAGCTGAACTCGAGTTTTAAAGCCTCTAGTATCCAAGTGACTGAACACGAACCCAAGTCTTTACTTAACCGTTCGTCGCTCTAGAAGCCACTTTCTCGTTCCCTATCCCTCTAACCTAAGCTCAACAGCTCATATCCATAGCTTAGACAAAGGAGTTCATATCTGAACTGATCCTTATTGTAAAGGACTCCTTCATAGTTGGAGAGTTTTTCAAACGCTTTAGTTTGATACCTTGTAAACTGAGACTTGCTCAATATAATCACTAAGCCCGGTGTTTGTCCCAAGCGTACAAACCAACTTAGACTACCTAAGAATAATAAATAGCTTCATGATCTTTTGGGATAGTGGACGTAGGATTGTTGGATCCAAACCACTTTAAAAATCGCTTGTGTTCTGTGTGTCTTTTTAATTGTTGCATTGATTACTGTTCATACTGAAAGTATTTCTAAAATCATTCAACTGAGTTTCAGCAAGCTTAATCGATTACACTAACATACTCAAACTATTTTTATTAAAACGTTTTCTAACTCAACTAAATTTGGGCCTACACATTTCCGCACCATCGAACTTCGGCTCCGAACGGTCCGAATTTCGACTCTAGTGAGCTAGCGGTGCCTCGATGAAGTCGGCCACTCGCCATGCGATCTAGAACAGACTTATTTGGTCTCATCGAACTTGTTCACGCATCGACACTCTCCCGAAAAGGACCGTTTGTGTTTAAAGTTGAGAAATCGGTTTTCAGTGTGTATTCACCCCCCTACACTTGAACGTTTAATCTGGGACCAACAATTGGTATCGGAGCGGGAGTTCTATAAGACTCTTGTTATTCTAAAACCGGTCTACTTGAACAGCATCCAAAAACATTTTCACTACATATCATTCTTCATTCATATCATTATCTACTATGTCTCGATATGTTAGGAATCGGATGGTACCCATGTTCTCGTGAGAGAACTACTGGGTATAGCGAGTCGAATGGAGGCACATCTCGACTTCCCTCCACGACAAAGCATGATAGAAGTATCGGAGGACGGACCTATCGTTCCAATGGCGATAGTGTCGTAACCCGCAAACGTAGCACAAGGAGGAGGCATGGTAACCGGAGATAAAGTACCCAAAGACAGAAGCCTCGTCACTCTTGAGGAGAAGAAGCTTCATAACTTAGACCGGGTCGCCAGAAACGCCATACTGACCACTTTGAGCGATTCTTATCTCGGGAGAGTTCAGGACTGCAAGTCTGTGAAGGAACTCTGGGATGCTCTAGCGCTACTGAGTTGGGGACTCAGAAGATCAAAGCGAACAAGCTGGCGCTGGAACTTCAGAAGCTGGAGAGACTGTCTCTCATGCCTGGTGACTCCATGGAAGATCTCAACGTCAGATTCACGGATCTGATGAACCCTATCAACGGGCTGGGAAAGACATTCTCCAACCGAGAGATGAATCTCAAGATTTTCAGGGCACTACCAGACGGTCATTGGACTCCCTTCTCTACTTTACTGAGACATTCTGATTTAGATATTGTTACTCTTGACCATATCTTTTCAGAACTTAATGCTGAGGAGTTTGAGTTTGGTCTACCTCAAACAAAGCAAATGAGCCGAAGCCGACACCCAAATCGACCATGGTTTCAAAGCATCGGCCAGACACATGCGCTCGGCGTCCGGCAAGGCTGAACCTTCACTCAGTGACATACAAGAAGGAAACCTGGCTAAGAAGTACGCGCTGCTTGCCGTGAAGTATCAGAAAGAGAAGGAGAGGCGCAGAAAACTCTCAAGAGTCGTCAGAGACTCCAAGGGTAAGTCTGAGTATACACCTGAGCGCACTCCTGACTCACATAGTTCTGAATGCAGGAAACAGGAGGACTCAACTCAGTCAAAAGACAACGAGAGCAAAGAAGAGAGAGTCACTACCTGCTACAACTGCAAGAAGCCAGGACACTATCAGCATGATTGTCCTGAGCTCAGTACTATTGAGATAGCAGCACGCAAAGCTCAAAGGGAGAAGTTCATCAAGAAACGTCAAGCATATATAGCTGGTGAACTCTCAGACGACTCAGATGAAGTTGATTCCTTCATAGATTCATCCGATGATGAAGCGACATTCATGGCCCTGGAGCTTGAAGAAGGCGGTGAAAAAGTATCTCATGGAAGGAGAAGAGGATGAGGTAAACTCTCACGCTCCATTTAACTCCTCTTGACACTGCACACACGATACTATTTCAGGTGCAAATGAGAATCTGGACGTCACAATTGCATACGAAGAACTACTCAACGAGCAGATTCAGATGAGTCTGCAGCTCAGTAAGACTCTTCAGGAGTTAGATACCCTGAAAGTGGAGAATCAGAGACTTTCTCTGGAGAGTGAGGTTGCTACTTAGTCAGAAGGACTTGTGTTGAGACTCGGTGGAGGAGATAAACTCTCCGATGACCAAGTCTCAAAGATCAAGAAATTCGGATCTCGCATCGACCAATGACTCGACTCGTAAAAGATACCGAGCCGAGTCTACTAAAGCAAGAGTTGTCAGGACTTCAAGCCGAGCATGAATTGCTGAAGAAGAGCGATGATGTCTGGAGGAACCTGATGACAGAGCGCTACATGGGCGCCGAAAAGAAGCTTGAGGCCATGCTAGCCAGCAACAAGCCTAAGTATAGCAAGGAGGGACTTGGATTCAGTCATGAAACCTCCTCATCTTCCCCCGTAGGCTCAGAAAATCGGCTAGCTGAGAGATTTGTTCAAGGGGAGACCATCAACGCAGAGATTCTGAACCCCCTAGCCAAGAACAAACAAAAGATGAAGGCACCTCATCCTAGCTATCAGCATTCTGACAAGAAGATCAGTTCCAAATCACCCCTGTTCAGCCAAGGGGGAACTAGCAAAGCTAAGTGGGTTGATCAAGTATGGACCTCCGCAACCGCACATCCAAACTCGGCATGAGTCATATTACTATGATCCTACAATCGAAGAGGACCTACAAGTCAAAAGAAGAAGCAGCTTCCTACTAAGATCGAGACCTCCAACCCGTGAAGCCTCGAAGTCAAGATCGACTCGTCCAAAGGGTCAAGTATGTTGATCAAAGTGGGAAGAAATTATCTAAGACCACCAGTGGTCGTAAGACATATCTAGGTTTCCAAAACTAACATCTAAGGACCCAAAATAAAAAATAAAGGGTACCTAAATATAATTCTCGTTTTTGCATTCACACGACATACCAAATGGACCTACCGAAGAATTATATTATCAAGAAGGACACCGAATCGAGTTTGGAGACAACGCAAAAGTCGATAAGAACACCAAGATCATCAAGATACGTTCGACGCAGGAACCGGAGTTACCGAATTTTATGGTGGAGGAGTTATGCAAAGGAGAAGGCATAGAGCATGAGACGCTGCCGCGCGCACGCCTCAACAAAATGGGCTTGCTTCGAAAGAATGAATAGAACACTCAAAGAAGCAAAGAAGGCTTGCTCGCGGCACTCAGGACTCCCATCCAAATTCCGGGCGAAGTTACCGACACCGCATGTTTCACTCGTAACGCAGATCTCTACCGACTAAGCAAAGATAAGAAGACACCATATGAATTATGGAACGAGCAGAAGCCTTCTTTATCTTATTTCCATATTTTTGGGGTGTTTGTGCTTTATCCGCAATAATGGAAAGGATCGCTTGAAGACCAGGGAGTCTTCTTAGGATACTCCCGGGTCGGCAAAGCCTTCAGAGTCTTTAACTACCGGACCCTTTACGTGGAGGAAAGCCCTCATGTTGTTTTTAATGAGTTTGCTACTAAAGACAGGAGAGCAAAGAACTCCAAAACTAGAGTCCGAGGACATCGAAGCGGCCTACGAGGATCTCGAGCCTAAAAGATAAAGTTGAAAAGATTCCAGCTGTGTTGGGATGATGATTCAGATGAAGAAACAGAAGATAAGCCTACTGAATCTCAGCCAGCAGCAGAAGAAGCTGAACAGATTGACTTTACTGATCAGAGTCAATCCCAGGTAACTCAGGTCGATGAAGAAATCCAAGTGGTAACTGAGACCTCTACTGAGGATAATAATTCAGGGGGAACTAATGAAGTTCCTGAGCTAAATGCCCCTGAACCTGGTGACTCAGTAGACCCTACTCTTGTAACTAAATTGCTTCAATATCAGAATAGTAAACCTGAAATACCTAACTTACCTACTATCTGTGTTGAACAAATTTCAGATGAAGAGTTGAAACATCGTAGATCGTGGCTGGACGCTCACACTTCTGATTTGATTATTGGAGATCCTTCAGCAAGCGTAAAGACAAGATCATGATTCTGTCAGGGAGAAAGCACATTATATTCCTGCTTCTTGTTTACTGAAGAACCTCAGTAAATTGAGGATGCACTTAAGGACGCTGATTGGATCATAGCCATGCAGGAGGAGCTGAATCAGTTCACGAGAAACGAAGTATGGGAGCTTGTTGATAGACCCCGGCATCAACATGTGATTGGAACTAAATGGGTCTTCAAGAACAAGCGAGATTGAAACAGCGTAATAGTAAGGAACAAAGAAAGACTCGTGGCAAAAGGCTACTGTCAAGCTGAGGGGATAGATTTCGACGAAACTTTCGCTCCAATTGCAAGATTAGAGGCAATCGAGACTATTCCTAGCCTACGCAACACATCGCCGATTCGAGTTTGTTAAATGGATGTGAAGTCTGCGTTCCCCGAACGGCGTGCCGAAAAGAAGAAGTCTATGTAGAACAAAGATCCCGGCTTTCAAGAGGGACATCAGTCTACGTACTCGTGAAAGGCTCTGTATGGGTTAAAACAAGCACCCGAGGCTTGGTACGATACCCCCGTCTCGAGTTTCTTCTACATAAAGGTTTTCACAAGGGCACGATGAGACCGCACATTATTCAACATTCGACTCGGAAGATGACATCTTACTTGTGCAGATCTACGTAGATTACATAATCTTCGGATCAAATAACATCATCACGTGTCGCTAGTTTGAGAAAATAATGAAGGATAAGTTCGAGATGTCAATGATGGGAGAGATGAATTATTTCCTCGGTTTTCAAGTCAAACAAACCGAGAAGGGAACGTTCATCAATCAAGGAAAATACACTCAAACCTTATCAAGAAGTTCGGTTGCACATCCGGCAAATCAATCAAGATCCCGATGAACACGAACATGAAAATCGATCTTGATAAAGAGGGAGTATCGAAGGACCATACCGAATTTCGTGCTATTATTGGTTCTTTATTATACTTAACAAACTACTCGACTCGACATAACTTATGTTGTAGGTGTCCGTGCTCGATTTCGAGCAAATCCTAAGTAGAGTCACATGGAACGACCGACATAACTTATGGTATCCAACCGATGATAATATTCAACTAACTAGTTATTCTAATGCCGACTATGCAGATGTCGTATTGACCGAAAGTCAACTTCGGAATGTGTCGGCTCCTCGGGCAAGCCGATTTCATGGTTTTCAAAGAAACAACACTCGCAGCGACGTCAACTACCGAAGTCGAATATATGGGCTGCCGCAAGTGTCGCGCCCAAATCCTTTGGCTCGCGACAAGCCTACGCGACTATGATGTTATTCATAATGAAGTGCCGATAATGCGACAAAGACCAAGACAATCGCAATCACTCAACCCAATACTTCATATGAGATGCAAGCACGCGGACATCAAACACCACTTCTTTCGCGATCATGTCGAAAAGAAGGATATCAGAATGGAAAAGATCCATACTGACCATCAAAGGGCAGATATTCTCGACCAAGCCTCTAGTCAAAACCGTATTCGCAGAACTTTCAGTAGAGCTAGGTCTGTTGGACCCTACTGACTCTAGTCAGTAAGCGGATTCAAGAGAGGAGCATTCAACAAGGGGGAATGTTCACTCTCTGTACTGAGTCAAGTTAGTACGTAGAGACTGAGTAACCATCTACACGAGGTATCAGCTGACGACGATGTTCAACCGGCAAGTGTTCGCGTATTCTACTCGCAGCCAATGAACTTAGATTCAATGCCTTAGAAAATGTCATTTAATATAACGGTTTACATTAAATACACGACATTCTATGTGAAGTGTGCTGAACTCTGCGGCGCATTAAATGTATGTCGTATCAAGTTACTTCTTTGATTATTTACAACCGTATTTTGACTTAGGCGGCTAAATTGATCATTACCTATTTTATAACATTAAATCCTAGCCGTCCATCTCAAAAAAGTTGTTTCAAACTCGAACCGTGGATTATCAACTGTTCATCTTCTTTAAGATATATAAACACGTTCAAAGTTTAGAAACCGCCATTTTCACTCGCAAATTTTCGTAACCCCGCTTCTCGAGAAAAACAAGATTTTGATTCCTTGTTTACTTGCAAACCCATTTCCAAAATATCGTAAAACTCTTTGTAAATCTTTCATGATCATTCAACATCGTATACTATATTAGTAATATCTTTATTATGATATTGATCAGTGTATTTGCAAAATACAAAATACGGCAAGAAGAGATGTTATCGACCGGCGAACATGCAAGATATCCTCGAGAAGGACCGTGTTTGGTTCGAGCCGATGATGGAGTTCGACTCTTGCGATCTAGATTTCATGGAGGAAATCTTTGATTCTCTCGAGGGCGACCGGGTTTGGAGAAGTTTCTATCTAGGAAGCCGTCATACTTCCTCCCTCGCCGATAGCCGAGCTTTATCTCGAACTCGAACTGTAGAAGGGGACATCCGATGCAGCATTTCTCACTCATATTTTTTGAGACCCCGCCCGCGCCATTCCTAAAATCAAGATGATGTCTATAAGGAAGCGCTTCAGATGAAGCTTCCAACTTCCGAGTGAAGGCTTCACTACAAATGGGATATAAAGACGATCTTATGGACGAGTATTTGGAAGTGTTCCCGTGGGAAGCCTACATCATTCGTGAGCCGCCTTCCCAAAGAACGCTATGCTTCCCAAGATAGAGCTCTCGCATACATAGTGACCTCGATACTAACGAAGTCGAGGCCAGCTCGTTCGACCCAATTATCGCGACCGAAGATTCAGCTTATGATGGCCATTCACGATCAACTAGGCCGAATTCTTCCTCAAGGGAGTTTATGACTTAGGGTCGCGGTTCGATCATTCGCACAACCGTCTCGTCGACCAAGGGAATATTATTATACGGGACGAAGCTATCCGTTATGATAGAGGACCTTGCATGGAGCCGACAATGTGGCGTATGCCGACAAGTTATACTTCAACCCGAAGCAAGTCCGATTCTGAGAAAGGTGGCAACGACTCCTTCCAGACAGATTGGGTCCCGGGCTTGCGATCCCAAGACCGGAGCTCGAAGACATCTATTCCTACTCAATAAGAGGTCTCCTCCCAAATTCTACTCCGAAAACGCCGACCAAGAGACTCGAAGAAAGTCAAGAAGGTCGTAACGCAGGTTGCCGCTAAAACCACCCGGCACTGAGGGACGAGTCTCGAGTTCTCGAAAGACTCCGTCGTGGAGAAGGTCGTCTCCACCGAACGAGATGAGACAAGTGGACCAAAGGGTCGAAGCCGAACAAATTCCTACGACCGAGAGCTCGCTGGATGTTCCTCCACCGAGCAAAGCATTCCGTCTACCGAGAAGCAATAGTCTCCCATTGAAGTTGAAGATTCCGAGACCGCTTTCGAGTCGAATCGGGATAGAGGCATCTCGCTCTACAATCAAGAGCCTCCCGAGAGATTGTTGAGCACATCCCGAGATAGCCAGCCACACACGACCTCATCATACTAGCAAAGCGTGCTAGGCTCCATATGCTCGATAGGTTCCAGTGAGTGGTCTACTCGAACACACCGATCAAAAACCACTCCTAACGCGAACGGCTCCACGAGGAGGAGCCGATGATAAGGAACAAGATTCGCTACCGGAGCCATCTCGACCTCTGCTCATGGGACGATGAGTGGTCGCCATGCTCGCCATAATGACCGCCAACCAATCTCAAAGAAAGGCACCCTTAGATGGGTTCCCCTGACGGTCGTGGCCCACCCCGTGATTCATGCCCCCGAGAAGCCTCGATGAGGGAACTCAACCGGACACGGATGCACCGACCTCTAAACTGAACCTCCTCTCAGCATCCTTGGACCAGACAGCCGGAGGCTGGTACCTCGAAGTCGAGAGAACCAGCCCCGCCTCCTACTGTAAGTCTGCGTTCGGAGGTAGCGCCCATCCCTAAAAAGCCGACGATCGAAGTCACGGCCGTGGCCCCGAGTAGTCAAGGAACTCGTAATGTCACTCGCCCGTGCCGTCCACAAGACGCTGGAGGCGAAACCACTTTCAAGCTCGAGCGAGGAGATCAAGGGGGCTCACAACGATGATTCGGAATACGCCGCCCCACTTCTCCAATATCCCCGAATGAAGCACTCGCCACTCAACGAGCCAACTTCGAAGAGCAACCGAAGTTGATGCAGCCGCTGGGCAAGCAACTCGGAAGAATACAAGGCCGCCGGGCCACCACATCGCATCCATCTCCTTAATCTCTCAGCCTCCGGAGCTCCGAATCCAAAATATTCGGCAAGCATGGAAGATAAGGTGGATCGAAGTTGCAAGATATTCGACAGGCAAGTAGATGCCTCTCACAAGAAATACAACGAATAGCTAAATCAGAGAGAGAAACGAATCGAATGAGAGATTCACAAAGCGCAAGACGCATTGGATGATCTTTCGCAGCCTTACAAGAATCCAGACAAAAAGGTACAAGTTCCAACCCCCGGCCTATTTGCCGATGCCAAAAAGGGGGAAGGAAAGTTCAAGATAACTTAAGGGAAGGTACTGAGAGTACCAAGAGGAGTAAGGAAGTGCTGGCAAAGAACCCGGATTCAGACTTCGCTCCCAATGGTCCTCTACTCAGCCAGTGCAAGTGCCCATGGTGTCTCAACAGAGGAGATGTAGTGCCCGCCGAGACCGGCCCAAGTGGCTCAGGGACCCAAGGAGTCGGCTACTCAAGCAACCTGCACACCATAATCAAAGATATTGTTGAGTATGCGTAAGAGGAGTCGAAGAGGAAGAGGCCCCTCTACCTCCTCCAAAGGGGGAAAGGGTAAGAAGATACTGAAGCTTCCAAATCCTCCCACAAAAAGAAAGGACCAAAGAGGTACATCACTCCGAGGAAGAAGCTCGATAGTCAGCTGGGATGAAAAGCTTGCGAGAGAAATGCCGAAAAGAGGGGCCGCCAATAAGCCAAAGAAAAGCCGCCCAAAGGCAAGACCAAAGCTCCAGTAGGAGGTAGAAATCACGGTTCAAGGCTGCCTCCAAAGGACATTAAAGCAGAGTGATGATGAGGCGTACAAAGAAAAAGAAAAGGAGCAAAGCAGCAGCACAGCAGACATCCGGCCACGGCAGGAATCTCAAAAGAAAAATCATCTACTCCTCGCGATTCGAAGGAAGAAGTTCATGTACCCTCCTATGTCCCCTCAAAGATACAAGAGCTAGAAATGCAAGAGATATGGGATCAGATGGAGAGGTATATAGACAGAGGAGCTGAAGCAAGGCAGTTAGAAGTAGCAAGAGAAAGGCCTCGGGATTGGCGGATTTAGAAGCTCAAGGCCGAAGGGCCGAGAAGGAAGCAATGAAGGAATAATAAGGGTTAGAACGATACCTTCCTCCTTCGTATGTTGTCGCGGCTCCGATTGTTGCTCCCGTGTCAGATCTTCTGATCTGTGTCCCGGCCTTTTTCTCCTCGGGTGGTCGAGATTCGAAGAAAATAAATTTATTCTCTCTCTATAAACTCACGCCACTCTCGATTTTGCATGAATCAATTGTGTGAGTTTCGAACGAATACTAATATATATAGGCTTCAAAACCTATATAATATTAATATATTTAGTAGCCCAATTAATTTAATTATAATCCAATGGGCTTCTATTAAATCAACCCATAATATAATTAATTAATTTATTGGGCTACTAATATTATATCAATTAATTGGCCCTAACAATTAATTCCAGAATAAATAACATTATTAAATAATGTAAAATACATTAATCCATTAATAATGAATTCCAGAGATAATAAATTACTAGGCAACTAATTGGGCCGATCGAGGATCCAATACAAGAAATAAAGTCGGGCCTCCAATTAATTAATTATCCATGCTCACCCAGAGCAAAATTAATTAATTAACACAAGATTCATTCCACTAGAGAATCCGTGCCGACTTACCCCTTTGTACCCAATTTGAGCAAGGGCTTTGTATTTTAGACTTAATCGATCTCCGGTATTTAAGATAGAAATATCCGTTAATTAATTAAGCTTACATGGCTCGCTTAAATTAATTAACATCTTGTATTCTTTGAGTAGTACCACTCGACCTTATTAACACACTCTGAACTTAATCAAGCGGTGGGTTTAGTGTGCTAATCCTTTCGAGTTCCTCGGGGATATTATCAACCCATTCCTGGGATACGGTCGCAAGATACGGACAACCGGCTTGTAGCACAAATGACTACTAACACCCAAGATACGTAGATCCAGTCGCTCATTGGACGTTCACCATAGTAGGTGAAAGTGATAGATAGCCGAATGCACTCGGTGAAGTTTACCAAGCTTAAGATCAGCTAAGTCACCGAGATCTTGGTTCTCCACTAAGGTCAGCTAGGAGAACACATCTCACTGTGATCCTTCAATACACCACCTTAAGTGTACCAGTAAAGACAAGCAGCTAAGACAAGCCACTCTTATCTAAACTGCCCGACTTAAACGGACAACTTCATCCTTAAGTTGTCTCAGTACATGTTAAATGTTTATATCTTGTCAGTTCAACCAATTTGTGTTGTCTTCTGTGATACCCGACACACCACACAAATCTAACTTTTATACAAGATAAAGGATAACATGTGCAAATATACATATTTATCAGATAGGAGAATCAAACAGTGGTAAGGACAAAAACACATTGTATACAAGCATAAAAGTGCTTCCAGTATACAAAATCCCAACAATTCTCCCACTTATACTAAAGTAAACTTTTAGTATACAATGTGCTTCATATCTGGCCCTATCTAGGTACAAACTAGTACCCACTATATCTTAGCTATATATCCTATCTATCACGACATCTTCTCCACTTATACAAAAGTTTCGTAGTCCCAAGTGGGGGCATCTCTCTACCATCCCAAAGCCACGAACATGCTTCTCGTAGTCGGAAGTGGTAAGCTCTTCGTGAAAGGATTAGCTAGGTTGACATTCCAATTTTGTCAATCACCGGAGTCACCTCGATTTACGAATACTCGTATAATATGGTACTTCTGTCTATGTGTTTAGACGCCTTGTGAGATCTAGGTTCCTTAGAATTTGTCACTTTGCACCCGCATTATCAACAATAAATTGTGGTAGTCTTAGACAAGTTGAGAACAATATCAAGATCCTGGAGGGAAATTCTTGAGCCAATTGCCTCTTTCGAAGCTACTAACCCAACCAGCATACTCTGCTTCCATGGTTGAGTCCGCAATGCATTCTGCTTTGCACTCCTCCATGAAATGGCTCCACCTCCCCAAGGTAAACACATAACCCGAGGTAGACTTCTACTCGTCTCTGTCAAACTAGAAATCCGAGTCTCGTATAACCCACAAAGGCATTTCAGACCTTATCGCATCGGTAAACAAGCATGGCATCTCTAGTCCGTTTAAGGTACCTGAGGATATACATGACCAGGACTCCCGTATTCCTTTCCGGGTTAGACGATATCTTGAGACCATGCCTACGGCATATACGCAGATACTGCTCTTGTACAAAGCATCGCATACACGAGGCTACCACAGCGGAAGCATATGGTACTTGCCTCATACTTTCTATCTCTTCAAAGGCGTTTTCGGGAGCTTTGATTATTGGATAGAAAAAATGCCATGTGCGGGAAGGTACTAAACTCTCTTGGCTTTTGCATGCTAAGCAGCAATAGCTGATGTCAATGTAGGACACTTGTGCAAGCTTAACATCCTTTTTACGCGTCTCGAATAACCTTGATCCCAAGGATGTAGCAGCTTCACCTAAGTCCTTCATTTGAAACGCACCGGATACTTCACGTCTTTACGTCGATAACACTTCCAACATTATTGCTAATCGAAGGATGATGCCAGTCTAACGTAAAACTGGCAAGAAACACCATTTGATCCGTTAACTGGAAATACGTTACCACAGCACCTGTTAGGGACAGGATACGAAATCCATAGGATTTGACTACTCGTCAGAAAATCCTCAAGGGTGCCATAACTAGGAAATCTTGCTTAAGTCCATGAATAGAATTCTTAAGCTTCCAAATTAGATGCTCTTCGCCCTCCTTCACATAACCATCCGGTGTTTCATGTGGATGTCCCCACCTTTTTCAAGGTAGCCAGTTTAGGAATGCGGTTTTGACATATATTTGCCTGGATATCTGGGTTCATGGCAGCTGATATGGCAAGGAGAATCGAGATGGACTTGATCATTGCTACGTGCTAGAAGGTGTCTTCATAATCGATACCTTCTTCCTCGGGGTAAAACCCTTCGCCACTAGCCTCGGCCTTAAACGCCATTGATCTCTTCATTCGGTGCTCTCTTTCTCTTGTATACCTACTTACTACCCAATAGCATTGCAGCCCTCGTGTAGTTGAGTGATCTTAGCATACATATCTCCATTATGGACTCAAATTTCGAGTCCATGGTACATCTACATCTCCCACTGTTTGGTTGTAAGTCCGAGGATCCACGGTATCTTGTTCATCTGTAGGGAGATAATCAAACGTCTCCCCGGTGAACATACCGATCAGGTGTAAATATCACCTCCCACTACGTCGAGCGGTGTTAGGAGGCCGTGTTAACAGATATTCAGTTCCATCGTTGAGTACTATCTTGTACTATCGGGTACATTCAGTGGAACTTCGACCACCTTGTAATTCTTCAAGGATGATGTCGACTCGAGATTTATGGTTACTAGTGTAATCTCTTCTAAGAACCGGAGTTAGGGCATTACTACGATCTTACATTCTTTCAGATCATAAAAGTATCCACTCTTCGTTTTCTTGATGCCCATGAACAACATCACCGCAACGTGATTCCACAGCTTTGTCACCGCTTATTCAAAGCACATAAGAAGGATAACCCCAAATCCTTAAGTGGTGCATATCTGGGTTTGTGCCCGCTCCACAGCACTCGGGAAGAGGGATCTTTTGTACCGACTTGGAAGACACACGACTTGGCGTTGGCAAGTATGTTGCGGGTCTCTAGGGCATATCCCAAAAGAAACTAGCAAAGTCTGCATAACATCATCACGAATTCCTGAACCACTCTACAGAGTACCCCTTCAGTTCCTTCTCTCCGACACACCATTCTGGCTGAGGCGTGCCTGCTTTGTCAGGTGGGATGTAATCCCACGATACGTACAAGTAGTCCTTGAACTTCATTGGATAGGTATTTCCCACCACGATTAGATCGCAGTATTTTGATTTCCTTTACCTAACTTCCTTCTCCATCACGCCTTGAATTCCTTAAAGGTTTCAAAGCAATCCGACTTGTGGTGAAGAAGGTAAACATATCCATACCTCGAGGTAATCGTGGTCGGTGAAATGTGACGGTACTCATACTTCCCACGAGCTTGTGTAGGACTATAGACCCGCACAAATCGGAATGTATCAAACTTATATACGTGGCTCTATAACCTTTGCCTTGAAAGGCCTAGTCATCATCTTTCCTTCCAAACAGGTTTCACGCAAGTTGGAAATGGTTCAATCTTGGAGAGACTCCCACCATCCATATTCCACCAACCTCTAAGTCTGTTCAAGATTGATGTGACCTAGTATTAAGTGCCACGAGATAAGTTTGGTTTACCTTTGAACACTCTTTCCTCTTTCTCTTGGGATTTGATGATGAGAACAAATATTAAACAAGAACTACGCGTTTACAAGTAATAGTGATATAAAGATCCGTTTAATGGTCCACCAGCAGATAAAATCATCGTCTTTTAATGATAGAAACTTCACTATCAAAACTTGATTTATAACCATCCATGAGTGCGAGTTTTGAACAGGAAATAATGGTTTACTAAACTTCAGGCACATATTAAACATCTTTAAGTACTAAGCAAGAACTATCAAAAGATAGATTTAATCTCCAATGGCATTGCGGGAACTTTCAATCCATTGCCCATTGAGACTACCACCTCGCCATTATTGCTCAATTACCTTTTGCGCTTAAAGAAACCTTTGCGGGTGTAACAAACATGAACAATTTGCACCCGAATCCACTACCCATTCATGGGTAGAAGAGAAACATGAACATTACGATTAGCCTAGAAGAGCGACTCATGTCTCTTTACATTTTGCCTTGACATCTGGATTATAATCTTCCGGTGTTCTTTCTTACCATTCTTGAAGAACCTTCCTTTTCCCTTTGACATTTGCATATTTGCGTGGACCGAGTCCTCTTAACCCCACGTGCCTTCTTGAAATGTCCACCTTTCACGCTCTTTTGTTTTCCCCTTTCGGAGGATTCCTTTGAACTACTTAGGGATATTCGAGACTTGAGCACTCTTGCCTTTCTATAACCTCTTTGACCGCTACCAAAGATTTGAGTAACATACTCATAGTAACTCGTTCTTAAACATGGGCGGTCTTTTAAGCCGAAAGTTCTTATAGAACCTTTGCGAGCATTTATTGGGAAGGTAAGATATCTCTACCACTTTGTAAAATTATTTAAAAAATTGTTAAACCCATTAGGGTTTGGTTGGGGTGAGAGCTTGTTTAGGAACTTGAAAAATATCGAACATACATATCGATAAATATAATTTAAAAAGCGTATATAAAGTTAATATTTGCACATAATTACGTAATTAACAATCATTGTAACCTTTTGAAAAACCAATGATGTTAAATACTCGAATAGCCACTAGAGATCACACTCGCAGGCCACTCAAAGTGGGCGTTTACTCGTGCACCCTTGTGACCAAGCTATATACTCTAACTCTTTTAATTCTAATCACGCCTAGGTTCTTAAGACGAATCGGAATTAATAATTCGGTGTCTCTTGACCATGTCACTATTAAAAGCGTGGAAGGGACTTCCTCGGGAAGTTGTACTGCGGTGACATCTAAGCTTTGACCATTAATTTGGACCAGAATTAACATCAAATTCTCGAAATTGGCATACCTACGCGAACCATACCGCTTTCAATTTGATTTAATTAGCCATCTTATTTAATTATTATCTTCTAGAGTACTCGTGTTTACTAGGCACGCAAGCCACTGGGTGGGCGTTTACGGCTTCGCTCACTACTCGATAATAATTCAAATATTATATTAGAAAAACCCATCTCACAAAGCTTCGTGGTTCAGAAAATACAATGGCAAGCCACTCAGGTGGACGTTTACTCATATAATTGTTCCACTTTTGTGTAGGGTCCAATTGTGGAGGTCCGATTAAGTGTTTAATATCCAAATTAATGGAATCTAATTAAACATCTAATTTGAAATTGTAGTCTTTTTATTCAAAAGGTTTGTTTTTTGAATCATGCGTATCACATAATTCCTAAAGCATGTGAATTTCTAAACGCACATAATAAAACGTGCTCGCAAAATTAAAACATGCTTCAATAACGACATAAATCCTATTTAGATGCTTTTCTAGGCTTAATTAATCACATAATCGCATGCTAAAGCATAATAAAAAATAAATGCGCAAATAGGAAATTTAAAATCGTTATCGGTGCTTTAAAACACGTAATTCGCTAACTATTACATTGCCCGAACAAAATACGTATCTTGAAATCTTGAAAATCTTCAAATGGAAAGCTGCGTCACCGCATCGAACCTATCATCGCCACGTCATCGAAGGGGGTCCGCCACGTATGGCGGTGCGTGCTTGAATTCTGCGAGCGCCCAATCGCTAGAGGTGGCGCGTTGGCGCGCCCGCGTCAAGCCTCTTCTTCATTAACAAGAAAATGCTGCATTGCCGCCAGCCCGCCGGCAGGGCCAGCGGCTGCCTTGCCGTCGGCGGGTGTGGAGCCTTCGCGCGGCCTTGCCACTCTTCTCGACGCCGACCGGCATCGAGCCAGAGAATGCGCGGAGGAGCCCCGCGGTGACGCCGCGTTGCTGCGCACATGCGCCGCGGCGCCCGCCGCCTCCTGCCGCCTCCCGCCGCCTCTTCTGTCGTCCCAAGCCTTCCGGAGCGTCTCACGGCGTACGTACATCGGCTGTGACGAACACCGCCTGGCGCGGGCCACATGGCTGGTACGCGCATGATAATCTCCGCCCGCCGCGCCGAAACTACGGCGCCTGCGATTCTCACTTTCGAGACACGATTCGATCAATTGAAAGAGGAAGCGTAATTGGAACACTCACGACCACCGGGTAACGGATTCGGCCGAGATTAGTTCCTCGATTTCCCAATTTCAAAAGCGATTCGCGGGCGAATTCGACCATAACGGCAGCGAACTTCGGACGTCAATTCCAGTCATCGGGATCGGATGATCATACAACCTATCAACGCGAAGCTCATAAGACGAGGGGATTCCATAGGTCCAAGCCTATCGGAAATCCGACCCCGGAATTGCCGGGAATCGGCCGCCTGTAAAATGCGGCGGAACCCTAGGAAAACTAGGGTTTCGCCAGTTTGGGAATTCCTGGACAGCCACGACCACTTCTCCTTTCCAGCTATTCCGGACAAACCAGAAATCCGGAATGGGTACGTACGACCTATTCAGACGAAGCTAACGAGAAGACGAACAAAAATGTCCGAACATATCGGAACGATACTGTAGCACGCGCCCCCACGCGCCTCCTCAAGCTGGCGGTCGTGTTCTGTCAGAAGTAGGTTTTCCGCCCTTCCGCCGTCGCACCTCGATTTTACGTGCCAATCGGGACCAATTACGAGTACAACAAGCAGTACAATCACATAACATATTGGTCCTATCATCTACTGCATGGATTTTCTCCACGAGAAAAACATTCCACGTCGAGTCAAAGCAACGGTGGCTCGCGGGCGCCCGGCCACGAGAATTAACCCCAGATACCGAGCGGAAATAAAACACTAATCATGCATCCCTAGCAGCAACAATGCGGAGCACTAAGCCTGGCTACGTGCAATTGAAGGAATAATAAGGGTTAGAACGATACCTTCCTCCTTCGTATGTTGTCGCGGCTCAGGTGTTGCTCCGTGTCGAGATCTTGATCGTCTGAGTCCCAGACCTTTCACCTCTGCAGGTGGTCGGAGATGCGAAGAAAATAAATTTATTCTCTCTCTCTATAAACTCACGCCCTCTCTCGATTTTATGAATCGATTGTGTGAGTTTAAAGGCAGAAGATACTTACTAATATATATAGGCTTAAAAACCTATATAATATTAATATATTTGTAGCCACGTTAATTTAATTATAATCGAGTAGGCTTACATTAAATCGACCCATAATATAATTAATTAATTTATTGGTTTACTAATATTTATCGATTAATTGGCCCTGCCAATTAATTCCGAATAAATAACATTGTTATTAAATATCTGTAAAAATACATTAATCATTAATAATGAATTACGAGAGATAATAAATTACTAGGCAACTAATTGGGCGGATCCCGGGGATCAATGCGAAATAAGGTTTAGTGCTCTCGATTATTTTAATTATCCATTGCTCGGCCATTTGAGCAAATTAGTTAATTAACACGGATTACGTTTCCCTTTAGGAGAATCCGTGTTGAAAACACCACTTTATCCCGATTTGAAGCGAAGGCTTGTATTTTTAGACTTAATCGATCTCACTGATATTTAAGATAAGAAATATCCGTTAATTAATTAAGCTTACTTACATTGCTTAAATGTAATTAACATCTTGTATTCACGAGTAGTACCGCTCTGACCTTATTAACACACACAGAACTTAATCAACTTTCGCTAGGGTTTAGTGTACCTAATCCTTTAGAGTTCCTCGGGGGATATTATCCGACCCATTCTACAGGATCACGGTTTGCACGATCTGAGCAAACCCGGCTGAGCCGCAAACCAGCTACTAGCTACCCCAGAAATACGTGAGATCAGGTTACGCTCGTTGGACGTTCACCATAGTAGGTCAAAGTGATAGATATTACAAATGCACTCGGTTGAAGTGCTTACCAAGCCAAAGATCGGCTAAGTCAGAGATCTTGGTTCTCCCGCTGCGTCTGATTAGGAGAACATCGTCTGTTGTGATCCCCATGATACCACACTTAAGTGTACCCGGTAAAGACATAGCAGACTGAAGCCAAGCCGCTACTTATCTAAGCTGCCGGCTTAAGCCACAACCTTCATCATAGGGCCTCTCAGCCATTGTGTTAAATGTTTTATATCTTGTCGGATTAACCAATTTGTGTTGTCTTCACATGATACCGGAAACCACGCGCGCAAATCTAACTTTTATACGATATAAAGGATAGCATGTGCAAATATACATATTTATCGGATAGGAGAATCGAAACACATGATGGAAGTAGGACAAAAACACATTGTATCCGACCATAAAAGTGCTTCCGGTATACAAAATCCCA